>CM057150.1:20161474-20568474 GCA_029964075.1 Patiria pectinifera | reverse complement strand
GCACTCGAGCTCTTCTTTGCCGCTCGAGTTCGATTTTGGTCTCGCCCTCTTGCACATTGCATCGATAATTTTTTTTGGGCTGTGTATGTTTTTGCTCGATATGGCGATGGTTGAGAAGATTTTGCAGATTGTTCTAAGCCTCTCAGGCATCATTGTTAAGAGCTGAGAGTTTGTTCATGTCTGCCTTTGTGAACCGTTACCCATTTGAGTCATCAAGTTGAACTGTTTTAATGATGCATAGTTCGAACTTTCTCTTTGGGCTGTATTCTTGTGATGTCTAGATTATAGGGGATCTTAAGAATGCACTTCAGGCGTTTGTGCCTTGTATTAATGTGTGCAACAATCATGAATTACAGTCACACAACCACACTGCAAAGGCAAGTACGTATAAAAACAACATCACAGTATGTCTCAAGAGGGCGCTGTACTGGCTTTCTAGATGTTTAGGAAAACTAAATTGCATTAAAAAAAATAGGGTTTAATTAAATGACTACATAAGGATGTTGTATTTGTCGTGCATTATATCCACTTACTTTGTCTCAAAACAGACTTTTAAAAAGATGGATAAAATCGTGATTTAAATCTGTCAACGTAAAATTAAGAAAGGAAACTAAAACAAGATTCAGCCCAAAAAACACCTCTTTTTTATTAGAAATAAAATGGTTACATTTTCAAATTACAAAATACTCGAGAAAAATGTTCTCCACTAAATGCTTTTCATTATGATGAGCCAACAATTAATTGTGTTAGTGCAAAAGTGCTGAAAGCAAGTACATGCAAGGGCGGATCCGGGGGGGGGCAAAGGGGGCAATGCCCCCAAAATAAGAAACCATTTGTTGTTTTCATGTGACGTCGCAATAAAGGCTGGCAATGAGTACACCGCCATCTTTTCCTCAAAAAACATTGGTTAAAGTGGTCAGAAATTGCCTCTGATCGCACCACAGAACATCTGGAATCCACAAATTTGTCGGGGCCCTTAAGCGGGCCCCGAACCACACGCCGTAATTTTTTGACCCACTTTTTGGGTGGACCAATTTTTTTTTGGCCCCCCAAAAAAATTGTGTTCTGGATCCACCCTTGAGTACATGTATATGTTAAACTCATGAGGCGCCCGTTGGTTGCCCTTATATTGGTTTTCCAGGCCAATTTCCTTAAAATGTTCATTCACTTCTGAAAATCGGTCATTCATTTTCGTCTGAATTTCAGTCATTTCAGTTCAATAAATTGAGCAGCACGTTTCGTTTGTGTCCAATCAAATTCGTTTACATGACTTCTTTGTTTCGCTTTTGAAGGGTGATTTCAAACATTCACTATTCTATTTCAATTAAACAAATGTAATGCCATCGGCACCAGATACAATAACGGGTTTCTTTTTCATTAACCGTCAATCAAATTAGCTGTACCTAAAATCAATAAAGGAAAGGTGTGCTTGCGTCAATTAATGCATATATAACCTGATTGGCCGTCTGTTTCTCAAAACCGAATGCATGGGCAATGAAAACATTGAGCTTTTGTTAATTGAAATGGGATGAAAATGACAAAAACGAATGACCGATTTTCAGGAAAATGGCCAGGAACACATATAGTAATGGTAAATGAATAAGAATATATATATATATAAATATATGTTTGCACTCGTCAGACTACTAAGCAAAACTGAGTAATAACTAAATTATCAACTCAAAAATAAAACAAACGTCAAAGCGGAAAAAAGGAATACATATAAATTTAGCATAAAAATATATATAAAGAAATTACTATGTCTTAGTCATACTAGTAAAAACAGTTAACCTCTAAGACAGTAATAATTACAACTGAGGTTACAAATGATTACAGTGGCTCTTTTGTCCAGAATTCGTGTGTTTTCGGGGCTATAAAACGCAATTCCCTTCAAATAAAGATATTATTTTGCAATATCATTTAAAGTAGAACATAATATATGTTTTCCTGGACAATTTTGGAAAATGGGTACATGAATTTGTAAAAGAAGCATCCGTTTTCCTGCGAAAAAGAGTGAACGCCCCAATCCCTATTTTTATTCAACAAATGATAATTCTATTTTCATTAATTTGCATTCAGTCGTAAAAATTCAGCGTACGATTTCCCGAATGTGCACTGAATTTAGTATATTGACATTTCATTTAAGCGCGAAATCGAAGGCGCATCCGCAATCCTGTATTCCTTTTAATTTTTCATCAATCTATTTCGCTAAATGTGCAGCCGCTTTCCCGCGAATTGTTACGTATGCCCGGTCAAGCATTCGAATTCATTTACGTGTTCACATAATAACTAATGAGGAATGATTGATAGAATGTTTGAATATTCATGATGATTTAACAAAACCAAGAAGTGAAGCCTATTGAAACATACCAACTATTGTAAAACATCCTATACAGGCCCGGATTAAGTGTTTCGTAGGCACTAGGCACCAATGTTCCGTAGGCCCTGCTCCACCCCAGGCTCCCGCACCAAATTCATGTTAATGCTATCAAAGTACAAAGCACTGAACAAATCAAGCCAGGCCAAACTGGTATAGGTCCCAGCTCTAAATGCCTGCTAGCACCAAGGGCGTCAATCGCTTCTCAAAGGCTGGAAAGGGGGGGGGGGTACATTAATGTGTATCTTGATCAGAACTAATGGGAGTGCGAAGCCTAAAGTGCGTGGGGTTAAAACAGACTTTTAAAAGGATGGGTAAAATCGTGTTTTAAATCGGTCAACGTAAAATTAAGAAAGCAAACTAAAACTTCATTCAGCCCTGAAAAACACCTCTTTAGTATAAAAATACAATGTTACATTTTCAAATTACAAAATACTAGAGGAAATACTCAACTGAATGCTTTCTATTGTGATGAGCCAACAATTATTAATTTTGTTTGTGCAAAAGTGCAGAAAGTATAAAGTACATATAAAACCCATGAGGCGCCCGTTGGTCGCCCCAATATAGGTTTTCCTGGGCAATTTCCATAAAATCTTCATTCACTTCTGAAAATCGGTCATTCATTTTCATCTGAATTTGAGAATCGCTTTGAACACGTGTTCGTTTTCGCTACCACAGCATTTTTGATTCCATTTCAGTTCAATAAATTGATCAGCACCTTTCGTTTCTGTCCAATCAGATTCGTGTGCGTGACTTATTTTTCGCTTTTAAAGGGCGATTGCAAACATTCACTTTTCTATTTCACTTAAACTAGTGTAATGCCATCGGCACCAGGGGTTCTTTTTTCATTAACCGTCAATCAAATTAGCTGTACCTGAAATCAATTCAGAAAAGGTGTGCTTGCATAAATGAATGCACTTATAACGTGAGTGGCCGTCTTTTTCTCAAAACCGAATGAACGGGCAATGAAAACATTGAACTTTTGTTGAATTGAAATGGGATTAAAATGACAAAAACGAATGACTGATTTTCAGAAGTAAATAAACATTTTAGGAAATCGGCCGGGAACACATACAGTAATAGTAAATTAATAAGAATATATATGTTTGCACATGTCAGACCACTAAGCAAAACTGAGTACTACCAAAATCATCAACTCAAAATTAAAACAAAAGCCAAGCCAAAAAAGGAACATATATTAATTTAGCATAGAATATATTTTAAAAAAATGATTGTGTAAGTCATATTTTTAAAAAATGATTGTGTAAGTCATACTAGTAAAAATGGCTTAACTTCTAAGACACTAATAATTACAACTGAGGTTACGAAGGATTACAGAGGCTTTTTTGTCCAGAATTCGTCTTTTCAAAAGGCTCTAAAACACAATTCCCTCCAAATAGAGACATTATTTTGAAATATCATTTAAAGTAGAACATAATATATATAAAAATATGTAAAACAATATATATTCGTTTTTGTGCGAAAACGAATGAACGTTCCAAATTTCTGTTTCTATTTAACAAATGATAATTCTATTTTCATGAAGGTACATTTAGTCGTAAAACTTCAGCGTTCGATTTCCCGAATGTGCATAGACTTGGTGCCAAATCGGTAATTGTTTTGCGTATACGGTACCGGTTACTGGCTCCACGTTTGTATGTCAATAATAATATTTCAAAGTTAATCCTAAACCTCACCGAAAACCAATGAATCAATCAGCAATTGTGTTGGATGTCAAAACTTATAAGATTAACTAACAAGTCTACTAGGGACATTGTTAATTGACAGTTAGGTAAGCCATATATGAGAAAGTTACAGTAATCCAATCGACCAGACATGAATGCATAGGCCTATATAAAAGTTTCGGTACACTTAGTAGTGAGGTGTTTTCTAAAGTAAATAATGAAATGCACTATCACAAACTTTAGAAACACGAGTATAGTAGGCCTAATAGCAATGTCTTCATCAAACCATGAACCTTGAGCAATGGGCAAGGGTGTTGCCATATAATCACCAACCTGGATGCAATCAAGGTAGCCCGAATGCCTCTGGCTGTACACTATCACAAGCTCTGTAGTACGGCCAGAGCAGCAAACGTCCCCTGGACGCAAAAAACTGATCCTGCCTGATTGTAGCGATTGTGCTATCGACTTTTAGCAAGATTATCTTCTCATCCAGGGCAGAGATTTCCAAAGATAGGGTTCCTGCTCGTAGAGGAACTCATACTCTTTCCAAAACACGTTCCTGTATCTAGAAATCTTCATCGATCTGGCCAAGAAACGACGATCAGTCTTCAGCTCCCACCAACATTTTCTCAACAACGTTCCTCCATGGGATTTCAAAATATGTATGCATTTCGCATGTGCCCTTTGGCAAAGTTATGAATATGCATTGACACATGATGACGTCGTGTTGTCGGGCGCGCAGCGCGGCCGACCATACAAACACCATATAAAAACGCACTGCAGAGCTTGTGATAGTGTACGGCCAGAGGCATTCGGTCTAAAATCAAGGTTCACTGGTTCCAATAATCATGATTTCACAACGTTATGTGGATTTCTTGTGACCTAGACATTTAAAGCATGGAAGGTATTTACATTGCCGAAATTTAATGTTAACTTTTATTAAATGCAATGCTCAGGCGAATGTACAGCTTAAAATCAAAATACAAAATGAAAAATATATTCCATTAACAAAATCTGAGTATACAAAATAAAATATGCTTAACATTTGCATCGATCACTTGGTTATACAGAGTCATTATACAACCCACACCGCGTACATTACAATTCATCACGTTCGAGGTTCGAGGAAAAGGCATCACTGCAAGCCGACCGCTTCCGATTTATAACAGTGATCGTTATATACGAACGGAGACAGGCGCTTAAAAATTCTCCTGGCGATTGATGTAAGCGAGATGATTGACGGCCAGTCGTCCGCCGAGACGAGTGAACCGTGACTCGTGAGTAGCCCTGCCGTGATATGGGTTGTACACACGCTCTCCTGTGACATGCTCCATCAGGTTTAGTTCCGGGGCTGCTGCAGTTTCTTTTGGGTTCTGGTGCGCAGATAATCTCATCAGGAATATGCACATACCAGTTACCACCAGGATGCAGACGAGAAGCATCGCGGGAATCAGAATGACAGCAAGGGAAGTACCTATACAGGAAAATAAAAGTCAAATTGTTGAACAGGGACCAACTGTCCAAACAATTGTTGTTTGTTATAGTGGATTTTTCTTTTTACTACCTTTCATTTTCAGGACGCGCTTAGGTTAATTTGCAAAAAAAGGTTTGTTAGGTAAGTGACAGCAAGTTATATCTAAATTATTTCAATTGGAAACAAAAACGTTTAATGTTCCCAAAAAATGTGGGACTTGCTGATCATGTGTACATTTTTCGTACTTGTCTTTTATGTTGCTGTTTTATACTTTTATTTAATTATACTTGTTGATGATGTCATGACCACCAAATATATGTGGATACATGTCACTGGCATATTATTGTATCGTGAAAAAAAATCACTTTTAATACCTCACACAACTATAAAAAAGGAAGCCACGCTATTGTAAATGATATCTACGAATTGTCAACATACAGAAATGTTCTTATTACCTTTGCTTGGTGTCTGGCAAACGTCACCAGTGAATCCATCAGAACAACTTTGTAAGGAAACAATGTTCAAGTTGTTAATAAAAACATACTTAGACATTGTGACACCATTCTTCTAAAACGGGGTCCGCTCATAAGTCCGACGCCTCATAGGTCCGACACTTCATAAGTCCAACGCCACGTCTGACGCCTCATAGCTCCGACGTTTCGTAAGTCCAACACATTAAACGCCTCGTTTTTCCGTTGTCGGACTTATGAGGCGTCGGACTTATGAGGCGTCGGACCTATGAGGCGGAATAAATAAATTGTATGCCTCATAAGTCCGACGACTCATAAGTCCGAAATTTCGGACTTATGAGGCGTCGGACCTATGAGGCGTCGGACTTACGGCCCCTCTAAAACAATGAACACGCCTGGCATTTTGGTTGTAATGTACATATATATTTTAAAAAAACAAGTGCACTAATTACGAGTGTGAGTGGAATGTTTCTAATAGTTGCAACAAGCTGTACCTCTGTTATAAAACAGTTTGAAGAATAGTGGAAATAATTCAGCCAACAAGCCAACAAGAAAAACAACCGCCACTTTCATTGTCATGAGCTTTCACAAACGATGTCACTGCTATTGTAATGACTGTGATTGTCAGTGCTGAAGAAGTAATCAATGTGAACCTACTTGCAGGAGTACTGCACCCTTGGCACTGTTCCTTCTTGCAGACATTCCCCACCATTTTGGCAGTAGTCGGTTGGGCACGTGGTCGACTCCGCTGTGTGGAACAGAACAAAACAATTATCAATACGCCTGGTCTTGGATGAAGCCCACTGTGGATGAATGAAGCCCATTGTGGTATTGTGTTATATCTGTGCATCACACTGAAATATAAAGTCAAAATATAAGATGAGAATTTCAGTGGGTACTGTATGCAGGATATTCAAAATCAAAGACCTATGGTACTGGTTCCTTCGCTTTGTCATAATAATGGTTCGCATAATAATGGTTGGTTGGCAATTTATCCAACTTAGCTTATGTTTTCATTTTTTTTGTCGAACTGAGTGTTTCAAGTACCAAGTGGTACAACCTACGGCGGTTTCACAAACCGTACAACTGCGAATTGTGCAATGCAATTGGGCGTGATCTAATATGCAAATTAGACGCACGTGCATCAGTGTTCACAAAACTGCAGGTATTCCATAGAAACTAACTGGCAAAACTGTACGCGTGGCATGGAAACATTATAACGGGACGAAGTAAGTGTTCACCAACCAACCATCCCACACACCAACGCACCAACCAACCCACCAACCAACCCAGAAGCCAACACACCAACCAACCATTATAAGCAGCTCAAGCCCACGGCGTGTTTCACACCGTCGGGGGAAAATATCGTCAGTGAACGAATATAGAAAGGGGCTATAAGGAATGAATGTATCAGAGACAAAGAAATACACAAAGATACCCTTTAAACCCGAAATAAAACTTGAAGAATTTTGAACATTTAAATTTAAGAGACGCATACAAAACATCCTGCTGATAAATGAGTTTATGGTACTCACATTGCGCGATCACTGATTCTGGATTAATGGTATAGGTAATACCACCACCTGCTCCAAATGTGCCTCCTGTAATGCAGTTTTGGAGGAGTCCCTGCACAACGCCACCTTGAGGCGCGTTATTAGGCTCGGGACTGAATCCCAAACGCACATCAACGATAATGCTGCCTTGGTAGATGGCGATACACTTTGCCGTCGCAATTGAAGCCAGTTCGGGTCGTAAAGCTTCTAACATCTATTACATAACCATAACATGAATTATGTTTGGTTAATTTATACTCAACCATCTGACAATTCAGCTCACGTAAACAGTTAATAGTAGCACTAAAGCTTTGAACTTCACAGAATGAAGTGAAGCTATTAGGAAAATATACAATCTTCTGAATATTAACGAATGCGTTTGGTATATGGTATCAACAACAATATCAGAAAACAAGGAGAATTGACTATTTACGGCCGTTTCAACAGGCAGGCACAGCTCTCGCGACTCCGGATTTGTGATGTCGTTGTAAGCGTCGACGAAGACAACATCTAATCCATTAGTTTCATTTATCGCCATGGAAACAACAACAACATCGGGATCTGTATTATAATTAGTCGGGAAATAATAAACAGGTCAAAGAAAGATACTAACATTTCAGGGCGAGACTGGCCCGCTTTTTTAAACATTAACCTACCAACTGTTTTAGTCAATTGTAGCAGTTATTCCTAATGTTACCAACAAACAGTTGCACTAAGATCAACTAGTAATTAAGTACCAGTGGTTGGAGTGCATGTTAAATCAGGAATTGTCTCATCATTGTCAGTAGCTGTGAGATCTGCTGGCCAGCTTACCACTGGTCCTCACCTCTGAAGGACAATGATGGTAGATCACAGGTGCCTGCTGATTCGACATTGTATCCAATTTGTTTTTGTTTTACTTTTTGCTAGTGCTTGAATTTCATTCAGATCCGTTTAAACCATGCACAAATTAGTGTTACCTTATGATGGTAATATAAGACGATGACGTCTCAAGGAACATACCCACTGTGACACTGAATGTGCAGCTGGCTTCATTTCCAGCAGTATCCCTCGCAGTACAAATAACAATTGTACTATCATCAACTGGAAATGAGCTACCAGCGGCTGGAATGCAGGTTACTTCAGGAGTAGTCCCATCATTGTCAGTAGCTGAAGGATCTGGTGACCAGGTCACCATGGCATTGTTGGTCCTTACCTCCGAAGGACAATTCTCGACGACAGGTGCCTGTTGGTCTTTTAATGATAAAAATGGCCCACAGAAAATCAATAAATCATCTTTGCACCTTAATCCACAACGTGATAAATACAGGATAGTCAAAAGGGAAGCGACCAAATTAGAGAAAACAATAAAAACAAAACATGTGACTCGCTCCATTTCATAAAAAAACACTACTCTAAATCAAACTTAAGTCTTTTTTAATATAATGATCACAAACTTCAGCTGTCCACCACGGATCGTGTACCATTATACGAACTGATGAATACCCAATTAAATATAACGAAACATGAACGTTTTCCCACCGTTGAACAGAGGAGAACTTGCACGGAAAAAACATACCAAAATCTCCATTAATATATCAGGGGAAAAATAGTTGACTTGTTCCTTGCATTCAAAACACAAAATTTGACCGTAAAAATAATGTTTCAGATTTGATTTGTATGATCATTAAAATCTCATTAGTATTTGAATGCTTGCGTATAATCTGTAATCCTCACTCAGCTCAGAAGCTTCTAATGACATTCCATGGGCAGCTATAAACACAAAAATGGGTTTTCTTTGGTAAAAAGTGCATAACTTCGGAAAGCATGAATCAAATTCAGTGATTCTGTCTGTTTTTAGATGATTAGAAGAAGATGCTCTTTTTTAAGATATACTTAATTGGTGTCTCTAATTTGATTGCTTTGAAGAAAAAAAATCCGGTCATTTTTTTTTGACTCAACCTGTAAAGGCAAAATAAAACAATCACTTTCAATTATCGATTCGATGGGAAACCTACCGACTACAACGGTAAAAGTGCAGATGGCCTCATTACCAACAGCATCACTCGCGTTGCAAAACACGATTGTTGTTGCATCAACTGGAAAAGAACTACCAGCGGCTGGAAAGCAGGTTACTTCAGGAGTAGTCCCATCATTGTCAGTAGCTGTAGGCTCCGGTGACCAGGTTACCACATCGTTGTTGGTCCTTACATTAGACGGACAATTGTCGATCACGGGTGCTTGTTGATCTAACATATTAATAAACACGCAGATGTTACTGGTGACTGTAAATATACTGTATATAAAAGAAAATTGACCAAAGAATTCGAAACAGTCACGGGAATCCTTCAGGGGGATGTCTTGGCACCTTTTCTCTTCGTCATGGTAATGGACTATGTGCTAACTCTACCCAAAGACTCCGGTTTCATAACATATCCTAGGAAATCTAGAACAGTGTCAGCCAAGATACTGAGCGACTTGGAATTTGCAGATGACATCGTACTCTGTGAGTCAACCCTGGATGGTGCGAGATCGCAATTACAAGATGTCTCTGAAGCTGCCAGATCAGTCGGGCTTAAGATACATTCTGGGAAAACTGCACTGATGACTACTTAATAACCATGTACAAACCTAAATTTAACCATCATTGGAGAAGTCATCACACATTCAGCAGACTTTAAATACCTGGGTTCGATGATGGCATCATCAGGGAATGGCATACGGCGGCGTAGTTCTGATGCATGCGATGCATTTTGGAAACTAGGAAGGATATGGAAGTCCTCCACTGTGGCCCAAGAGCTGAAACTGAACATGTTCAAGACAGCCTGTCTACCCATCCTGTTATACGGCTGTGAGACATGGGTCATCACCAAGTCCCTTGCCACATATCTTAACAGCTATTTTAGAAACTGCCTCCGGATCACACTTAGCATAAAACGTCTTGACCAGGTTAAACATCTGTACAACATCAGCCAACAACAACCACTGATACACACAATCCAAAAACGACAACTCAGAAGGGTTGGTCACATCATTCGGAAGCCTATTGACGAGCCAGTTTATATCTATGCTCTGCACTCCCCATCTCATGGCCGACGCAGACAAGGTCGCCAGCGCCTACTTTACCTAGAGTACATCGCTAGACTATTGTCACATGATATTCTGCTCTCCCCGCTAGAGATCCGGAGACTAGCACAAAACAGAGATGAATGAGCATGGGCGTCGCGAGGGGGGGGGGGGGGCAAGGGGGGGCACTTGCCTCCCCCCCCCCCCTGGAAAAGCAAAAAAAATAAAAAATAAAAAAAAGGAAGAAAAAAAGAAAAAAAAGAAAGAAATAGAGGCGCGAAGACAAAGTGGTGTAAATTTAATGAGTGGGGGGGGGGGGGGGAAATGTCCCTGCCCGCCTCTTAAACTGATAAATCGAGAATGTGTTGAGAAATACAAGCATTTTTTGGCAATTTTTTTTTTTTTGCCCCCCTCTAGAAAAAATCCTGGCGACGCCCATGTGAATGAGGAAATCTTGTGTCCGTCAGCTGTGCAGTCGAGTGATGATGATGCTGATGATGATGATGATGACAATAATGATGTATAATTACCATATGTTATACTTCAAATTAACATACACTTGGTACAAAAAGAAACTAAGCATTTTTTTTTTCCTAATCATCCTTGTTTGGACATTTGTGGGTAAACAGAGAAAAATCCGAAATATACGTTTTGTCACGGAAACTTTCCGGTTTAACTTGACAAATCATTCGGGAACATTAAGTAAGAAATAACGAGAACGCAACTGTTGAAGCTCATTAAACCCGAAAACTAAAAGTTGCACTGAGCGAGCTTTTCAATGCATGCCCCGCATTCAGTATGTAAGGCCAAAAAAAAAAAGTCTCCGGTTTCTGGTATGCGCGCGCGTCGCTGTAGCCATGCGCGTCGGCAAAATGAAAAAGGGTTTTTTTTCAATGAAAGATGATGTCTCAAAACCGCCAAAATCACTGGTTTGACTGGAATCCTGCTGCTGCACAATTTTAACGTGTTTTTAGATTGGGTTATGGTTGAGAATAAGCTTTATGTGGCCTCTCTGGACTCCCATATATTTGCACTAAGGTTAGTCGGGCACCATTTGCAGTCATCAGCCGACATTTGAAGCAAAAAAATCAGGTAAAAAAAAAACCCGCGTCGCCGCACCACTTTTTGGGCAAGTTCCATACCAGAAACCGGAGACCTTTTTTTGGCCTAATGCTATGCCCATTGAAAATCTCCGTTGTTGGTCGCCACATTCGTAGGACAATTGTAGTTGCAGGTGCTTGTTGGTCTGATAATAACAATTGTTCAATACAACAAAGTGAATAATCGTTTAATTGCGTTGTTGATAATAAAAGACAAATCAGGTTCAATAAAGTAATGTTAAGATGTATATACCTACCTATAGTCACATTAAAAGTGCAGGTGGCCTCATTTCCAGCAGCGTCACTGGCGTTACAAACAACAACTGTAGTTGCATCGACTGGAAATGAACTACCAGCAACTGGAGTGCAGGTTACCTCAGGAGTAGTCCCATCATTGTCAGTAGCTGTAGGATCTGGTGTCCAGGTTGCCACAGCGTTGTTGGTCGCCACATTCGTAGGACAATAGTTGATGACAGGTGCTTGTTGGTCTAATAATAACAATTGTTCAATACAACAAAGTGAATAATCGTTTAATTGCGATGTTGATTACAAAAGACACATCGGGTTCAATAAAGTAATGTTTAAATGCATATACATACCCACAGTCACATTAAAAGTGCAGATGGCCTCATTTCCAGCAGTATCACTGGCGCTACAAACAACAATTGAAGTTGCATCGACTGGAAATAAACTACCAGCGACTGGAGTGCAGGTCACGTCAGGAGTAGTCCCATCATTGTCAGTAGCTGTAGGATCTGGTGTCCAGGTTGCCATAGCGTTGTTGGTCGCAACATTCGTAGGACAATTGTTGATGACAGGTGCTTGTTGGTCTAATAATAACAATTGTTCAATACAACAAAGTGAATAATCGTTTAATTGCGTTGTTGATAATAAAAGACAAATCAGGTTCAATAAAGTAATGTTAGGATGTATATACATACCTACAGTCACATTAAAAGAGCAGGTGGCCTCATTTCCAGCAGCGTCACTGGCGTTACAAACAACAATTGTAGTTGCATCGACTGGAAATGAACTACCAGCGACTGGAGTGCAGGTTACCTCAGGAGTAGTCCCATCATTGTCAGTAGCTGAAGGATCTGGTGTCCAGGTTGCCACAGCGTTGTTGGTCGCAACATTCGTAGGACAATAGTTGATGACAGGTGCTTGTTGGTCTGATAATAACAATTGTTCAATACAACAAAGTGAATAATCGTTTAATTGCGATGTTGATTACAAAAGACACATCGGGCTCAATAAAGTAATGTTAAGATATATATTCATACCTATAGTCACATTAAACGTGCAGGTGGCCTCATTTCCAGCAGCGTCACTGGCGTTACAAACAACAACTGTAGTTGCATCGACTGGAAATGAACTACCAGCAACTGGAGTGCAGGTTACCTCAGGAGTAGTCCCATCATTGTCAGTAGCTGTAGGATCTGGTGTCCAGGTTGCCACAGCGTTGTTGGTCGCCACATTCGTAGGACAATAGTTGATGACAGGTGCTTGTTGGTCTAATAATAACAATTGTTCAATACAACAAAGTGAATAATCGTTTAATTGCGATGTTGATTACAAAAGACACATCGGGTTCAATAAAGTAATGTTTAAATGCATATACATACCCACAGTCACATTAAAAGTGCAGATGGCCTCATTTCCAGCAGTATCACTGGCGCTACAAACAACAATTGAAGTTGCATCGACTGGAAATGAACTACCAGCGACTGGAGTGCAGGTCACGTCAGGAGTAGTCCCATCATTGTCAGTAGCTGTAGGATCTGGTGTCCAGGTTGCCATAGCGTTGTTGGTCGCCACATTCGTAGGACAATAGTTGATGACAGGTGCTTGTTGGTCTAATAATAACAATTGTTCAATACAACAAAGTGAATAATCGTTTAATTGCGTTGTTGATAATAAAAGACAAATCAGGTTCAATAAAGTAATGTTAGGATGTATATACATACCTACAGTCACATTAAAAGTGCAGGTGGCCTCATTTCCAGCAGCGTCACTGGCGTTACAAACAACAACTGTAGTTGCATCGACTGGAAATGAACTACCAGCGACTGGAGTGCAGGTTACCTCAGGAGTAGTCCCATCATTGTCAGTAGCTGAAGGATCTGGTGTCCAGGTTACCACAGCGTTGTTGGTCGCCACATTCGTAGGACAATAGTTGATGACAGGTGCTTGTTGGTCTAATAATAACAATTGTTCAATACAACAAAGTGAATAATCGTTTAATTGCGATGTTGATTACAAAAGACACATCGGGTTCAATAAAGTAATGTTTAAATGCATATACATACCCACAGTCACATTAAAAGTGCAGATGGCCTCATTTCCAGCAGTATCACTGGCGCTACAAACAACAATTGAAGTTGCATCGACTGGAAATGAACTACCAGCGACTGGAGTGCAGGTCACGTCAGGAGTAGTCCCATCATTGTCAGTAGTTGTAGGATCTGGTGTCCAGGTTGCCATAGCGTTGTTGGTCGCAACATTCGTAGGACAATTGTTGATGACAGGTGCTTGTTGGTCTAATAATAACAATTGTTCAATACAACAAAGTGAATAATCGTTTAATTGCGTTGTTGATAATAAAAGACAAATCAGGTTCAATAAAGTAATGTTAGGATGTATATACATACCTACAGTCACATTAAAAGTGCAGGTGGCCTCATTTCCAGCAGCGTCACTGGCGTTACAAACAACAACTGTAGTTGCATCGACTGGAAATGAACTACCAGCGACTGGAGTGCAGGTTACCTCAGGAGTAGTCCCATCATTGTCAGTAGCTGAAGGATCTGGTGTCCAGGTTACCACAGCGTTGTTGGTCGCCACATTCGTAGGACAATAGTTGATGACAGGTGCTTGTTGGTCTAATAATAACAATTGTTCAATACAACAAAGTGAATAATCGTTTAATTGCGATGTTGATTACAAAAGACACATCGGGCTCAATAAAGTAATGTTAAGATATATATACATACCTATAGTCACATTAAACGTGCAGGTGGCCTCATTTCCAGCAGCGTCACTGGCGTTACAAACAACAACTGTAGTTGCATCGACTGGAAATGAACTACCAGCAACTGGAGTGCAGGTTACCTCAGGAGTATTCCCATCATTGTCAGTAGCTGTAGGATCTGGTGTCCAGGTTGCCACAGCGTTGTTGGTCGCCACATTCGTAGGACAATAGTTGATGACAGGTGCTTGTTGGTCTAATAATAACAATTGTTCAATACAACAAAGTGAATAATCGTTTAATTGCGATGTTGATTACAAAAGACACATCGGGTTCAATAAAGTAATGTTTAAATGCATATGCATACCCACAGTCACATTAAAAGTGCAGATGGCCTCATTTCCAGCAGTATCACTGGCGCTACAAACAACAATTGAAGTTGCATTGACTGGAATTGAACTACCAGCGACTGGAGTGCAGGTCACGTCAGGAGTAGTCCCATCATTGTCAGTAGCTGTAGGATCTGGTGTCCAGGTTGCCATAGCGTTGTTGGTCGCAACATTCGTAGGACAATTGTTGATGACAGGTGCTTGTTGGTCTAATAATAACAATTGTTCAATACAACAAAGTGAATAATCGTTTAATTGCGTTGTTGATAATAAAAGACAAATCAGGTTCAATAAAGTAATGTTAGGATGTATATACATACCTACAGTCACATTAAAAGTGCAGGTGGCCTCATTTCCAGCAGCGTCACTGGCGTTACAAACAACAACTGTAGTTGCATCGACTGGAAATGAACTACCAGCGACTGGAGTGCAGGTTACCTCAGGAGTAGTCCCATCATTGTCAGTAGCTGAAGGATCTGGTGTCCAGGTTACCACAGCGTTGTTGGTCGCCACATTCGTAGGACAATAGTTGATGACAGGTGCTTGTTGGTCTAATAATAACAATTGTTCAATACAACAAAGTGAATAATCGTTTAATTGCGATGTTGATTACAAAAGACAAATCAGGTTCAATAAAGTAATGTTAAGATGTATATACCTACCTATAGTCACATTAAAAGTGCAGGTGGCCTCATTTCCAGCAGCGTCACTGGCGTTACAAACAACAACTGTAGTTGCATCGACTGGAAATGAACTACCAGCAACTGGAGTGCAGGTTACCTCAGGAGTAGTCCCATCATTGTCAGTAGCTGTAGCATCTGGTGTCCAGGTTGCCACAGCGTTGTTGGTTGCAACATTCGTAGGACAATTGTTGATGACTGGTGCTTGTTGGTCTGAAAATAATATTTGATCAACACATCAAAATAAATAATCCTTTAATTGCGATGTAGATTTATGCTACAAAAGACACATCAGGTTCAATAAAGTGATTTTTTAATGAATATACTTACCTACAGTCACATTAAAAGTGTATGTACTATTGATTGACATCCGGGTGTGTACGTATTTTTACAGCGGGAAATATCGATCTTGGTGTTATTTTTTCAAACACGGTTTGATAAATACTACCAAACAGTTTCTCGTTTAAACAAAAATTAGTTTGGCACCTTTTTTAAGTATGTAAAATGAAGTCTTATTACTTTTGGACACACTTGTCAGTTTCTTTAGTATTTTTATGTAATCTTCTTGAAGCATATCGTCAATAGCCTACAGGATGTGCTTAAAAAAACATACCGCATTGAAACCTAAGCATGAAAAAGCAGTTCTTGTAAACATACCCAAGACAACGTTGAATGTACATTTAGCCTCTCCTCCGGCCGTATCAGTAGCCGTGCAGTTGAAAGCGGTCTCGTTGCTTGTAAGATGTAATGCGCCGCTGGTCTCTACACAACGTATGGGCACTGAGTTATTAACGTTATCAGATGCTGTTACGTCAAGGTCAGAGATGATGTCGCTCACCACAACTTTGTTCGTCCGCACATCGTTGCAATTATATATCGTTGGTGGTGCACCGTCCTTTACAGCACAGGGTGTTCTGTCAGAAACGCTTAACGCAGTGTCTAAGTATCAGAAATGCACGTAAGAAAGTCTGAAAGCGGTTAACAACCATCGATATTGTTGTCCGATATCTCCTGCGTAATAGGTTCAAAGCAAAGGTAAAATATTCCCATCGGACTACTTGTCATATCGTCACCGTTTCACGAAGAGCCATATATGTCGATTTTGAAGAAAAAGCGTTTTCGAGATAATCGCAAAAGAAGTTTCTCATATTTTAAAACTGCAAAAATACCACTTTGCAACAACTTTGTGAAGCAAAGAAACTATCACGCTATTCTGTGTGAGCTAAATTTCTACATGAACCTGGTATTTAGACTTAATTCAGCAGTTAATTGGTGGAAATTAATTAGTAAAGATATGTGGCTCTTCGTGAAAACGCAAATTCAGGTTTCCGACATATTGGCCCTTTCTGTTCATTGTATATTTCCATAGGCGCGCGTGAGTACGCGCGCGCAGCTGAAAATATAACAAACCTTTTAAAGGTTTGACACGATTTTACTCAGTAAAATAGTCCATCTATCTTTGAGGTTTTAGTATCACTTAACGTGAAAATGCTTACACTACTCAATTATAAACTTTATATTGTACAAATCTGCTTATTTAATTAGCAATTAAAGGATAAAGATGGGTGTCAGTTCGTGACAACCAAAATTTACGTGTTTTCGGAGAGTGCGCGCAAGCACTGGTCATGTGTGCGCGCACTCTCTCAAAACGCGTAAATTTTGATTTTCACGAACTGACACTCACTAACGCTATTGCATGCGCGCACTCTCCGAAAAAAACTCTTTTGTACACATGCGCATGCATATGGGCGCATTTTGAAGTACGTTTAGTTGTAAGTCAGGTTCTTGGACTGTTTCTATTTTTGTCTTGTAAGGGTCAGGATGACATTATTTCACATTTTGGCTTGATGACCTCAAAATTGCCCCAAAATGCCCAAAACACATAGTGGCCCGTTACTATGGCAACGGGCAAAATATCGGTTTAAAAGTCTAATTTGGTTACTCGCTCCCCAAGTCCCTTCATCCCTCACAGTGTAACAAAAAATCGGGTTTGTTTTTTTAGCGTGGACACTTAGATTAAATAAGATATTTACGCGAAATGACTCTTAAATTCTTCATATTCAAAAGACTCATTTGTATTTTTAATTAACCAGTATTTCATGTTGGAAAAAAAAAATGTTGTAAAAGGCATTTGCACACTGCATATTCCATGTCACGAAGTGCACGTTCTTGTATCCATATGTATGCATGTATGAATAAATTATGTGCGAACATGACGGCCCGCATGGCGAGCACCATAATGGTGAGTCTGCACAATCATTAGCCTTCCTTATCAACCAAAATTCGGGACTGTTTATACCGGACATTGCCGATGCAATGCCCTCTTTCAAATTACCTAACAAAAGAAAATTTGTATTCACATTAATTTTTGATTAAATTTCGATCAAAAGTCTCCACTCTTTCGGATTTCCTAGGCTGATCAGTTCCTTTGAAAACAAATGTTAAGCTAACTGGCCATTTTTATTGAGGGTAAAATACGGCTGAACTTTGTGTGATAAAAATGTCATGATGACATTTATTAAACCTATAAAGCCGGTGAACCATTGTACGTGTACGCCTACATACCGTAACAAGGTTGGTCGGTCCCCGGTGTTTTACAGTAACAGCACAGTACGCCCTCTCGTTGAGATATGCATTTTCCGCCGTATAAACAGGGATAACTGTCACAGAAGTCGTGTTGCTGTGGATTCCTTGCAATTGTAGCTATTGAAAACGAGGTACAAAATGTGGGCAATTGAAGATATAAGCATTGGTAATTAATTAGCATTTTCTAAAATGGATTTTAACGGAGTTTAAATGGAGTTAAACGAACACGATATCTTTGTGTTTGGAATAATAATGCATGGTTCGTGTAACAAATGATACAGTGTTTTTCTCGAGAGAAAAATATCAAATCATCCTGTGCTTGTATTTTATTATATCGGGAGGGGGAACGCCAGTTGCTATTTTCTGCCATTTTGATAAGTCATTAATTAAATTACGTGTGGCTTACTGCAAATTTGGAAAAATACCCTTACAACCTTTCAAGTGCACTGCGCAAAGTAATGGATATTATCCATTGATCCAATGGAGATCTATATATTTTACCGTTGTTCTTTTCCCAGTAGTATGCGACTGCAATTTAATCAAATCAATAGACCTAATTTCCATAACGTAGCAGTGCGGAGGTTTACTTTAAGTGCGAATGCAGTAAAAGCGTTACTTAAAATGCCACTTACTATGAAAATGTGACATCACAAAAGTAGGTATGTAGCCTACCTACCCGTTGTGCATTTATGTGTCGTAACGCCGTTGCATTCCCCGGTTGCCAGAGTAGGATTTTCTGGAGAGAAACAATTGTAGGTTTCTCTGCATGGACCTACATATGAAGAGCGTCAGGAGAATGAGGAGATAACAGAGATTCAGAATTGAACTGCAAATGATCTAAACCAACACAATATCTGTTTTATTGTGATTACCTGTGCTGTGGCGTTGTCAACACTTTTAGTGATGCATGATCTATTAAAGGGATGAATAAAGTGATCAAGTCCAGCCCATATCAGGGGAGTGGGGTAGCTCAGTTGCCATCAACCAAGAAGTAATTAAAGAATTGTTAAGATGGAAGGACAGGTGTGCATGTAATTCAGTGCTATTGTCACGCATCATGCCACTCAGGTTTGTGATGCCAAACCTACCTCGCTCACAATGGGAAAATTGGAATCAGGAACTGAAAACACAGCTTGGCCCTCTCCATTTCGACCTATTGTCGGGTCATATAACTCCATCACAAGCAGGTGAGGTGTTCACAGAGTCAGTATTCAACTTTGTCAAAGGAGAACCGGAACTAGTTGAAACAGATAAGCACACGGGTATGTTTCCCATGACTCCCGAGTACTCATCAATGCCAAAAAGGAAATGAATTAATTGAGGAAAAGAGCGTTTGGAAAAAAAACAGTACACATGAAATCCGCAAGAGATTCAACAAAGCGCACAGACACTATAGTGCTCTCAAAAAAGACTTCAAGAAAACCAAAGATCTGAAAAACGTTGAACACGAAGAGAAACTATTTCACAGCAATTTCTACGAATTTGCAAAGCGCCTTACCAAAGGCGAACTGTACAAAGACGTTACCAAGCCAACCTTCACAAAATGTTGTGCAAATGAGTATTATACAAAGAAATACTCCTCCTCAGCCCACTTCATCCACAACGATCTCAACTGGTTCCCTTACATCCGAGTACCGATGATGGCACTGACTTTGACCTCAAAGCCGTTCGGCCGAGGGACATCAAATCAGTTCTACAGCACAAGTCATCAAATAAATCCCCTGGCCCGGACAATATCACCTACGGAATCCTGAAAAAGCTACCAGCCACTCATCATTTCCCGGCCACCCCTCTTCTCCCGGATCATGCAAGTTGGATCACCGCCAAGATCATGGTCGTGCTGCAACGTCAGCCTCATCCATGAGAAAGGAGAAGCATCTCTGCCTGAGAACTTCCGTATGAACGCCCTCAACAGCCGCCTAGCCAAAATCTATCACCGTTACTGTCGCAACGTTTTAATAGGTACCGCATAGACAATGAACTTATCGACACTACTATGCAAAAAGCTTTCATACAAGGTATCAACGGATGCATTGAGCGCACACAAACCATGCATGAGCTCATATCTCATGCCAAAGCTAATAAAAAATCACTGCATGTTACATGGTTTGATCTTGCTGATGCATTTGGAAGTGTTCAACACGATCTTATTTTTCATGAACTTGAAAGACACAAGTTCCCTCCCATCATCCAGGCCTATATCAAGAACCTATACAGCAATTTGACAGGCTATGTTAGGGAACCTGGCTGGAATAGTGAAATCTTTCAATTCAAAAAGGGAGTTTTCCAAGGAGATCCCCTGTCACCCATTATCTTTGTAATAGCGTTTAACCCCCTGGTACAATACATCAAATCAGAGTTACGGTTTGGATATAACATAGATGACACTAAATTCATCTGTACCCCATTTGCCGACGACTTTAATCTCATAACCACCAATATTAAATCGCACCAACGTATAATCAACAACATTGTGTCTCGAGCTCAATCAATGAATCTTATTCTCAAACCCAGCAAGTGCAAATCCTTGTCTCTCTGCAGCGGCAAGCCTACAGAAAAAAATCTTCAAAATCAACGATTTTCTGATCCCAACAATTAAAGATGAACCGCACTCATTTTTTCGGGTTGATAATAACATTCAGTGGAAAAGCATGCGACACATAAAGCAGAAAATTATTTCGTATCTAAACAGAATAGATGAATCTAAAATCCGTGATGAGTACAAACTAAAGGTGTATTGTAATTACCTACTCTCTTCATTACGATTCTGCCTGACTGTTCACGAAATAACTAAAACTGATCTAAACACACTCGATCAAAACATCGATAAGTACCTGAAAAAATGGGGAGGACTGCCCAAAAGTGCTACCAATTCCCTCCTCCATTCCAACTCTGGATTAGGGATCAAATCACTCACCTTCTTGTACAGAGAATGTCATGCCCTAACTCATGCCTCCACAAGAATCAAAGGAGACAATATGGTTAACAAATGTCTAGACTCCAAACTACACCGCGAATCATCCTGGTCTAGAAAATGTTCCATTACTGCCTATTCAGAAAACGTTCTCCAAAAAGCTCTGAAGGAAATACCGGCCACAGACAATAGCCCAGGAAAACATTTGCACAAACTCAAAACAGTCATCAAGTCATCCGTAGCAAAGGACATTGCTAATTCATGGGATCAAAAAATCAAATCCCTTGCTTAACAAGGCCGTATCCTAGAACATATGGAAACGTAACAATCCAACATCACTTGGAAATCAATAATGTATAATTTACCTCGGAAAATTCTTCGCTTTGGACTCAGTGCAATCATAGATACTCTACCAGTCAATACTAATCTCTGCCTATGGGGTAAGTCAGTTGACGCCAAGTGTACATCCAAAGAAACATTGTTACATGTCCTCAATTACTGCCCAGTAATGCTCAATCAAGGCCGTTACACCTATCGCCACAACAATGTTTTACTGGAAATCTGTAAATCCCTGGACAAAATGTACAACAGCTGCTCTTACCGCAAACTCTTTGCCGATCTCGATGGTAAACACGCTCCTGGCGGCAATACCATCCCGCCATCCATACTACCAACCACACTTAAGCCAGACATTGTCATAACGAACATAACGAACATAACAAAGACATCCCCATAGTTGAATTAACGGTACCATTCGAAACTAACATAACTAAAAGCCATGACTACAAAATGCAAAAATATGCCAACCTAACACGAGATTTGCGTGAGATAGGTTTCAACTCCAAACTCATCGCCTTGGAAATAGGAAGTAGAGGCTTCATAGACGAAAACAATAAAACACAAATCCGCTCCCTATTCAATCTGATGACAAAAACCGAAATACAACTCACCACTCACCTGTCAAAAACAACAAAGGTCTCATCCTTCGTTATCTTCTACTTAAAATACAGCCCCGTTTGGATTGACTCTCAAGATTAAGGTATTCCTACACATCGCCCATCCCACCCATCAATATTCCCTTGACCTAGCCAAGCAATTATTATTCCCTGGTTTGTGCTTTTCTTGTTATGCTAAATTGTTAATTATTTAATTTGTCAATTTGTCTTTTACTTCTACATTAATTTCTAGTTCCTTGCTTCATTGACATTTAGACTGTTTCTTTTGATTCGTCTTTCATGTTCACGATGTTCTAGGTTTCCTCCATGTCTTTTGGTTGTTGTTGATTTATGATTAATGAATAAAAGACATGAATTAACAAAATGAGGATGCTTGGGGGGTTTTACCCCCCCCCCCCCATGTTTCTCAACTGCGATTGTTTTTTTTTTTTTTTTTTTCAAGCAAGATCCAATACTTTCGAAAAAGGGCAAAACTTCTATGTTATGCATATTTACAGAATGTCCAAGAATTAGTTATAAATAGTAATAATGGTGTTTAAATCACCGACGCCATGCAGAAGATATGCGTTAGTTTTTGCCCAAGACTGGATTTGTCTCCGTGCAGCAGTAAATGGCGCTGGCCAATATCGACGGTGCTATCGACGAGAAGAGATAAGACATGAATCTTGGACTGAGAAAAGTTTTGAATTTTGTTAGGAAATACTTAGAAAATGTTCTTGACTCTCCATAGACTTTGTATACAATCGCAGAAGTGGCGTCAGGTTGCAACATTTTTTTGCAGGCTGCATCCGAATCAATTAACTGTCTAGAGCACGTTTACGCCCAGTGAAAATACTCCGGGACGCGCTGACAATAATTCGTAGCCGTAGCTCTGTGCATAGATAGCTCTATGCTGCGTGGAAGCCCGTATCAGACATTGCCTGAGGCGCCCACCGGACGTTGCATGGCCTTATGAGATAAATCAAGTTATTAGCTGTTTCGGTGTACACACCGAAACAGCTCTTGTTTTTGTTATTTTTTTTTTCTCTCTTTTTTTTTTTTCTTCCACTTTTTTCCCCATAGGATAACACGTGTTTTCGTTCTACAAGGCACCTTTGGACTTTTTTTCAAATCCGATCGACTTCAAACCTGGCACACACTTAGACCACCATCTGAAGATGTATGCCGAATCATGACGTCATCATGACGTCATCACGTGTCACGTGACGTCATCCTAAAAGAGCACACTTTAAGGCCCTATATCTACAGAACCGGAAGTCCGATTTGGTTTAAACTTGGTATGCAAGTATTCCGGGACGTGTTATAGACGAAAATTGCAGTGACGTCATGATGACGTCATCATGTGATTTTATATCAATTATTAAATTTTTGGACCTTTTACTCATATCTCATAAACGGAATGTGGTAAATTCGAAATTCTTTTTGTAACAGGTTTGTTAGATCATAGTTAGATGCACAAAATTTTGTTAAATGTGTGACTTCATCATGACGTCATCAAAAACGTGATTTTTTAATTCACATATAAGGGTATGTCCGATCGTTATGAAACTTGGTGGGTACGTAGGTATAGATAACAGCATTCAAAATCTGAAGGTACGTCATGATGACGTCATCGTCTGGTTTTTTATGAATTTTTCAAATTTTAATATCTTCTTCAAATTTTGCAAAAATTATATAAAATACGGTCTGATCGACTTGAAACCTGGCACACACTTAGACCACCATCTGAAGATTCAGGTCGAATCATGACGTCATCATGACGTCATCATGTGTCACTTGACGTCATCCTAAAACTGCATAGTTTAAGTCACTATATCTAGAGAACCTGAGGTCTGATTGGGTTCAATCTCGATATGCAGATATTCCAGGAAGTGTTATAGACAAAATTGCAGTGACGTCACGATGACGTCATTATGTGATTTTATATGAATTCTTCAATTTTTGGACCTTTTCTCATATCTCATCAATGAAAAGTAGTTAATTAGTCATTCTTTTTGCAAAAGGTTTGTTGGGTCGTAGATAGGTACAGAAAATTTCAAAAAATGTGTGCCGTCATCATGACGTCATGAATATCTATATATATATATATATATATATATATATATATATATATATATATATATATATATATATATATATATATATATATATATATATATATATATATATATACAATAAGTGTCCATCCTATGTAAAAATATATATATATATATATATATATATATATATATATATATATATATATATATATATATATATATATATATATATATATATATATATATATCTATATATATATATATATATATATATATATATATATATATATATATATATATATATATATATATATATATATATATATATATATATATATATATATATATATATATATATATATATATATATATATATATATATATATATATATATATATATATATATATATATATATATATATATATATATATATATATATATATATTTTTTTTTACATAGGATGGACACTTATTGTATAAAATATGCATGTACATGTTCATTCGACCTGGATGAAACCCTTTTCGGCAGTCATTATTAAAACGGTCGAAACAGCTCAGTGTTTGTCCACAAACACATTTCTAGTTATTATTAGTATTACTTAACCAAGAAACCGGCTGGGCGAGTCGGTTACTTGGGCCAGGCTCGAGCAAGTGCGAGAAGTCACGTGAGAGGTAATTATTTAGGGGGCCATCATCCAATTACAGCAATTTGGAAAATAAAAATGGCAGAGGTGTGAATGGGGGTTGGCAGGAGCTGGAACTCAAGGAATGCCATGGGGTTGCCTCATAGCTGGGAAAGACACATACAGACTGCAAATGTTCAGGCCTAATATCGACCTCAGGTTATTGTTCTCCCCGATTCTTTAATAAAATATGAGTTATGAATCCTTAAAAGTGGTTTCGGGGTAAATAGCATAACCTGGCTATAAAAGTAAAATAATGCAGGATGGTAAGTTATTACCATTTGTATGCCCTTGGTTTTTACTTCAAGAGCATTTTGTGGGTCATGAACTTTAAGGTTTGTTGAAAGTAAAGAGGGGCGATGGCCGGCATGACTACTTTTAGGATTGATCATTTTGGAATGGAATTGTCTCCCTGTGTGACAAACACCTTGCAGAGTATGAGGATATTAAATATGTTTCGGAAGTGCGCATAATTATCATTGAGGTCTATGGGAGTCAATTTACTGGTCTGACCTAAAGGATTTTCAAAATGGACGCTGCCACGCATGCCACGGTAGTGTTTCTTTTGGGGGGGGGGAGTTTTCCCATTTGCTTTTTCCAATGGAAAATACATGTGTTTTTTTTCCCATGCGTGGTTTCCTATCTTTTCTCAAAAAGATTGCTAATAGCTCTATGGTATTTTTCAATAACGACTTTCTTAATACATTTTAAACCCAGTGTGTGTTTTGTGCTATTCACCGAATTGGTAAAGCTCATCACGGAACTCCGATGGGGGTTGTTCTAAGTATTAGGAGTGGCTTATGCACTCTGTGACCAATGTCTACATTATTGCTCCCATACCACTTGTCAAGTTGTACCGCATTATCACAGCGTACCCGATTTATGAGCTCATGGTGACATGAAATCCCCATGGTGTTCCCATGGTGTCCATAAAATCACCATGGTGTTCCCATGGAGCTCATAAAATCCCCATGGTGTTCCCATGTTGTCCATGCAATCTCCATGGTGTCCCAATGGTGTTCCCATGGTGTTCATAATTTCCACGTGGTTTTCCCATGATGTCCATGAAATCCCCACGGTGTTTCCGCGGTGTCAATAAAATCCCCATTGTGTTGCCATGTTGTCCATGCAATCTCCATGGTGTTCCCATGGGTTTCCCATGATGAGCATAAAATCTCCCATGGTGATCATTTTAACTTACATGGTGTCCTTGATGACCCCATGGGTTTCCCATGGGAATCCCATATAAAAGTAAGCAATAACTTGTGAATAAAGTATGCAAATTACTTGAAAGTATAACTAGTGCATTATATGAAATGTATTCCTATGTTATTTTTAATAAATGGAGTTAACCACATATCTTTTTAGCATATTGGCGTTATTCGGTATGTAGGTGCATTTTGATACCAAACACTTACCAAAGTCAACACCAGAGGGACGAAACCATCCATCTTGACGGATACAATAGTACGTCGAAACTGATGATGAATTACAAAAATCTAAAAAAAAAAGTACCAGGTAGATAACCAGCTTGTCGTGTTGTACCATTGGTAAATTTCTTCTGCCGTATTCATTCTTTGCACATGGATGTGGGCAAAAAGACATCCGCAATACCATCGAAAAGAAATTGATTTTTTTTTATTCTGCATTTCCGAGGAACGCTTTTGGATAATGGATGAGATAATTGCACTGCCCCCCGCTTATCCCTGTTCTTTAGGATTTACATTGTCGGTCATGGTCAGAAAAAAACAAACACATTTTTGGGTACCATCGTTCCTCTTTAAAGGTTTGAATGGTGGAATGATACTAAGACAAGATAAGTAAAAAGAGATGTATACACATGGTGCTACCGCAAACTTATCTTATCTCATTGTTCCTCTTTATTTGAGTAAAGCCCACAATTTTCATCTCGTAAAAAAACTGGCGACGCTCATGCATACAATCCCTCAGGAAATTTTACGAAAGTAATTCTGATTTGGTTTTTTTTTTTTTGGTGTGATACACATCTTCAATTAATTTGATTGGCTTCTTAATCTCTTTAAGAAAAAAAAATACCTGGCTGAAATACTCCCTAAAAAAAGTTTTAAAATAACATAGCTTACCAGCATGACAATCGCTCAACCAACCAACAATTACGATCGAAACAATGCATATGATGTGGACACCCATCTGGATAATTCTGGGCAAAATAATATAGGAACATTGACTGCTTCGATAGGTGTAGTCAAACTAGCCTCCAAGGGGATCCGTAGAGCGTTCTGTTTTCTCGAGGTGAAGCATCGTGGAAATAGAACGTTCCTTTATTCGCCGATGGAGGCTATTCATACCGTAGCAGTGTTAATCGATCAATTTTATAACGACTCACTCACAGTTTCTGCTTATTTGATAAAGGACTTTCTGATGGTCAAACCCAACTCAAATACGTTTCTATACTTTGCAAATAATATTGCAATACCTCACCCATAAATTCTGTATGTGCATTTACGGAGAGCGAGTCATATGGCATTCGCTATATTTAATATCTTGCTGTGCACAACATAAAAACAAGAGCATTGTACAACTGCTGTCTCGATCCGTAAAAATGTATTAAAAAATAGAGAGCGCCTCCTACAAAGCTGTATTAGGGACATGGTGAAATCAAAATTATCTCTCCCTTCAGATAACTCATGAGTTGTTGTGTTTTGTTAATTTCCACTGCATGTTTGTTAATGTTGTGTTTTATTAAGGAAATAAATGTGTTCTTGGGAGGTTTTAATCACTCTGATTAAGACCATTTGGAGTCTGGGTGCTGATAATTGCTCGAAAAAAATCCAAAAAAACCCAAACGATTTTGTTCAACAAGTTCACTTCATGATTTTGAAACACCCCTCTAGCTTAATAATGAAGTGTCCAGCTGGCCAGTAAGATGTAAACAACTCCTGCGTGATGTCGCGCAGAATGCACTTGGGGCGTTGTGTTGTGAATTTAGGACTTTCGCTCGTTCCCTCCCCCCCCCCCCTGCAAACAGGGCGCTGGTAAGGGCTGATGTGCTTCACAGAATATTGTGAAGGAACTACAGATTGACCTTCGCATACAGCTAGCGCGCGCTACCCATGATGGGCACCGGAAGCTAGTTTGTGTGACGCGTTCTACGTAACAGGTCACGCAAATCTATCCAATGAGAGCTCAAATGACATCAGCCCTTACCAGCGTCCTGTTTGCAGGGCGGGGGTAAGAGCGAATTTAGGACTATAAACTTCCAACCTCGTCCCCAGTGCTTACTTTATTTCCAACCGCGTTTCCAATAGCAAGCCATGGATAGGAAACTTTCTTCCTGTATCCTGATTCGATACCGCAATTGGCTAGAAATGGATTTTTATCGTGTACTTGGTGTTGTTATTCAAAACGTGCAGTACGTGTTTTCGCAATCATTCGTCCACGCCTTCTCGAAAATACTCATTTCCTTTTCAATGTGTTCATATTAATATGAAATGCGATACTGCATGGTGTTTCGATAAGATCGTAGCAGGTTAATTGAATAAATCGTGCTTTCGTAACTCACGCCATGTTCGCACTGCGACGAATTGACTCTGTTTTTACCCCAAACACCGCATACAAAAAAAAAACAAGGGCATGCAGGCACCAGATTTTTCCTCATTAACATACGTGTTAAAAAATCTTGCACATGCAAATGATCCAATACCAGGGTGAGAGAGCAGTTAGTGATGGGCGCGTACTGCTCGACACCCTGGAGACGAGGTTGATAAAATTCTGACTCAACAGAGGTACATGTATTGCGCATGCCTACGGGATGATTTACCTATTGCGGTAGAATCGAGATAGAGTCGTGTCAACGCAGCTTGTGAAATATTTGCCAATTACAAGATTTACAAATGGACGCGTAAGGCGAAACATCTGAGACAAATAAAACTTAACGTACCAACATTCCTTAGGGTTGTAAAAGGGGCGTGGCTAACTCGCAAACGGCGATAGGTCATTATTATGAACATTCAACCAATAACACTGTAAGATGCACTTGATTTTAGGTGTCCAAATTGCATGTGACACTGAGAAAGAGTTTAACACCAGCTAGCCATATCTTTATCATTCGTTAAGACCGGCCACGTGACGGGCTCTCGAATCGATCACGTGGGGTGTATTACCGGTGATATAAAGACCGGCTTCAAGGAACAAGCGAATAAATGGCCCAGCCTGAACCGGACCTCGCCAACAGTGCTTACTTTATTTCCAACCTCGTTTCCAATAGTAATCCGTGTAGGGAGTATGTATGGGGGACCTCCCGTGCACCCCCACCAGAACTAACTTTCACCATTTTTTGGGTGCCTTTCAGGGTCCTAAAACACATTTTGGACGTTAACAGGAAAAAAAATCCGATGCAAAAGAGATATCCAAGATGGTGGCAAATATGGTAAAAACTGTAAAAAAAAAAAAAAAAAAAAAAAAAAGACATAAACCAGCCAAATTATGTGATAAAAGCATAAATAAAATGGTCAGTCATATGTTTTCGACCCTCCTAATTATGCATTTATCATATAATTTGGCTAATGTATATCATTTATCTCACATTTGACCGATTTTGAAAGCCATTTTTTGGCCATCCTGGCCGCCATCTTGAATTTGATTAAAAAAAATCCATTTTGGCGGCCATATTGGCCGCCATCTTAGTCGCCATCATGCATTTGAAGCACGATAGAAAAAAAGCGATACAATAAATTAACATTTGAGGGTAAAAACATATAACTAACAATTTCACTTATGATTTTAGCATAATATATATATGACTTTTTTCCATATTGGCCACCAAATGGCCGCCATCTCGAATTTGAAGCATGATAGCAAAAAAGGAATACCAGAAATTAGTTTTGGAGGGTCTAAAACATATGACTAACCATTTTATTTATGCTTTTATCACATAATTTGGCTGATTTATGCCTTTTTCCCCCAGTTTTTACCATTTTGGGGGCCATATTGGCCGCCATCTTGGGGTAGGGGGGGGTTCTTGGGGGGGGGGCACGGGGGTCCCCCATACATACTCAACTACTGGAAAGGAAACTTTCTTACTGTATCCTGATTTCGATACCGCATTTTGGCTAGAACATGTAGAAATGGATTTATATCGTGTACTTTACTTCTTGGTGTTGTTATCCACAACGTGCAGTACGTGTTTTTGCGATCATCTTCTTGAAAATAGTCGTTTCCTTTCAAATGTGTTAATATTAATATGAAACGTGATATTGCATTTCGTCTCGTTAAGACCGTAACATTTTAATTAAAATAAAATCGTATTTTCGTAACTCACGCCATGCTCGCGCTGCGACGAATTGATTTTGTTTTTACCCCAGACACTGCATACAAAAATAAACGCAAATGTAACGCACAGGCAGGCACCAGACTATTACTCATTTGCATAAGTGTGTAAAATATTTAGCACATGCAAATGATCCAATATCATGGTGAGAGCAGGTAGTGGTGGGCGCGTACTTCTCGACACCCTGGGGACGAGGTTGCCCCTGAACCGGCATTGATCCAGCATCATGTAAGCCAAATGATTGCCCAAATTTACAGCAGTCCTACGGCAGCTTGTAACAATACAGCAGTACACATGCGCTCAACCACCATCGTGCTTGACGTACGCGCGCGTACGCAACGAGTAATTTTGTTATTCTATATCTATGGTTGCTACATTTTATATCTATGGGTTGCTATAATATGGGTGCGCGCGCGAAAGAAAGTTTCCAAACGACATGTTCGCACTGCAGTACTGAAGATGTTTACCGAGCATCTTTGTAATTCTTGACACAAGGAATATGTAAAGGCGTAATCAGTGAGGGGGGGGGGGGGATAAGGGGGTATCCCCCCCCCTCCCCGCCATATTTTGTAAAAACTGGTTTTTTTGTGGCATCTGCCGTTGGGTGCCTTTTTTTCTGAATTTCGCACATGTATCGCCCTGAAAAACACCATATATGGGCCATTTGTGAGCATAGTCGTCGGTTTTGAACAGCGCCCCCATCGACAGATGGTACAAGCCCCCATATGTCTGTGCGGCGTTATAAAACAAATAGAGTGACTGCTTTAACTCGATCCTTTGAGCGTTCCATTTCTTGTGGGTGAGATGCTATAAGTTTGTTTTACTTTTGACTTTTGCCACGTCCAATTCCACTCCAAATATCACATTGTCTCTCAGCTAAAAAGTCACTAAACTAAATGTCGGTTGGGCGTTCTGTCGGCCTCTCGGCTCGTCAGACAGTTGGTATGTAAGTCGGTCAGTCGATAATTTCCATGTATCCGGCTGGACAACCAACCAAATTCCTCAAACTTGCTAGATTATAAAACAAAATAACATACTGGATATTAAGGGAACGAAATAAAGATGGAAGTTTAACGAGTGGTGTAAACTACTCACAACGGAGGGTGATAAATATAGAATCTAGCTTCCAGATATTGCTGTTGACTAATACACATCCAACACAATAGTGTGGGACTGGTTATTTCATGCTCAACTCTGCTCTTTTATTAGATTTGGTGCCAAGTTGGTTATTGTTCACGTACGTACGGTACCAGTTACTAGTTCCACGCACGCAAAATGTCACTGCAATATATGCGCGTAGCCTGGTTCCCAGACCAAATGATTCTGACTATTGATGTTCAATAACCGACTTGGCGAAAACGTTTTCTATTTTGTACACAACATATGGGAGTATTTTGAATCGCTAGCGAATTCTATGCGAGCACTCTGATTGGTTCATATTCCAGCGTGTATTCTAGGCCGTTACGGAGGTTGTCTGGTTCCCAGACCGAAAGATTCTGACTATTCCTGATGAATCTTAGGTCCGGTAGCCTCCGGAAATACATTGTATTACAATTTACGTCACGTGACTAAAACGGGAGGAATTCCTCCTTTTTTCCGAAAATGTCCGAAGTTTGCCGAATTTGTTTCGTCGACAATCGGATTGTGCCCGAGTATTTCCGAGTATAATATAGGTTTAATTAACTGCTAATTGCTTATAATTGTTTTTAAATGAGTTGATAATTAATATTCATTGCTTTCATTTAGAAAACTTGAAACTCATTGACGACTTTGTGCATCAAATATTCTCGGATCGTATGGGCGAACTTTTTGCTGCGTCATGTACAATTTTGAATTTGACGACCGTTACCGAGATTTTCCGAAACTCTGTCTTCATTCGGCTCCACCTGCTAACAGTGCTATTTGGGTGCCTAATTTTGAAGATTCCAAATCAACATTAGTCAATGTTATCTGACAGAAAAATCAAACTGTATTATCATAACAGTATGATATTACAAAGCAACTGATATATTTAAAAATTTGATCAGAGCATTAAAAGCTAAAAGTGATAAAGCGAAATCGGAAACGAAGCCGAGCTTTGAAAAAGGGCCATCAATGTCGTAATGTTTATTTTTATCCACGGAGGCTGCCTGACCTACAATTTAGACGTGAGCGTCGGGAATAATTGTCTGGTCTGGGAACTAGACTACTACGGAGGGTCATTCTCATTATACTTCGAGGGTCTGTGCTTTGTGCTGTGTAACATTCCAAAATGCATTATAGGGCATACACGACTCAAATTAATCATGTATATCACAATGATACGTTTTATTTTTATACACAATTGACCAAGCTGAGTGATTCGGCCTATAAACGTCGCAAACATTTCCCGACGTATTGAGAAGAACTCCCCATGTAACGGAATGAAAGAATCCTCATTTGCATTGCGGTGCGCCATTGGATCTCACCGCGATGATGCACTGCATATGTATTGCGCTGCACGCATATATGAATAACGGTGGAGAACAGTATCTTCAAGTCGTTAGATATGTCGGAACCCGGCCGATTACGTACTAGTCTTATACCAGCCGCGCCGATGGAGTTCGAGTGAAGTTTACAGACAAAATACGACTGTCTAACGACTTGTCATCAAGTCTACTCTTTCATTGACTTGGAACGTTTAACTATTCCTACCACTTTGTAGTGTAGTCGTTCACCATTCAAACTAAATCAAATTTCTTCAGGTGTGCCTGCCAAAACTATTGCCCTGCCCATACACCATTCATTAGCCCCATAAATGTGGCCAATTTACTGGACTACCTCCGTAAATAAAGGCCACACTTCCACCATCTACAAAAAAAGTCGAACTTTGTCAAATTTTGATTTTCACATTTAGGTTTAGTTTGTAGGGTTTTTTTGCTTAAGAAGCATACTCATCCTCTTTAAAGGCTAATCAGAAAGTGCTGCCTTTTCAGATGTCTATTTTTTTGTGAGTTTTCCAGATTCGCAAACGTGTGCAAACGAATCTGGAAATTTTACGAAAAAATAGACACCTGAAAAACTTAAGGCAGCACTTTCTGATTAGCCTATAAAGAGGGCTAGTATGCTTCTAAAGCAAACATTAACTACAAACTGAAGGTTTGCGTTTGTTGTTACAAACGCAGAGTGGTCGGGTAGACAACTTTTTTATGAAACACTGTCCAGTTAAAGGGAACATGTAATAGGATTTATATGACTTAACTACATTTAAAACAGCTTTCTTGCCATGTTACTATGAAGTTTCCACCTCCTTTGTAGCAGTCAAAGGGAGAAATCTCAATATTTAAGTTTTATGCTAATGAATATTTCCATATACATGAGCCAAAGCGTGATGTCATTCAAAGCAGAAGTGTCTCCATAGCTTTGTGTATACAAATATACATCAAAGTTTTCTTCATTTTCTTGGAGTAAATTCCACTTTTTATTGTTAATCATGTAAACCAGCTTATTTGGACAATCGTAATGGCAAATAATTCTACGAAACTTTTTTATGGGTAATTTTGAAGGACTAATTTAAAACTGTTCATAACGCACTTTTGGCAAGGAGTACCTTGTGTGACAAAAGCAAAATAGCGCCCTCTTATGTATTGATGAGAGGATTTACTAATAATTGAATAACTATCACTTTCTTGTCACTTCCAATGAAAACAAGTATTAAGATCTTGTATGTATTGTTGCAACACATAGTAATCTGCATGAAAACAAGATGAGCTGAATTTCCACTGCATGTTTCCTTTAAATTATGAATATTTTTATGTAAGAACAAAGGATTTCGAAATAAAATCATGTTCAGTACAATCAATTATTTTTGTAAAAAAACACATCTTTAACGGTGTGATCAATTTCAGTAAACATTCTATATACGCATGCAAGTTATTTCTTAGTCGAAGACGTCATTATTCAAAAACGGGAAGTGATGTTCATTGTGAAGTAAAATAACACCCACCTTCCGGTTTGATGACGACACAGTATTTGGAAACAAAGGTGATCATTGTAATGGATATCGTATTTGGGCTTAGATCGACATGGATCAATTGATATAATTAAATATATAATATGATCGTTTTCAAATTCTCATAAAAGTAACTTCCAGTCTGATGACGTCATGAATTTGGAATTTTGCCAAGTTCTATGTGGTTAATCAAAGAATATCGAGGGGCGATTTGGTAAAATTGGAACGGATGGTTTTCAAAATAAGGAAAGCAAACACTATTTTATGTGCCGCCACGGGGCGCCCTTTCGAAAGATGACGTCATCACACTGTTTTGTGTCTGACATTCCTCACTAAACACTTTCCTATTTTGTATGTGTGTAGTAAAATGCTTTCGCTTTTGAGTTATATTCAGTTTTTATTGCACTTCCGGTAACACCTGAAGTGAAGGTCATTTGATTTTGTGTCCGGGAATAAAGAATAAGAAATGTTGCTCAAGGCCCCGTTTACAACCTCAAGAAAAAACAAATTCGATACTATATTTAGTTTAAAAGATATAGCGCAAACTATTGTGTCAAAATTTGCCATTAAATCGCTTGTAATTTGATACCTGATGACGCCATGATGACGTAACAAAATTTAAAACATCTTCGTTACATGGTACAAGTTCACACAAGGTTGGGGCAGACCAGTAAACCGTTTGGAAGAATTGTTGCTTTGTTTTAATTTCAGGCTAAAGTCTTCGTTTTGAATTGACCTAATTTTGACCTTCCGGTAGACCCGGAAGTAAAGGTCAGGCGAGTTTACTACAACAAAAATGGTCATCAATTAATGGTCCATCTGATTACAAGGTTGGAAAACAATGGATCGTTTTGTTCAAGAGTTATAGATGAAAAAAATATCATCATTTTTTCAACGAAAATTGCTTGTAACTTGACAACCGATGATGTCATCATAACGTCAGAGTAATATGCACCACCAGAGATGAGGGCCGATATATGTTGAAAGTTACAAGTTCATATCATAAACCGTTGAGGAGAAAACCCGCGGAGAATTATTTTTCCAAAAAAAGAAGAAGAAAGATTTATCAGAACAATAACTGAGAGTGGTCGGGTTGTGCCGATTAAAGGTGGGGCAGACCAGTAAATAGGCCAAAAATTGCCTATACGCCGACCAAATCACGATTTGGGGTTTAGTAAAAATGAAAAGGCCCCAGCTCTGAACCGGTCTTTGAACTTGTATTTCTGGGAAATATGTTTTCGAAGAAGTGATGTGCTAGATCTTGAATCGGGATCAGGGTAGATACAAAAAAAACCACCTGTGACATGGTCCGACTTGCAGATTGATTGTGTGTACTGTACCGGGTTCCTACGCCGATTTCCTAAGTGTCCTTCAATTAATAAGGTTCCGTTTCGTTGGTATAATCAGTATAAATCAATATGCAACACCGGCCTGAGTTTGGCAGGATAGTCAAGCAATCTCTGACAATGCGCCACCGCCCAGCGGCCCACGCATGCGCAATACACCAGTTCACAAATACTTCATTAATGCAAATTCATTTGATTGTTTAATAATGATATCAATAATTGAAACATTTTGCTAAGTTTGGACAATTTTGAGTCATAAAATAATATTTTGACACCAACAATTACATAATGTGTTCACTGATTTTGTCATTTAGATTGTTATACATGTATCTCCAAAACGCAACCTAATGAAAATAATTTGATCTGTTCCTTCTGTTGTGTGCTTCTTTATCTAATCTACAAGTGGAATTATCTTTTGAGAGAGACAAACGTTTAATTTTTTGATAGAAAGGAGACGGTAGGTAAAATGACCACGACTACTACATGCGATCATGAGCGGAACCAGAACACAATGCTTTTTGGGGGCCGAAAAAAAAAATGGTCCCCCCAAAAAGTCGGTTCAAAACATAACGGCGTAAGGGACCCGAAAATTGTATGTCACAGACGCAAATGGTATGTGCACAGACGCAAGCGCTCACTGCTTTATCTAGATGTGTATTGCTATTCGTGTACATAGCGCTGGTGATGGGGTGTGTTTTATTGTTCTGATTGGTCGGAATATACTTCGCGACGTCGATAGATATGACGTCACCTATATAGTTTTTGGCAACAAGTTTAGTCCGGTTACCATTCCTGACAATTCTTCGATGCCCTGTTGTCTATTTTGTAGGTCTGGCAGCCGCCACTGGGCTAAACATGGACATGATGGCTCCTTTTCAAAGCTCGGCTTTGTTTCCAGTTTGGCATTTAATAAATCGATCAAGTTTATTTTTAAAGCACTTACTTCAAATATCATACAGTTTGATATTTCTATAGGAACACATTGACTTATGTTAAGCTGGAATTTGAAGGGGAAAAAAGGAGGCGAAGCCGAACTGGATACGACGCCTAGTTTTGAAATATCTCTTGGTATTCGTCGTCAGATTAAAAATAATGCATGACGCAGCAAAACTCGACCCTCGTACGATCCGAGTGCATAATTGATGCACAAAATCAAATTTTATTTTAAGGGTGTGTTTTTAGTGCAAGCAATTCATATTAATTATCAACAATATTTATTTTAAGCATGGACGATAATTAACAATTGTCGACTGGTGTGATGTGGGATATGACGTTTTGAACACCCGAGGGGCGCATAGCACCCGAGGCGAAGCCCACATTGCTATACGCCTCGAGGGTATTCAAAACGGGGGCTTCCCGATTGTTTGAAGGTCCGATAGTCCGAAGGTTCTTTAGTCCGCAGGTTCGATAGTCCGAATGCACAAAAGTTCCATAAGAGGGGGTTCGTTAGTCCGAAAATGAAATAAGATTCGTTAATCCGAACAGTTGATGCAATAGTCCGAAGGTTCATTTATCCGAAGGTTTGATAGTCCGAATTTAAAATAGAATTTCGAAACAGCTGATAGTCGGCAATTTCGCTGCATTTTACTTTTGAAACGCGTACATACCGAAGTTAAACATTATGTTTTAAATTGAAAACAACATCGATGTGATTTTCAATCGTCGTACCGCTGGATCGGACAATATAGTCTATCGGGCAGGAGAGATTGCAAGTCTGTTCAATTCATAATTCACTGATTAACTTAAACAGTTTTTACACACTACATTCTACAAAAACAGTTTTTAAAAACAAAATACTATGGCTGTCTGAATCCCGCATATAATACCGATGTATTAATTAAAGTGGAATGAAGGGGAGGAGGCGGGAATGACGAAAACAGAAGTTGTTGTCAAGTTTCTTGCTGAAAAGCTGCAACGAAATGACTGCCGCTAAGCCTCGTGGTCTTAGCTAAATACCCAGGCCCTTTGACAAACCTTTCATCTGATTGGTCAAGGTAGGATATCATGAATTTTCATTTGTCAATCTTAACCTGTTAATCAGCGTATCAACTAAGTAAGATCTCATTTGGTATGGCATTTGCTTCCATCCGTTTTCTTGCGCAATTTTACGGAACGTCAACGCAACTTCTTCTGGGGGGTGTTTCATACACTGCCGCTGGAACAAACTTTTGCCAGGGGGTGCTGGAATAAAGGACGGACAAAATTAATGAACTTACGTCGTGGCTTAATTTGGAATATAAATGCTCTGTGGTGCAATCTGAGGCGATTCCTGGCCACTTTCATTTGACTTTTTAGCAAAAGTTTTTTTGAGAATAGGCCAAAAAAAAAATAAGTCGGTCTCTGGTCAGCGCGCGCGTCGATTTTAATCATGCGCGTCGATTTTTTTTTTCCAAAATGTTCCGCGGTAGCTCCAACAGCGCCCTCTATTTCCGCACCTCCTCAATTTATTTTTTATAAAGAGCACCAAGGAATGGGAAATTGCACCAAGGCAAATGATCGAAAGCACCAATGCAAATTATGGAGGACACCAATGTACATGAGGACTCCAAAAAAGCAAAATAGTACCCCACCTTGTCTGTACAATCCAAGCTTGAAGAAAAAAGAAAAAAAAGCAAAAAAAAAAAAAAAAGCCGCGTGGCCGCGTCAATTCCGGAACTTTAGTCTGACCAGAGACCGAATATTTTTTTTTTTTTTAGCCTTATAAAGACAATTTATTTCATTATTTTGTTTAGAACATACTGTTGCTCTTAAAACGTTTAACTGTACTGAAAAGTGGAGAACACTGTACATGTATTTTTTTTTTATCTCCATTTTTGGTTCCATTTCATTCTGGAAAGAGACTTCTATCATTATGCATGACATCGCATGTAAATATTATTGTTGCAAGGCTGCTTTCTTACATTTAGTAAATTCCGTCGTGTATGTTTTGTTCAAGCGCTGTGGGTGTAAGCCTTATAATACCTATTAGCCTGCCAACTCTCGGTAATAATTCTGAAACCGTGACCAAAGTGTATTGTGGGTAAAATTAGCGAGCGTTCAGACAACTTTAACCATGACGTGACTGCACCGATAACTGTATGGGCCTATTGCAAAAAAAGTGTCTTTATGTTTATGATCGGTAGAGTTTGGGACTATTGGCAATGATTTATTGGTCTACAAAGTGTTTATGAGGAAAAAACTTGCAGAGGCTAAAGCATGAATAGTTTGGAGCATGGAGAGTTGGAGCATTACTGGTTTCAATTTACCCTGCTATTTGTTAAAGTTGAGTACAGATTGCTAGCAACGTCAATGGAACTTTGAAATGAAAAGAAAAACCTTCAGGGGAAAAGTCTGAACATTTGCCTATATTGAAAGATCGAATGACAAAAATCCTGGCAAGCATAATCAACTTTGCCACCATCGTCATGGCCGAGGTTATTTGCTTTCGGGTCAAAGCCGCTGGAACACATTTTTTGCCCGGGAGTAAGGGGTGCTGAAGCATTTTTCAGCATATTCCTCGCGACGGCCATTGGCGGGAGAATGTTTGTTTGTTTTTGTCTTCTTCTCACCATGTCCCCAATACAGCTTCGTAGTATTGAATTAACTGCGGCAGTTCGGGGCAAGCACGTACAGCGCGCTACCGCCGGAAATCATTGTATTGGTGGGTTTTACGAACTGACCGGGTATTGTTTATCGCTTCGTTCAGTCCGTGTTTTCAGAGTTAAAATTTCACGTGAAGGTGCATTTTAATAAGTACGTTAGTAAAATGTAAATATTAAAAAAAATCGTTAAAAAAATCATGCAATTTGCCTATTTTGTCGGATCGTAAAAACACCGACGATATATCCTAATGTTTTAGCCACATTTATATAAATATTAACAAACGCATGAATAGTCTGGCACCATACTATTCGATAGTTTTCAATTTAAAAACGCATTCAGGGAACACGATCAAAAATAGCTTTCTCGTCAATAAGGTATATGGCAAGTGCCGTGCTCGCTGTATTTTTTAATTATAACTGTATGGTTTCAAGACATCCATACGAGTGTGCGCGTTGCGCGAAATGTTTGCTACAGAATAGGGACCAAAGATTTCACGTTGGTTGTTTGAAAACCGTTCGAGTTATTCTTCAACAGATTTCATATTTATATGCATAGAAGTACATTTTAATTGGAATTTGGGTGAAATTAATCAGTGTAACAAATAGACTGACTGCTTTAACTCGATCCTTGGAGCGTTCCATCGTCGGTCAGTCGATAATTTTTATGTATCCGGCTGGACAACCAACTAAATTCCTCAAAATTGCTAGATTATCAAAAAATAACCTACTGGATATTGCATGAACGAATTAAAGATAGAAGTTTAACGTGTGGTGTCAACTACACATAACGGAGGGTGGGATTTTTCGTGCAATTTCCAGATTCGTTCGCATACGTTTGCGTATCATAATTTAAACATGAAATTTCACGAAAATTACACATCTGAAAAAGGAAGCACTACCTGATTAGCATATAAACAGGGTGAGTATGCTTATAAAGCAAAAATAACCTACAAACTTAGCCTAAATGTGAAAATCAAAATTTGAGAATGTTCGACATGTTTTTGTACACGGTGGAAGTGTGGCCTTTATTTACGGAGGTAGTCCAGTAAATTGGCCACATTATTTTATGGGGCTAGTGCACCATCAGAATACTATTACACTTACCTGCGTCTTCTTACTGCTGTCCACTGTTGTTCACATACTCACCTGTGTCTCCTTACTGCTGTCCACCTGCGTCTCCTTACTGTTGTCCAATGTTGTTCAATGTCTCTGTGGTTTGCTTATGGTCCGCCCGATTTCTCCTCGTCTTTTTGGAATCTAAGTTCATCAAGCCAACGTCAGCATCCGATATCCTGGCTCGATAATCAGTAATCGTCTATCCGTATTACACCTTGTTACTCGTGGTGTGAGAAATGAAGAGATTGTCTCCAGTTCATCTATCCGCATCGGTATGTTCAAGCGCTGTGGGTGTAAGCCTTATAATACCTATTAGCCTGCCAACTCTCAGTAATAATTCTGAAACCGTGACCAAAGTGTATTGTGGGTAAAATTATCGAGCGTTCAGACAACTTTAACAATGGCGTGACTGCACCGGTAACTGTATGGGCCTATTGCAAAAAACTCTGCCTGGGAACTGACACAGGACCTGCTGACTTAACAACAAAGCTAACAATCGAAATAAATTACTTCCTCCAAACTGGTTGTTGTTGCCAAACGAGACCCATCGTGGCTGTTTTGGTTTTTGTTGCTCTTTTTTGGTGGCTTTGTGCATATGAACTAAAATGTTTGCGTGAGGCAATGTCTTCAATATTACCAAAAATGGAAACGCTACTATATTCCTGTGAAAAATTATAATTCAAAGTAATTTTTCAAAATGTTGACCGTGCATGGCTTGAAATTTGATACCTGATGACGTCAGGATGACGTCATAAAACTGTTCACATCTTTGGATCACGCTTCCAGTTCATACCAGGTTATATCGTTATCCCGTGAACCATTTCAGATATTTTGGTTTGTTTTAATTTGTGGCTTCTCTTTGTTTTGTGAATTCGCCTAATTATAGCCTTCCGGAAACCCGAACGAAAAGGTCAAGCGACTTTACATACACGACAATAAACTTTATCAAAATCATTGATCATTTTGTTCACGAGTTTTAGATGAAAATCGTTCAACTAAGATGGCTTATAATTTGATATCTGATGGTTGCATCATGATGTCAAAGTAATATTAATTAATATAACAACTTTGGTTAAAAGTTTCAAGTTTATACCATAAACTATTGAGAGGAAAAACCCACGGAGAAATAATCTCGAGAAAAAAAAAAGTATGAACTTATGTACAGGATAACATGTGGGTAAGTTCGTGCGTGTGTGGGCGGGTCGTCACTGCGTTATGGTGACATTTGTTATTGTTAGGAAAATTACGACCGAGTTATGCGGACTGTTGGCTGTCCCCACAGCGTCTTCGGTGCCCATAGTACCATGGGACAACTCGTGTGTTCCTACATGTAGGTGTGTTCGTGTCCGTGTTATTGTTTGTCCTTTTCTGGACAATATTTCTTCATGATTTTTCTTTTTAATGGAACTACGCATAAACTTCAAAATGTGTACGAACATCAGTCCTGTTTGGGGCAAGTTGACAATATCTCCCTAGTGTATTTTTTTTTTTTATGACGAACAAACTTGCAGAGGGTAAGGAATGAAAAAAAAAAATTATCAGACAAAAAATCACAGGAATTGGCGTATTATGTAAACGCATGATGAACCTTGTTGTTTGTAAAGATTTGAATGCGAGCCAAGGATATACGCCAATGACGCTTGCAATGAATAGTTTTTTTGGGTTTTTTTTCACAACAATTCACAGGAACTGGTGAAAAGTACGGCTTGTTCAAATGAAAGCAAGTCCCATTCCCATGAGGATGGGGATTGTGTAACCGCTGAATGAACCGTGCTATTTGTAAAGGTTGAGTACAGAATGCTAGCCAAGGACATGCGTCAATGGAGTTTAAAATACAAAAACAAAATCCAGGGAAAGGTATTAACAATTGCTGTTATTGAAAAATCGACTGTGCCCACAACTCTGGCAATCATAAAAAAAAGTCGTCATTGTTATGGCCAAGGCTCGGTGCTTTTGAGTCAAGCGATCATCATGCATAGCGGAGCTCCACTGGCGCCAGCGGTGTTTTTATCGGCAGCAAAAGTGCATCGTCAATGGATCATGAATATCATACCAATGACGTCAAACATATCGCTCAGTCATACATGTACATGAAAGCATTTCAAAGTGCCACAGTGGCCTAGTGGATATGAACTGTCGCAAAATCTGTGGTCGAATTTATGTCCATTTTTCACCACATAATTTGTGTTGGTTGGGATAAGTTTAATTGAAGGGAAACACATTAATGTTAGGGTGAGTGGTGTAATTAGGATGTTAAAAAAACGATGTATAATACAAAATAAATACGCCTGAAGCCATCATTTATCGCTCAAGTTGCTAATATCATGGACATGCCACGATTTTAAAAAGTTTAATGAAGTATTGATTCTGCACTGCTTGAAGATTTAGAAAAAGACCATTTACAACCAGAATCGACAGTAAATATTAACAACTAGCACACTACAGTGCATTGGCATTAAAATATTCCCTTTGAATAATCGTCAAAACGTTAGCCTAGCGCTTCTCATTCACAGTTTGTCAGCCTTTGCTGGAGCCGTCAAACATTTGCTGCCAACCTTTCGACCCGTTTGGGTGGTAAACTGCTACGCTGAATTGCCTCTAACGTGTTGGCTTCGCCAACGACCTCCGTGGTGTGGTTTGCTCAAAAGTTGTCTCAGGATTGACATGTCAAGCCTGTATTTGTGGTACAGTTTGGATATTAAGAGGGAGAGCAAGTTGACATATGGCTGGGACGTCATCAAACAAAGGGTTAGGTGTTGTTAATGCATACTAAAAACTAGTTGTAATGTCCATGTTTTCAGAAATTATTTTTATTTCATGATGAACAAATGAACTAAATCAATATTAAGTTTGCACATTTTAACTGATGACGTCGTTAAACCTGAAATACGGTGTACGTGTAAATATAACGTACACTGAAATTCAATTCATCATAACCCAAAAGGTACATTTGTTTTAAGTTTAATAATGGTTCCTAGTAGAAATGCCGAATTTCTTAAGTCAAAGGTTAGCTGGGCACTATCAAATGAATGAAAAGTTGCCGGCCCGATGACCGTTCGTTTGTAACTCAGCAAACGCAAATCTCTGGTAATTATTTTTTTAATGACTTGGGGGAAAAGGGGCCCATTTCAGGAGTTTTGTGTCGGTCGGCTGAGGAGCAGCACAACTTTCTTCTTCTTTGTGCTGCTTTCTTGTTTTTCATGATTTACAGACGAACTGAGTTACCTTTTGCCGAATCAAAAAATCGTGACTTCCTCTAAGCAGACGGATAAGAACAGCAGACAGCTGTAGGGATTGTCTTTGATAATACAAGCATAACATTTCGCACAGATTTAGAGTATGTCATGAGAAAGATATTTGGCTACAGGGCTATCGCAGATTTGTCCTTGGAAAACAAGCAATAAAAAATTGGAAAACTGCTTCAAAGGACACATCTGGGATGGCACTTTAACTAAATATCTTTCTTATGACATAATGTGTGTGCCAAGTGCCATGCATGTATCAATCAAAGGTACAACTCTTCCAACTAGCTCCCCTCTTTGCTCCATTAGATTTTGAACAAAGCTCTGAAGTTCTGGATGCACGACTCAGATCTGCTTGTTTACAAAGTGCGATGTATCCCCCACGTTACGAAATGACCCAAAATCCGTGACCTCCTCTTTAGTGTACAATTACAAAAGGACCTTTTATTCCTGCTCTCCTGATATCAAAACGCATTTGAACTATGGAAGTACGTACATCGGATTTGGAAAGGGACCCGCTCATGCAACCATGACCTGTCTAGTTGTAGCCCGCGTGTGCAAATACTGTGTAGGTTGACAAACATAAATAAGACACAAACAACTTTGCCAGCGACTGTAAGTACAAGAGTGAACTTCAATAGTTTCTCTCTGATAATTAATATTATCACCCAGGGGCGGATCCAGGATTTGTGCAAACTGGGGGGGAGGGGGGGTGAAATGTAACAATCAGCAATTGTGAAGGCAAGTTGTGGCGCTTACAACAAAGTCCAAGAGAAGGGGGACATAATGTGATTAAAAGTACTGCGAGTGTGTAGCGCGAAGCCCTAACGGCGTGGGATGCAGGTTCCTCTAAGGGTTTTGGAAAATGTTTGATTCTATGCTCTATGGTGCGATCTCTGGCAATATCGGACACCTCTAACCAATTGATTTGAGCAAAAGATCATCATTTCAACATTCGTTTTCGAGTTTGGAGTCATTGAATCAGCTTTCCTGAGCTATAAAACCAAACTGTAGGCTAAGTTATATTTGTGGTGATCCCAAAATTGGGGGGTGGGGGCACCCCCCCCCACACACACACACACACACACACATTAAAACGTGTGTGGGGGAAATTTTCCCCCGCCCCCCACCGATTGACGCCCATGCCGAAGGCGTGCCTGCCCACCCTGCCAGTAGTCTATTTAGGAGGATCGGAGATAGGGCTCGAATCCGCTCGATCCGTGGAAAACGGGTAATACTCAGACTTCCCTGCTATACCGGGATCTTTGTGCATGTCCCTGCAGTACATGTATATAACATATTTGACAGCATAGGTCTACTCTCGCTCGTCGCTGCCTTGTTTTGTCTCCTCGCAGGCGCCCTGTGCCTCGTCGCGCGCATCTTCTGTTTTAGTAAAAGTTTGACAGACGCCCAATAATAATTGTTGTCTTATCTAGATATCAGGATGCAGGAAGGAAGTTTCCTGTCCAGGGTTTACTATTTGAAACAACGTTGGAAATAAAGTAAGCACTGGGGACGAGGTTGGGTTCTTGCTATTCGTGTACACAGCCGTTTGGGTGTGATCTAAAGCCCGGTTCATACTTCACGCGAAAGCGTAAAATTCCTGACGTCAACAATACGTTCAAAGCGCGTCCGCCATTGTGACGACACGAATTTCGCTTCGCACTTGCTTTCCCGTGAAGTATGGACTGGGCTTTACGTTGTTCTGATTGGTCAGAATATACCTCCTGACATCGCTATAAATACGGTATGACGTCACATACATAGCTGTTGGCAACAGTATAGTCCGGTTCCTATTTCTGACATTTCTCCGACCCATGGTGTCTATATTGTTGGTCTGGAAGCCGTCATTGGACTAAAAATAAACATGATGGCTCCTTTTCAAAGATCGGCTTTGTTTCCAGTTTGGTTTTATTATAAAAAGCTTTTAATACTACGATGAAGTTTAAAAAAAATATTTACTACAAATATCATACAGTTTGATATTTCTGTAAGAAAACATTGACTCATGTTAATCGAGCTGGCATCTTCAAAATAGCAGGTGAAGCCGAAATGGAGACGACCCCGAGTTTTGAAATACTTCTTGGTAACCACGACGTCGTCAGATTCAAAATAGTGTGTTGCGTGCTGAGTTCGCTTCGCTCAACGAGGACGAGATATGGGTGCAGGGCTAATGCCCAATGAAATAAAAACAAGGAGTCGCATAATAAGGAAAGCAGAAACATAACAATATTATGCGGAACGCTTCTACACGGTAGTCTCTCCTTAAGGTCACAATCATCTCTTGATCCCAATCTACAGGTACACTTTCAGCTCCCCACAGTACTTTGGAGAGACTTTTATCATGCGCCGTACAGTTCACATTTGAAATCCGTCTATGGCTTTGAAGTCTCTAAATATTGTTGTGTTCCTAATAACAGTTCATGAAACGTTCAGTAGAGTCAACGATAATTCGATAAGTTCGAGGGTAACCGAGAGCTTTGGGGTGACAGTCACACATGTCAATACACTGATTTATTCATCACTTCACTTTCACATTTCATCAACCTAATCTCCTTTTGGTAGTTTTTGGTAGCCTTGCAGAGATAACAGGTTGGCGTCTACAAAGTCTATACATGGGCAAACGGTGCATTTGTTTTAAGTTTAATAATGGTTCCTAGTAGAAATGCCGCATTTCTTAATTCAAAGGTTAGCTGGGCACTATCCAATAAATGAAAAGTTGCCGGCCCGATGACCATTCGTTTGTAACTCAGCAAACGCAAATCTCTGGTCATTATTTTTTTTAATGACTTGGGGGGAAAAAGGGCCCATTTCAGGAGTTTTGTGTCGGTCGGCTGAGGAGCACACACACACACAAATTAAAAAGTGTAGGGGGGGGGGGAATTTTCCCCCGCCCCCACCGATCGACACCCATGCCGAAGGCGTGCCCGCCCGCCTTGCCAGTAGTCTATTTAGGAGGATCGGAGATAGGGCTCGATCCGTGGAAAACGGGTCATACTCAGACTACCCTGATCCCAATTTACAGTAGTCCGGGATCCAGAACCCCAAAAATGACTTAACCCTACGCAATTTCCTCCCCACAATACTTTTACAGTTTTAATGCAGTAAGACCTGCTCTTTCAGAATCTGGACGGTGGATTAAAATTTGACCCGGCGAAAACGCACCCACATCCTCCGTAGCAACGTCAATTTGGTGCCTGATTAACTTACTAAAAACAAATCTACAATGGGAGTGACAAAGTATTTAGGGTTATTTCTGAAAAAGTTACACCTTGGGGTATTCGAATTGGCTAGTCTTATAGTAGTCTGGTTAGTCTGGTGGTGGACCTGGATACCAGGAGCAGATGTGCGACTCACGAAAGAATTAGATGAAAATTACGGCTGATGCACAACATTAAGAACGCGAGCTATGTTAAACATTACTTACTTTTAAATGAATTCAGATCAACGGATTAACATTTAGAAGCAATGTATAATGTGGATAATTTGGATAGAATATAAGACCCCAAGGACCATTTAATCTTATTAGTTTAAATGTTTGTTGCCTAGCAACCGCATCCTCCTTAGCAACAACCCTTTGGAGCCCGATTAACTTACTGAAAATGAATCTACAACGGAAATGACCAGGTAATTGTCGGTATTTCTTGTCCCAAAAGGTAACCTATTACAATGGGTATGTCTTACGGTTTACCTGGTGTTGGACCTTGATGCCAGAAGTAATTACGTGATGTCACACAGGCAAATGAAAAAATATGGCTAATGCGCAGCACTGAGAAAACTGCCCGTGTTCAAGAATTATTTCCTTTCAAATGAGTTCACATAAATAAAAGAACCCAAAAGAAGAGATCTCTGGGTAATTTCAATAAGACAGCCCATCTCCAGTGCAATGTGATCATAATAATAAAGATGCCCGTCGCCTAGCAACACGCTTCATTCTAAGCGACAACCTTATTAACTCACTTAAAATTAATCTACAACAGAAATCACTGAGTGTCTAGTGGGTTTTTGGAAAGTTTACACCTTAGGGTATTCGAATTGACGTTTCTTCCCTGGCAAATTTGTTTCTTTCAGACTTTTAATATTTAATTACATTTATTCTTATGAAAAACTTCAGGTAATTACATACTCTATAACCATGTTATACCTATTTCAATAAAAAGATCACAAAAGTAGGCTGTCCCCCTAATGATCATTTACCGTTCTAGGAACTGATGAATACCCGTTGAGTAGTTGAAACATGGACATTTTCCTTTCCCACCTCCATGCATGAACGAGGACTTGTAAAGGAAAACATACAAAATTCGACTTCAGTATTTCGGGGGGAAAAGTTTCCTTGTTCCTCGTATTCGAAACTCACATGACGGTAAAAATAAGGTTGGCCTATATGAATGTTTGTTTTTAATCTGTAATTCTCAATGAGCTCAACAGCTTCTAATGGCATTCCATGGGCAGCTATGAAAATGGGTAGGCCTAAGCCATGCATAACCTCGGAGAGCATTGATCAATTTCAGTAACTCTTTTTTTCCTTCAAATCATGAGTTCAAGAACATGCTCTATAAAGAAAATGCTGAAACAAATTTTATTGATGTTTCAAATTTGATTGCTTTTTAAGAAAACAATCTAATGTGTTACTCACCCTGTATTCGATTGTTAAATCTGTTTGGTTATTTAAGTCGCAGAGCATAACTGATTTCGTAAAAAGCCTCATCCTGAGTGACTGCTGTGTGTTCCATTCTAAGTAAAGACTTGACATGCATACATTTACGGCATAATCATGGAGATTTTGTCATGAATTGGGAGATGCATGTAGTTATTCCTATATGTTTATATAATATGGTGTACGGGGAGAATTATGTAAGACTGGGGTGAACAAAGATCCTTCCGCTGCGAAAACTCTTCGGCTTTTAAATTTAAGTCACGACTTTCCCAAAATGTTAATGATTTATATCTGTACAGAGTGACACCGTATAGTAAAGAAAGTCTTTATAAAGCACGCACCTGTAAAGAAAAATAGAAAAAAAGAAAGATCACCATGATGTTAAAACTTGGCCAGGGGTCTCAACCCAGTGTGATACAGAATGATGTTACAAAGCAAACCCACTCCAGTTAGTAGAAATAAGATTATTGGATACATCACTTGGAAAAAAAAAATAATGGACGGAATAGGATTAAAAAAAAAAAAAACCACTATATGCAGAGGTAAGAAAAATTTCTGTACATTTTGTATACATGTACATCACCAAGGAAGAAAAACATGGCCAGGGTTTCCTTTATTGGTGGGTAACCCATTGTGATAAAACGATATTAAAAAAAACCTTATTGGCAGTGCTAAAATTATATTGAAACTATTACTGAATACATCACCGTGAAAAAAAAAATGGCCAGGGTTTTCCTATGGTTGGCTAACTCATAGATGTACCAAAAGGAAAAAAAAAACACATGCAAGGGTTACAAAAAGTAGGAATGAGATCATTGTAGAAATCTCCACGACAGAAAAGGCCAGGGGTTCTCCTGTCATGCCTATCCTTAACTCATTGATATACACAAAAGCAAAACCACTGCAGGCAAGATGAACAAATATAATGATTAAACATTAAATAAGGTTCCCCCTTTGGTGGTGGAGCCATTGTTCAGAATTAAAGACGAGCATTAATAGCGTTCTAACTAAGCAAACACCTAAATAACAAACAAGAATATTAAACACCCGCTGCAGGAGTCTATCTAGTCCCACCCTGTCTAAGTGAGAATTATCATTGATATACAACTCTATTTTATATGGAAGTGTAGATAGGACATGTTTAAAAATAAAACTAATTCGTACGTACGAATTACTACACCGTACGTACGAATTCCTAAACCGTACGTACGAAATACTAACTCGTACGTACGAATTACTAAACCGTACGTACGAATTACTAAACCGTACGTACGAATTAAAAAATCGCACGTACGAATCTACTCAGTGGCGTAGCCACGGGAAGGGGGGCGTGGGGGCAGTGGCGTAGCCAGGAATTTTTCAGTGGGGGGCGGCGCTGGGGGGCTGGAACATTTCATGGGGGGGGGGGTGTCATGTAGATCAATGAAATTTTTTTTTAGAAACTCAAAATCTCAGTGGGGGCGACTGGTGGGTGACAAGGTTTCATGGGGGGGGGGGGGGGGGGCGGTCAACCCCCCCCCCCCACCCCCCGTGGCCACACCACCAGTGTTGTAGGACTCGGACTCGGGACTCGGACTCGAGTCCGGACTCGAGTCCTTTTTTCAAGGACTCGGACTTGGACTCGAGTCCTTCGCTCAAAGACTCGGACTCGGACTCGGACTCGGATGAGGAGGACTCGACTACAACACTGGCTAATTGTAATTGTCACTTTACTGTAGTATCTGCGTCAATATCTGTATGCTTCTACGCATACTAAGGTAAAAGTTAATGCAAGTTTTTTTTAATGTACATTATAAACATAATGAATGCATTGCATAGTGCATACAGCCAAAACCATTACCCCTTCTCTATCACCTGACATTTGATAGTGACATTTTGAAAACGTTAATATAGTATTGGTGAACCGCGACTTGAATTTGATACATAAGGACTCGGACTCGGACTCGAGTCCTTTTTTCAAGGACTCGGACTCGGACTCGGACATCAAAAATTGACAAGGACTCGGACTCGGACTCGAGTCCTTTGCTCAAGGACTCGGACTCGGACTCGGACTCGGATGAGGAGGACTCGACTACAACACTGCACGCCACTGCGACAGCCCCCCCCCCCATGAATCCTTGTCGTCGCCCCCCCCCCCACTGAGATTTTGAGTTTCTAAAAAAATTATCATTGATCTACATATAAACATAATGAATGCATTGCATAGTGCATACAGCCAAAACCATTACCCCTTCTCTATCACCTGACATTTGATAGTGACATTTTGAAAACGTTAATATAGTATTGGTGAACCGCGACTTGAATTTGATACATAAGGACTCGGACTCGGACTCGAGTCCTTTTTTCAAGGACTCGGACTCGGACTCGGACATCAAAAATTGACAAGGACTCGGACTCGGACTCGAGTCCTTTGCTCAAGGACTCGGACTCGGACTCGGACTCGGATGACTCGACTACAACACTGCACGCCACTGCGACAGCCCCCCCCCCCATGAAACCTTGTCGCCCCCCCCAAGTCGCCCCCACTGAGATTTTGAGTTTCTAAAAAAATTATCATTGATCTACATGACGCCCCTCCCCCACCTGAAATGTTCCAGGCCCCCGGCGGTCCCCCTGGAAAATTCCTGGCTACGCCACTGAAATTACTAAACCGTACGTACGAATTACTAATTATTTCGTACGTACGATTTAGTAATTCGTACGTACGGTTTAGTAATTCGTACGTACGGTTTAGTAATTCGTACGTACGAATTAGATTTATTTTTAACCATGTCCTATCTACACTTCCATAATTTTAGCACTGAACCGGATGTTCATTCTGAAAAATAAATCAGCTTTATTAGCAAAAAGAATGTGCAGAAATACTAACACGATTTACAACCATATCGACCCCCACAAACATTGGATTGTTTGAGCAATGAAATTAAATAAATAGAACGGCGAAAAAAGGACATCTCATTTCTCATATAATTTAATAAAAATTACTTTGTATTAAAATATTTCAAGGCTGGCTGGTAACTACATTTCCTTTTTTTTTTCAATTTCTCCCATTTTCCCCCATTTTTGGAAAATAACACTCACCCAAATGGTTGTCAATCCAGTGTTATGTAGGCCCTAACAACTCACCTCAATCTAGGCCTAATCCTAAACGAACGTATAGCATTGATGAAACTAGGTTTATTAGAGTTTAATGAAGATTACTTGAGATTGCAAAAGTAAGTTTGGAATGATAAGAACTGAAAATGAAAAAGGTGTCCTAAACTACACAATCGCACCGCAGATTTGACAAGTTAGGCCTATTAAACTAAAGGAAGTAACTAAACTAGGCCTAGCCCTATAGGCCTTAATTAATTCATGACAATAATTTCTTACCATATTTGCTGTAAGGTGTGGTCTTCACTCTTTGGAGAAAGTTGTTCTTGTCACTTAAGTTTGATATTCACAAGACGATACAAAGTACGACTACGATACGAACTCTGCGCGCACCGCGTGAACACGATAACCATACCGATTGTCGCTGCGGAAACCCCGACCAGAAATGACAGATTCACGGTCAGCTCGCACGTGTAACGTGGAGCAATTTTTATTCATCTGTAGTGTTCTTTCTACACAGTTTTCCTACAAATGACATTTTCTTGAAGATTTATAATGATTTAATAAGGCATGGTTCAAGTTACATAATACAGGATCATTTTAATACTCTCGAAAACATCTCAAAACAAAGTCAAATTTCTCGGTCGTCTGTTGTAGAACTGCTTCTGTTACACCGCCATTATCAAATTAACCTCCTTCCCATTCGTTTGACCCAGCTGAACTACTCGGTAGGGGAAAAGACACGTACGGCGCGCTCGCTGCGCTGACTATAGCAACGAGGTTGGCCGCATGCATTCACAGAGTCTGGTACCCAAAATAACGCGTCGTTAAACGAGCCTTTGAGAGAGGGGTACAGGACCATTTTATTCCTTATCGTTTACGTTGGATTTTCACTACTATTTTGTCCTGAAAAGACACTTTCGCCGGGTTAATTTTTCTTCCACCGTCCCTATTCTTAATAAGAAAAAATACACGAATCGTATACAAACAAGAAATTAAGGGGAGAAGATGGTGTAGGGTCAAACTGTTTGAAAGCGATTTTGGCATTCTGGATCCCGGACTACAGGTACACTTTCAGCTCCCCACAGTACTTTGGAGAGACTTTTATCATTCGCTGTACAGTTTACATTTGAAATCCGTCTATGACTTTGAAGTCTCTAAATATTGTTGTGTTCCTAATAACAGTTCATGAAACATTCAGTAGAGTCAACGATAATTCGATAAGTTCGAGGGTAACCGAGAGCTTTGGGGTGACAGTCACTCATGTCAATACACTGATTTATTCATCACTTCACTTTCACATTTCATCAACCTAATCTCCTTTTGGTAGTTTTTGGTAGCGTTGCAGAGATAACAGGTAGGCGTCTACAAAGTCTATACATGGGCAAAAGGTGCATTTGTTTTATGTTTAGTAAATGGTTCCTAGTAGAAATGCCGAATCTCTTAATTCAAAGGTTAGCTGGGCACTATCCAATGAATGAAAAGTTGCCGGCCCGATGACCGTTTGTTTGTAACTCAGCAAACGCTAATCTCTGGTCATTATTTTTTTTAATGACTTGCGGGAAAAAAAGGGCCCATTTCAGGAGTTTTGTGTCGGTCGGCTGAGGAGCAGCACAACTTTCTTCTTCTTTGTTTTGCTTTGTTGTTTTTCATGATTTACAGACGACCTGAGTTACCTTGTGCCGAATCATAATACCATGGATTCCTCTATACAAAGAGGTAAATACAGCATATAGCTGCAGGGATTGTATTTGATAATACAAGCATAACATTTTGCACAGGTTTAGAGTATGTCATAAGAAAGATATTTGGCTACATGGCTATCGCAGATTTGTCCTTGGAAAACAAGTAATAAAAATTTGGAAAACTGCTTCAAAGGACACATCTGGGATGGCACTTTAACTAAATATCTTTCTTATGACATAATGTGTGTGCCAAGTGCCATGCATGTATCAATCAAAGGTACAACTTTTCCAACTAGCTCCCCTCTTTGCTCCATTAGATTTTGAACAAAGCTCTGAAGTTCTGGATGCACGACTCGGTGACGAAAAAAAAGTGTTGGGGCAACCCCCACCCTCTCCCCCCCCCCCCCCTACACATTAAAAAGTGTGTGGGGGCAATTTCCCCCGTCCACCACCGATTGAACCCATGCCGAAGGCGTGCCCGCCCCCTGCCAGTAGTCCATGTAGGAGGATCGGAGATAGGGCTCGATCCATGGAAACCGGGTCATACTCAGACAACCCTGCTATACCGGGATCTCTGTGCTTGTCCCTGTAGTATATAACATATTTTACAGCATAGGTCTACTCTCGCTCGTCGCTGCCTTGTTTTGTCTCGTCGCGGGCGCCCTCTGCCTCGTCGTGAGCGCCCTCTGTTTGAGTAAAAGTTTGAAAGAACCCCAATAATAATTGTTGTCTTAATAATATGCAGCTAATCCTAGCAGGCTACGGTCTAACGTCCTATTAATTTTGTCTCCCCATCCCTTTATATGTAGCTGCTTTATCTAGATGGTTCTTGCTATTCGTGTACACAGCCGTTTGGGTGTGGTCTGACGTTGTTCTGATTGGTCAGAATATACCACCTGACGTCGCTATAATTATGATATGACGTCACATACATGGTTCGTGGCAGTGGCGTAGCCACGGGGGCGGGGGGGGTCAACAGCCCCCATGAAACCTTGTTGCCCCAACCAGTTGGCCCCTCCCCCACTGAAAGTTTGAGTTTTTATAAAAATTTTTATTGGTTTACATGACGCCCCCATGAAATGTTCAAGCCCCACCCACTGAAAAATTCCTGGCTACGCCACTGGTTCCTGGCAACGACAAGTATAGTCCGGTTCCTATTTCTGACAATTCTCCGACCCATGGTGTCTATATTGTAGGTCTGGAAGCCGTCATTGGACTAAAAATAAACATGATGGCTCCTTTCCAAAGATCGGCTTTGTTTTCAGTTTGGTTTCATTATAAAAAGCTTTTAAAACTACGATCAAGTGGGGAAAAAACCTGCTTACTACAAATATCACACAGTTTGATATTTCTGTAAGAAAATATTGACTCATGTTGAGCTGGCATCCTCAAAATAGCAGGTGAAGCCGAAACGGAGACGACGCCGAGTTTTGGAATGCATCTTGGGTAACCACGACGCGTCGTCAGATTGAAAATAGTGTGGTGATTACCGAGTTCACTTTGCTAATTGAGGACGAGATATGGGTGCGGGGCTAACGCCCAATTAAATAAAAATAACAGGGAGTCGCATCGTAAGGAATGCAGCGCAGAAACGTAACAATATCATTAAGATGTAAAGTGTATATTTTGCCAGAGGTAATGCCGGAAAACTAAGGTTTACTAAAGGTTTGCCGGCGGCAATCCATATCAACAGAGGACGCTGCACTCTTGAGGATAGGGCTTTACTATACGATGTATCAAATTCCCACCAAAAGTGGTGTAGCAAATTTGGTGTAGTGGTTAAGCAACCGCTCTTGTGAGCGGCATGCCCAGCGTTCGATTCGGGTACCTGTCGCATTTCTTAAGAATATTCTTTTTTATTATTATTTCAACATGTCTCAAACATTTTATTGCAGAGTATTACATTTTCTTTTCCAGATTTGTGGCTCTGGAGGATTTTTTAGTAAAGGGAAATAAAGTCCAAAATTATAAAATGGGCTGATTCCCATCTTGTGAATACAAAGTTACAACGATAACATTGGCATGGAGCCAGACTAACATTTGTCACCGGAAAATGTTACAAAAACGGTAACTGGGCATGCTCATTAATTATTTAATAATAATTAATTATGCAGAATGCTCCTACACGGTAGTCTCTCCTCAAGGTCACAATCATCTCTTGATCCCAATCTACAGGTACACTTTCAGCTCACCACAGTACTTTGGAGAGACTTTTATCATTCACCGTACAGTTCACATTTGAAATCCGTCTATGGCTTTGAAGTCTCTAAATATTGTTGTGTTCCTAATAACAGTTCATGAAACATTCAGTAGAGTCAACGATAATTCGATAAGTTCGAGGGTAACCGAGAGCTTTGGGGTGACAGTCACACATGTCAATACACTGATTTATTCATCACTTCACTTTTACATTTCATCAACCTAGGGTTTCTCCTTTTGGTAGTTTTGGTGTCTACAAAGTCTATACATGTTCTATGGCAATGTCAACCATACGAACCGAGTGGGCACCGGCACGGTACGGGTTATCGACGGTCAGACCGAAGCGGGAGCGGTCCGCTACGGTAACCGGGGAGGCAACAACAACTGGACGGGAACAGCGAGTGTACCAGGCCGCTCTACAGTTCGAACGAAAGTGTGCATGTGGCGTAACGGGTATCCCATGTCAATCGAGGCACTATGCGAGGATGTGATTATGACAAAACCGGGCTAGCATAGCTGAACTACGGGGATATGGCTACGGGGAGCCGGCAAAAGAAGAATTATGCAAATTAAAACAATGATAATTCAACATATATTTCCTTATTATGTATACATACAAGCAGTTAGCTGTTAGGCATGATTTTTTATTTCTGTGTTCGATCACAATTAACATTCGAGTCAAAATTGACATTTCACAACATGCACTTTTGACATGGGCACTAAGCATTAAGTTCAAAGGCCTTTTTATTTTTAATGATAGATATTCCTTATTTCTGTAGTTTTATTCATATACATATATCGAATAGCAACCTGACGAAGGAGGTTGATCTTAATGCTTAATGTCTATATGCTAAGCAAAGAGCATATTGTGAAAGTTCAATTTCTGATTTGAATGTTAATTGTCTAGGAAAACTTAAAACTTACAGATATACTTTCATTTATAGGAAATATTTGTTAACAATTAAAATTTAATTAATGCGCAAACAAGTCCAAAGATTGGACACATTTTGGATCGCAACGTTTTAAGTCACCAGAGACGAAATGTTACGACAAGAACATTAAAACGAATGACAAAAAAAACAAACGAATTTGCTTTTTCAATTCAGCGCCAATTGCTACACGAGACGAATTTCAAAGATTTTGGACGAATCGGAATGCTAACAATTTGAATTATACTGAACCTTAAATGAAATCTAGTGGTGGCTTTTTGAAATTAAAATTGAGAATTGAGCTTGGCGATGGTCGGGGACGAAATTAAAGTATCCACATATTGAATTTGTGTGATAAAAGTGCTAAAATAGCTGGGAAAACCTATATAAAAAAATAATAACCACACCGTAAGTTAAACTCAATACATCAATTATTTCTCAGGTTTATCGTTCGGAAAACGAGTGTATTGGGTTTTTTTTCTACATAAAAGTGGACTGTCATTTGGATTGTATTTTTTCGCTGTAAAAACACTGTTTGGGTTATATAATGTGTGTAATGCCACGTTTTAATTTTACTGTGTGTGATAGTCATTTACCTGAGTAGTTTGGATTGTGGTGCAGCCCCCCCCCCCCCCTCCGATTTCAATGTTGAAGTGACTATGGTGCGCACATCGGCAACCCAACATTAAAGGGGGAGCCTTCATTTAAACTTTAAACCTCGGAGTAGCCTTGGTCAAGGCGCTAGTTGTTTTTTATCCGGCCGTAGCGCGGTAATGCATGTAGTCATAATGTCTATGCGCTATGCATGCAGTACAGTCATAGATATTGCATTAAAAATACAGCGAGAATAGCGACCTCACGCGGCCACTATTTTTATGCAAATCAGTTGGACCCAATATAGCGCCTTGGCTCAATCGTCCATGTGAGGTTTTGGGGGTGGTGCTCATTATGTTAATAGCCTTAGCTGACCTTAAATGTCGTTTTCTTATTGGTGGATCGTTGCGGGGAAACTTGCTTAGTAAAACGTGGCACCGTACATGTACATAATCCATACATGTACACGTACGTACACGTTATGTGTCTCTCTGCACACGGCACCAATGCACAAAAACTGTGGCTCCTGTCACGTCCGCAAAAGGCGAATAGCTAGCTGCAAACAATTTGATGACGTCCGGATTTACCAAGGTGTGATTGGGCACTCCACATATTAGCCCCGCCTACACTTATCTGTATTCGCATACGAGGTCGTGCGCTAGAAATCCAGCGCAAAATAAAGAAAAACATAAGCTTTTGCCTACGATTGAACCAAGGCGCGATATTGGGTCCAACTAATTTGCATAGAAATAGTGGCCGCATGAGGTCGCTGTTCGCGCTGTATTTTTAATGCACTGCATAATGCATGGACCTAGTGAGAATATCGTTTACGCGCCACGGCCGGGATGAATAACATTTAGCGCCTTGACCAAGGCTAACCTCGGAGCAGACTATCAAAAAAAAATCACGCGGTCGAACCACAAGAAGGTGTTTTTTTACCACACTGTTTATAGGTCAATAAACCCTGCATGCCTGGACATGCATAAGATATAGGTCATTCACATGGTCCAGAATTGTTTAAAACCTGTCTGAGCCCTGGGCGGCACGAGGGGTTGACACAAAGGGATCGGCGGCATGAAGGGGTTGGCCACTAAGATCTCCCATTACTGTACGCGAAGTTTTTTCCGTAGGCGGGATGCCCCAAATCATCCATAATTGTTCAGTTTTTCTTGAATCGTTGCAAGACACTTAGGTTCTCGTTTTCCCCCTTAAAATATAATTTTATCAACGATTATCGACTATATTGACCAAATATGACCATATTTGGAAAATGTGGACTATTTGATTACCGTCTCGCTGCTGCGCGACTCACTATAGGCCTAAAGTCATGTCCTCAAATTTGTGCAATTCATTCCTTTTGCAAACAAAACAAACGTAGTAAGTAAGCGATCAGGAACCACCCCCACCCCTGAACGAATGATACCTTTTCTTTATTTTATTTGGTCCAGCCTAGTTGCCTTAGACTCAATAGTTCACATTCTCAAAACAGCTTGACTTTATTACTTTAGTGTATGTGGTTCATTAAAATTGCAGTGTGCCATTGCAAGAGTGGCCTTTCACGATATTGTCTAGTGAGGGCGCTATACACTGAAACTTTACTTAAAATGTCTCTGGTGCAAAAGTGAACTTACATTACAAAATCATGGGAACCAATGCCTGAGTCATCAAATTTGTCTTGGGGTTGATAAGGTAACACAGAATGACGAACCACACAATTCAGTTTCACAATAATATTCGAAGATTATTGATCTTTATGTTTTCAATAAACGTAATGCTACCATCCGCACCGTTTGCTAAGCTAATGCTACGTAATACTGCCTATTTGTGATAATTACTTTCTGTTGGAATGCGTCTCCAAATCCTTTAAATACATTTAATTTAACCAGATTAAAGACGTTATAACGGAGTAGCTTAGAATAATAGAATTTGAGTATGCCTATAACATAAATACGCAATTTATAACATTATACTACAAAGATCAAATTAGGTTTTGCCCTTTATCGAAGTTTAAACACAGTGTACTCAGTGTCTTACAAAGATGTTGTCAACATTTCCATTCTGTCTTTGGATCATTCAAAAAAATTCTCAACAAAAATTATGATCAAAAGTGTAAAGCATAATTGAAAAGACTTCCGATAGATGTTTTTGTTTGCAGAACCGTGCATAATATATGTAAAGAAACAACTTGGGGCGGGGGGCAAATTCCCCCATGGCCCCCTCTGTCTGTGTGTCTCTCTCTCTCTGTAACACTGCCACTGATTGCAGCGTGTGCGTTGTTTCCGACATGCGTTTTCCCGTTAGTTTAAACTTCGAGGAAAATTACTGTTTCTCATCGCACCCTTCCCCTTCAAGAAAGCAACTGCTCAGCTAATTGATGTAGGTGGTGGGTTTTATTTCAGTACGCAGATGTGAAGCAGCACAAAACCAACGCGCCATAAAACTTTGCACCTTTCCAATCCTCCCCACCAAAAAATAATAATAATACAGGATGTATTTATAGCATGTTTCCAAGAATGAAGAGACGATCGATACTTAGTTAAATTTAGTGTCACCCTGGCATTGTTGTTATAGTAAATGTCAACAGAGCCAGCTCAGAGTCTGATCTGATATTGGTTGTTGCCACTTGTGCAAAGAAATAACTTATCACAGAGTCAGAAATCAAGATGTGAACCCACTTGTTGGTTGCCAGGTCTTTGCATGTGTCTATGAACCATCATAACACAAATGTATTAGTTTATTTCGTTTGCAGTTTCATAAAATACACGCTATACAGTTATGTCCAAAAAAAATGTCCGTCGGACTATTTTTGAAATGTAATTATATTTGTATATAATATATAATGTGTTTTTTTTTCAGAAATGTGCATCATGGGTAAGGTATCAAACAATAAAATGTTGCCAGGTATTTTAAAAGGGTAAATTTTCACCAGTTTGCACTTTCTTATAAAATTACTTAATTGGAATTTCTTTTACTGAAACCGTAAATTATGCACATATTCAGTCTTATATAAAAGATAACATGTATGTACAATTGTCTTTTGTTTATTTTAATAAAGCAACTTTATTGACGAGTTAATGTTACTACAATGTTCCACTTATTTTATTTCATCACATTGTTGCTTTCCACAACCCTACCACTAAGCTGATGTTTTGAAATGTTGTTCAAGTTTTTTTAGTTTCAACTTACGACAACGTGCATATTACAAAACAACTCCACATCATAAAAACGCCAATTAAAATTAAAGACGTGACTTGGTGACTTCAGTGAAATGCTTTAAGAATGCGAAATCTGGATATACATGTAGTTTGTCGCAATTATTTAAACACTAAAGACAAATTATTTTTCTAAGACAGAAGTGGTTAATCGTGGATTTTGCAGCTTGGAGGAAAGCCTTTTTAACCCCTTTCATCAGTGGCTTCAATCTGTACCGCCGAGTGGGGGATGGGGGAATGATGTAAATCCGAAAATTGCCCAGCCGTGGACATTCAAAAAGCAGTGGGGGCGGACACCACATTACAAAATAGATCAATAGATCAATATAAATTTTAAAAGGTGTGCAATCTATTTTTTAGTGCTAATTAATATTTGGGGGGGTGTTCGAAAAAATACCTCGAAAATCTGGATGTGTATGAGTTCGTATCTGCATTCAAGAGGGGACGTTGAACAATAGAGGACAATAGGGTCCCCAATTTACAAGAGGTCCCCAATTTGGATTCGTGTACAAAACATCTTCCTAAAAAGAATAGAATTTTATCCAGAACTGCGCCTGTATGCCTTCTAGGATAAAACGTAGCACATAGAAAGGTGACGAATAGACCTAATCGAAAAGATGCAAATTACTTTTAACATCTTCCTCACTTTATACAATTAAAACAGATCTTCAAACTAAACCGTGTGATTACATCACATGGTCAGCGTAAACTAAAATACATTTAACTGATCTTCATATGTAACTGATTTTCAAATGAGGGTTAGCTTTACCAATCTCATCTTTTATTTCAATACAAATGCAAAGCCGGCCCGAAGTATAGGTGCAAGAAGTCAGTTTTGACGCATTCCTGGGGACAGCACTCTTTTATTTGTCTTTAATTGCTAATTGCGTCACCATGCTGGCAACAGGCATTAACTCTTTCACAATATCCCAAAATGTTTTAAATTTATTTTTGTTCTTTTTTAAGGAATGAAATGCGCTTTTTAGTTTGGCCATGAGAGTTTTCTTGGCTTTCCCTTTTATTTCAGGCATTTGCTTCAGCACTTCTTGTGCAGCACTTTCCAAATCCACCTGGCTTCCATCTTCGAGTGCAAGGACGTCAGGATTATCGACCGGTAGAGTACATGCGGGACCTCCGAATGTTTCTACCGTTCTTTCCCGGTTTTCGATGGTACCGTCCGGGTGGTGAATCTCCCATTTTTCGTGAATGCGAACTCTCCCCTGTGCCATAGTCTATCCCGTTGAACTCTTGGTTTTTATTGGAGCTTTCTCGTCAGTAGGTTCCGCACTAGTACTAGACTCTGATTCAAGGAAGCTGTATATAGGAATAAAGTTGTGACCCTATGTTAGTCAGTGGAACTCCATTGGTAGAATTTGACTATGTATCAACCCTAAAAGGGTCGGGTTATTTTGACCATCCCAACTCCCATAATATCTCGGCCATCGAGTGACGAAAAATGTTGAAACTCAATACATGCATAGAACAACTGATCATAAACATACCACGAAATTTCATGACTATCGGTCAAAGAGTTTTATAGCTAATTAATTTTTCATATGCACGCATGGTAATTCTGCTCTGTGTATATTCAGTATGTATATGGGGAAAATCATTTTTCACAGCGCGAAGCGCAGGAAAATTTAACGCTGCGCAGCAAGCCGTGCTCTGATTTTAATGTATTTGGTATCAAAAGATGCGCAAGGCTCGAGGCTAAAAAGTCAGAAAACCTCTGGTCGCCTTTTTTTTTTTAAGGTTATCGCGGAAAAAAGCTTATGGGGGGGGGGGGGGGCGGTTTCCAGCCCTGGCCTCTTTAGGGTTAACCAAAAGTTTGGTTAAATGTATCCTTACATTCAAATTAAATTTGGTCGGGACAGTTCCAGGTCAGTTGTAGTTTGCACCTCTGCTTGATGCAGAATGTCTAAAAAAAAAAAAAAACACCTCAAAGCGTCCTCTTTTTCACAACCTTATGGGCAATAAATCGCAAATACCTATTAAAAGTAAGAAAGGATAGTCCATTAGCTTCCCAACTACGACAAAATGTTTCCAATCGGGTAAACATCTTGTCAACGACACCAGGAAGTAACCCCAGAGAAAAGACCTGAATTTGGTTTAAGGGGGAATTGATAGAATAATCCAGGATCTTCATTTTATCTCGTGTGCTCCTCGTTACGTAACCCTTCCGTCTGGTCTAAACGGCCTTATAATATAAAAGTGGGAAAAGCTGTGAACTTGCTTTTAACGATGTTAGTCTTGGGCTAGGTTGTACTTTAGAAGAAAAAATACGAGTGACGACACAGAAAGTTAGAGCACCCTGTAGCGGCAGGTTGAATTTTTTTTATTAATTGTTAGTTGATGCGTGGGGAGAAGTTTGCTGAAATCACTTGAATAATCGTGACCTACTGAGGCTAAATGAGGAATGTACCCCAAAAGTTTGTCTCGAGTAATCGGCGCTCGAATCCAATAACACATAAAAATGATGTCAAAATCGATTTTCGGTTTTTGACATTTTTAGATACTGAAGGTATCGAAGATCTCCTGCAGCTATGCTGTTTGTGTAATAAAGAGTAATACAGGTGATAAAAAGGAGGATTTCTCAGATGAGTTTGCGTCGTTTTTTCGAAAATGTAATGTGTTACCCTTTAACAACAAAATTCTACCATTATCCGCGGATGTGATTTTCAAGCATTTCGATTAATGTCTTTGCGTAATGCGCCTATCAATTGTTTCCACACCCCTCCCCCGCCGGGCTGCCCCACCCAAGACATGGGGATCCCCACCCCTCGGGCAAAATTTAAGTGACAATACCCGACCATGCCCCGACATACATACGTGGGGCACACTAGTGATTGCCTTTCCACGTAGTACGTCAATGTTAACAACGTAATTTGAGTGACCAAAATCGCCACCCCGGGGCATGAAAAACGTGACCAAATCCCGACATCAGACATGGGGTAGCGCAGGGGGGGGGGGGGGACATTTGATAGGCGCATAAAGCATAGTACCGTTTGGAAATGCAGAGACTAAAGTCTATCTATTAATAGCACTGACACCACTGTCTGATCGTCAGCCCATCCTAGGCCAGGCTATAAACCATAAAAGGACGTAAACAAAACGCCCTTCCTCACAATGAAATACTGTGTCCCGTTTGTGTAGACAGCCTACGTAAACAAAATAAAGCTATTTGACTGGACCACAGAGAGCGCACGGTTTATGACATCACTTGGATAGTTGACGCTGGGCGTGTACGTGTTCGACTGTTTTACGCAGATCCGTGACGTAGTTTGCGCTCGGCCAAAAGCGTGATTGTTACAAACACGAACATGTCTGACGATCATGCATGATGGCGCGCCAACACGTACAATAAACGTGTAAATAGCCACATGTACAATGTACATCATGTGCTGCATACAAAGTACATTGACATGTACATAGTACATACAGCGATGTTCTTGTGGGAGCCATGTTTAGGTTCGCAATTCCAATTGCCATACAATGGCATACATCCAGGCAACCTACTATGGAGGACGAAAAGTGGCCATCTGCTTTTCTGCTATCAGAGTAGCAGAAAAGCAGATTTTACGTTGTTGTAACATGCATTTTTCAAATGCATTTTCAGAAAACGTTCAATCTGCATTTCAGGTAGCATAAAAGAAGAAAAGTGAAAAAGTGCATGTTACAACAACGTAAAATCTGCTTTTCTGCTATTCTAATAGCAGATAAGCAGATGGCCACTTTTCGTCCACCATACCCAAACTGTCCACAACAATGCTATTGAAGGCAATCTGAAATTCGAACATGCACGACTCGCATGAACCAAGGGCGGAAGCAGAACAAAATTGGGGGGGGGGGGCCAAAACAAAATTGTCCAAAAAAAATTTGCCAAAAAAGTGGGTCAAAACATTACGGCGTGGGGTTCGGGGCCCGCTTAAGGGCTCCGAATTTTTTTTGGATTCTAGATGCTCTGTGGTGCGATCTGAGGCAATTTCTGACCACTTTAACCAATGTGGGTTTTTTTGAGAAAAAAGACGGTGGTGTACTCATTGCCTGCCTTTATTGCGATGTCACATACCAAAAAATTGGTTTCGTTTTTTTTTTTTTTGGGGGGGGGGCATGGCCCCCTTTGGCCCCCCCCCTCCTGGATCCGCCCTTAGCATGAACACACAATAAATGATACAAGTTGCAAATGTTGGTGGCCCAGCGCGTTGTTTTTTTTTAACGCCATTTTTCTCGAATAGTGTATTCGACCGCCAAGCAATCCATGTCGTCTTTCTCGCGTCGTATTTTCGGAAAGGAGTAGGGTACATGAATAAATTTGGTATCATTTAAAAGCTTATGAAATGCTTTTTATTCTCATGCATGTATCTCAAAAAGTCAGAGCTGGGGTTATTCCTCATTATGCCACAGCAGGTCACAATTGATATACCTCGACAGTTTCAAGCTACAAACAAGTTGAGGGGGAATATTAAAGACGTCACAATACCGGAAATTACAATGAAAATACCTTAAAACCTTTACAAAAAAATGCCCGAAAAATCAACTGCGAGAGATCTAATCCAGATTTTGATTCAAATAGCTTCTGGTAATTACGTCACGATGACGTCCACGAGTATTAGATTATAAGTGCAAAACTTGTGTACTTGCTTTCAACGATGATAATATCTGGCTAGGTTGTGCTTAACAAAAAGATACCTCAAGCGACAAGTTGAACAATATTTAAAATGAATTTTCAATTGATTATTGTGGCAAAATTTATGACATATGGAGTAGATGTGAGCCTGACCACTCTGCGTTTGTAACTCAACAAATGCGAACCTCTAGTATGGCTTTTTATGTTTTAATCTTTATTTATTTGTTAATTTTATGCAACAATGGTCAATTATCCCTTAGGAAGGAATTGTCCTGAAGATAACTGTTTTGTTGAATTCGCAGATGTCTACTTAGCTGCTCTGTCTCTGCCTTCTGATTTTGTCGCCCTTTTTCACAATAGGCAAGTTAGCGGTAGTCAAAATAGCATAATGAAAAAGCGGTACTTGTTTCCAATTGGCCATAACTCAATCAGTATTTATCCAATTTAAAAGATCGTTACGTTTCTGAAAAACTAATGAACTACATTCTCTGAATATGTATAGATATTTGCGATATATTCTTAATGAATACATCGCAAATATCTATGCCGTGCCGAAGAGGACGCGTCGGGGTCCTGTTAGACACTGTAGTTTTACATTTCATGAAAGACCACAGCTTGAAGCTTTAGTTTAGTTCTATTCAAAATAATTGTAATAACCCTTGGGAGTAAGCCAAATTATAAAGCCTTCGGCGGCCAGGTCATGGACAGTAAAGACTTAGTGGGACTACATACCCACATCGATCTAACAATATTACAGTCTATTTTTTTGGGACAAGCCTGTCAAACAAAATCCAACTTCGTACCAAAATACAAGTCTGGGCTTTTATCTGCAAAGACGGGGTCCCGGGCATTTTGCAATCCGGATTCCCAAAACACGCATTGAAATATCATATCAACACGTACAGCTAGCTAAAAATCGATCTTTTTTAACGTAAAAGAACAGAACGGTCCGGAAACCTTGTTATCGCTTACCAAATAAAGATGGACGAGCTTCGCTTGCTGGCTTCACATCCGACCAAGTCTATGTTTAGTGTTGGTCCTGCAATTAAAAGATTGTTAATAGCGTCAACTTCTGCATGCAACCTCTAGCCAAAGTTTTACGCTCTAAAATTTCCATGGAAATTTAAATCCGACATTTTTAAGTATTTCGAACGGTTTGTTTATTTTTTCCAGCAAGTTTTATTTTGATTGCAAGTTGATTAACGAAGTAATGGACGAGGCACGACGTGCACTCCCCCAAACAACCTATGATTTTTGTAAATATTCAAATGAAATATGTTGGCTTTTTCAAAATTTGATTGGGGTCAATGAGGTATCAACAAGTATTTTGGACGAACAACTTATAAGGAGTAACCCCATAAGTCCCTTCGTTCTACATACTTTTGACTCAACGTACCTTGATTGTGACTCAGAGATAATACCGAGCGTGTTCACGTTCAGTCGTTTCGGTTCTGGCTGGCTAGCCTACGCTTGCTGGTCTGGTCCCGAACTGACGAGTAACTTGCTCTGCTATATACAAATCTGCATGCGATGGTTTTGACCTTGTTTATTTAACTTTACGCCGTTCAATTGCATCATCGCTAATGCACACAGCCAAAGTTGATTCCCCTAAGGGTGCACACCTGTTAATAGGCCAAACCCCATCCGCCGAGCTCATGAATAAAAGTTATACCCTCAAAATATTCTATTTTAAAGAGTTCTAAGAGGAGTAAAATTGAGGAATCGAAGAGATATGGCAATGAACCTCTGACCTGGACTTGAGGCTTCCAATGTTGAGTATTTTGGATGCAATTGGGCTTAAAAATGACACTTTATTTGCCATGTTGTAGAGGGATCGAGTTTTAAGATGGCTACTATTCCGCTTTAAGAATAATAGGGGTCGTATTCTTTGAGTGAAAATTCCTCAAAAAGTCAATGGTTAACCCACCCAAAAAAATTAGCAAAAGGGAAAGATGACATGTTGAACATCATTTTTTTTTTCAGTGCAGCTGCAATACCTTTGAGAGTTTTAATTATTTTTAAAAGAATTTTGAAGTATGAGCATTTAGCACTAGTGTCCATTGGGGTAGGGGTACACCCCTAAGGAAACAAATGGTAAAACCTCCGTATGCGCATGCGCAGACGGGGAACAGAAACTTATTCGTGACTCAAAACTGGGGATTGTAGTGTCTCTGTCCTTGGGGGAAGACTGCTTTTTCACTCGCTTCTTCGTTTCACCCACGATGGGTAAATGGGTGCTTCCCTGATGCGACAGTAACGCCAATAATACAACCTGTAGAAGATATCAATGTTAATTATTAAGATTATAAGCAAGAATGAACATGTTTTCCCCTGCAGTGTTGGAGTAGCATCCAACATATTTCCAGCCTACATTTTGCTGTCGTACCTTCAGAAATAGAGGAAACCATCGCACCCCTACCCGCTAAAAAACACTGCTAAGCAGTAATATCTCTGGGCCTGATTTCAAGGCTCTGCTAACCACCAAATTCCGCGCTAACGTACAACCACCATTCTGTGCTAACCTTGCCAGCAAAAATCTTCTGTGCTAGCCCTTAAGCACAGTAAAGTAACGGGATGCAGAGAAGCCAAAATTCCTCGCTAACGCGCGAAACACGCTTACCGTAAGCACAGAATTTTTCTGACACAGGTAAGCAGCGATTTTTCGCCAACTGTATGCAGAGCCAAGACATTTAGCCCTGAGCGGTGGGTTTCATTTCACTATGCATTTATAAAGCTGAAAAAATGCTCCATAAAACTTCATTTTTTCACCGCCCCCCCCCCCGAAAAAAATAATAACAAGAAAAAAAAAAGTTTTTGAAAATAAAAACATAGGCCTACAGATTGGACTTATATCTTGGCACCATAGTTACGGTAAAATTAGTATCAACAGAACCCGTCTCGTAATCCGATATGATTTTGATTGTTGAAAATTGTCCCCCCCCCCCCTATGTAAACACGGTGTCATTGTAGCGTGGCCGATGTTTATACAAAGTAAACAAAATCCGGTTTTTCTTGATATCTTGTTTCCAAGAATGCCAGGGACGGGCGAATACAAAGATTAATTCGAATGCACCCTGACACCGTCGTTATGGTAAATGTCAACAGAATCCGTCTCATAGTCCGATGTGATATTGATTGTTGAAAATTGTACACCCGATATGAACACGTACACCCAGGTTGTCATTGTAGCGTAGCCAGTAATTATGCAAATGTACAAAATGCAGGTTTTTAAATGTATATCTTGTTGCCAAGAATGAAGGGTACAAAGCTAAATTCAGATGCACCCTGACACCTTAGTTATGGGAAATGTCAACAGAACCCCTTTCGTAGCCTGATGGAATTGTTGGCAGGTATGTGAACATGCTACTTTACATGTGAACCCACAAGTTGTCATAGTAGCGGGGCCAATGTTGTTGTTTTTTTCCGTCAGTTTGAAATGCTACTTTTGGCAATCACTTGGGTTTTCTGCAGGGATGCGTTACAAGTGAAAAAAATGAAGGTGCCATTGTTTGGGCTCATTGTTATACTTGTTTTCACTCTTTGAAAAAAAATCTGAAGTCTTTACATGTTCACCAAGTTGGAGGCAGGAGACCAGTCCCTCGTTATAAATGCTATATTTTGGGCTGAAATGGGGATTTTATATTGCTAGAATACATCCATAAAACTAAAAGTCAGAGGCGGATGCAGGGTGTACATGGGCCTCTACTCCGCCCTCTTATGAATGCTTAAAGACCAGTGCTAGCATTCTAGCAAAGCAATAACTCCATATAAAGTTGCAGAGTCTCTAATTGTCTGAGCCTCCCAATTTCAAAAGGTTGGACCCCACCTCTCAAGAAGTTGGTCCCCTTTGTCAAATGGTGCGAACCACTCCTGGTAGTCACACTTCAACAAGAACAACCATTATAATGTTTGACAAGAGGAATTGGCTTGCTTGGTTTCAAACAAGTACGTTTAAAACCAGGAGGGATTTGGTTTGCTTTTACCATTAAACGCATGCTTTTCTGTAATGCTTTTTATCTCCCGTATGGAGATTGGCAAACGCGGCGCATACTGCGCCCGGTGTGGCACGGATATGGAGGTTCAAAAGTGGATATCTGCTTTTCTGCTAACATTATCAGCTCGCAACTTGAATGTTTTGTTAAAATGCATTAGTCTACTTGTCTGCCTTTCTGCTCCCAGAAAAAGGCTAACATTTTTGTCTTTTATTGGCGATTCAAAAAAGGGACATCTTCTTTTCTGCTTCCAAAAAAGCAGATTGAATGTTTCGTTACGGTTTCGGTGGTTCAAAAGTGGCCCCGTTTTTCTGCTACAGAGACTGTGCAGATAGAACGTACATTCCCGAACGCAGCTATGCCATTCTGGTTCCCACAAAAATGCGCGGTTCCAAAATGACACCGCCTCCGTCAAACATTCCCACATCAACGACCACAAAGTTGATTGGGATGCGGCCGAACTCATCGCACCGATCCAGTTCTGGCATCCAAGACGCATACGGGAAGCCATCAAGATCCGCAAGCACAACACAGTTCCTACATACGTCGTGTACACAGACCAGAATTGCCATTCATACATATAAATAATTAATTAGCCATAATTCCAAAACTCTCTGACCTTTGATCATGAAATTTCTTGGGTATGTTCATGAAGAGTTGCTTTACGCATGTACCGAGTTTTAAAATTGTTCGTCACTCGATGGCCGAGATCTTAGGGGGGGGGCAGAATCCGCCCCCCCCCCGGCTGAGAGATGGGCAAAATAACCCGGCCCCTTTAGGGTTAAAAATGGAAGCATGGAATTGTACTTGTTTACATCCTGCGCGACACTCACGTGAGGCATTTAGTGTTACTTAGTACAATAATTACTTCATACTATTCGTTTATATTAAATTTGTTTTCTATATCATGTAACACAAACCGTTTCCTCAAACAAAAGGCGAACTTCTCAGCCTATACATACCAGTGGGGGCTGGACGTTACAGTTACTTTTCCAACTGCTCCCATTGGTTTTGTACACGAATTCAAATCGCCTTCGGTCTGATTTTGAGACTGCACGGGTACAGGTGTGAACTCCGTGCGCCATAAACGTGACCTTCATGGTCAACAAGCGTAACTGAAATTGGTCGTTCCCACGTAGCATCTTACCCCCCCCCCTTCACCCTAACGATAAGAACATTGTCAACACCGCTGGTCAGAATAGGCTTAGAACCTCACTTTTTCGTTGTTGGTTGGTTGGCTGTGTTCTTTCTACAATATGATAAAAAAGCGATAAAATAATATATACAAGATATAAATCTTGTATCCAAACATGAAAGGAACGATGGGTTCAAAGTTGCATGTCGTTCCTCCCTGGCATTTTATTTTAAACAAAACAGTCTCAGAGTCTGATCAGATATTGGTTGTTGACAATAATGTAAACAAAATACACTCGATGTCAACACCCAGGTTGTCATAGAAACGGGTCCAATGTTGGTTGTTTTGTTTTTTTCGTCAGCTTAACCCTAAAGGGGTCGGCGGCGGAATCCGCACCCCCCCCCCCCCAAACTGTTTGCACAAGCTTTAAAAAAAAAAAACAATTTCGCGACTCGAGCTGTTCTGACTTCTTAGCCTCAAGCCTTGCAGATATTTTGATACCAAAAACTTAAAAATCGGAATCAAAAAACAAAAATTGTCCGAACTGAATTTCCCCATATCGTAGTGTACAAAGAGCAGAATGACAATTCATGCATATGAATAATTCATTTAGCCATATTTCCAGAACCCTTTGACCTAAAGTCATAACATTTCTTAGTTATGTTCATGATAAGTTGTTCTATGCATGTACCCAGTTTCATTTTGTTTTTTCTCCCTCGATGGCCGAGATCTTAGGAGGGGGGGACGAAGAGATGGTCAAAATAGCCCGACCCTTTTATTGCAAACTGTTGGCAACCATTCGGGTTGTCTGTTGGGATGAGTTACAAGTGCCACAAAATTGAAGTTGCCACTTTTTGAAAAACCTTCAAAAGCCTCATATTTTCACTGCGTTGAAGACAGTACACCAGTTGCTTGTTACAAAAATGCTGTATTTTGCCATGAATTGGGGATTAGTATTGTTCAAATACATCCACACAAAAGAAAGAATCAGAAACGGATGAAGGGTTATGTAAACTCCCTATAGTTGCAGAAGCTCTGAAGGTCTGACCCTCCCCCATTTCAAGAGGTTGGTCCCCTTTCTAAAATGGTGCGATCTACTTAAACGGCAACAACAATAATGTTTGACAAAGGAAATGTGCTTGGCTGGTTTGAAACAAAAACGTTTCACACCGTCAAGGGACTCGGTTTGTTTTTCCCATTTTACCGCATGCTTTGTGAAACGCCCCTCTGTCGTGTGGAGATTGGCGAATGCGGCGCATACCGCCCGATGTGGCATTATATGGAGACTCAAAAGTGGACATCTGCTTTTCTGCTAACAGAATAGCAGAAAGCAAACTGACTGTTTTGTTAAAATGCATTTTTCAACTTGTCTGCTTTTCTGCATCCAGAATAAAAGTCTCTAATTTGAGTCCTTTACTGTCGGTTTAAAAAGAGACATCTTCTTTTCTGCTACCAGAAAAGCAGATTGAATTTTTTATAACGGTGGTTCAAAAGTGGCCCTGCGTTTCTGCTACAGAAACTGAGCAGATTGAACGTCCTCAAACGCAGCTAAGCCACTCTAGTACCCACTAAAAACATGGGCGGTTCCCGCAGACCGTTTTGTGCGGGTAGCCGGGCAATGAAGACTCTAGTGATTGACACGTTTGGAGCTCAGGATACGGAATTCACTTAAAGTTAAATGCCGTTGTTTACGCAAGAACACATTTCCGTGTAATTTTTAAAATCATGACTTGAATCTAACATTAACATTACAAGTGACCAATGAGAAACGCATCCTTTAAAAATGGAAGCACTGTTATTGTCTACATCATGTGCGACACCTGCATGAAGCATCTGTATGCTAATAGTGCAATAATTACCCCATACCATTCTTTATATTTATCTTGTTTTCTATATTATGTTATCAGTTTCTTATTCTATAACAGAAATACCACAACCAAACCAACAACAAACAAAAACCGAACTTTTCAGCCTATACCTACCAGGTGTGGTGGTGGGGCGGTGATGGGTGTAACAATTACTTTTGCAACAGACTGCTTCCATTGGTTTTGTACACACATTCAAATCGCCCTCAGTGCACCATAAACCTGTCTCTCCATGGCTAACAAGCTTAAATGAAAATGGGCGTCCTCACTGTAAACATCCTCCCCTTCCCCTTCACACCTCCTACGGCGAGAACGTTGTCTACAGGACTGGTCGTTATAGGCTTAACACCTCGCTTTTCGTTCGTTTGCTGGTTGGTTTTGTTATTTGCATTATAGAGTAACAACCTATAAAATTATATTGAGCAAAAATTGAATATAAAATAATTATATAAGTTTACTATTGCACTAAGAGCACAATCGACCACTGGAACCGCGATATAGTTCAATATTCGCTCCATTTGGATAGCATGTGATTTTCCTGATTTTATTGATGCGTTTCTGTTTGAAGATGGTTTAGTTTCCCAGATGTTATTCGAATTGAAAACAACTGTTTGGGAAAATACCGACTGTTTTTATCTTGCGACACTTTTTGAAGGGGCATTTTGCTCGCAAGGTTCTTAAAGGATGGTTGTGTGGCCGTTTATATCCTACTTTCAAATGCTCTTTTAATTTGATATCATTTCGTTTAAAATGCATTTTGTAGCCCAATTTGGCGCATTCCAAGATGTGTATTCCTTTAAGATCCTTGCGAATGCGTTTTTGACATTCGCTGCGAAATTTGCCAGTGTTCAAATTGTGTTCTATACGATTGTGTATTCGCAGTGTAGATACTTGCCCTGACTTCACAAATTCGCGTTCGCTTTTTTTTTATGTGACGTCGCAATAAAGGCAGGCAAGGAGTACACCACCATCTTTTCCTCCAAAAACATTGGTTAAAGTGGTCAGCAATTGCCTCATCAGATCGCACCACAGAGCATCTAGAATCCAAAGAACCCCACGCCGTAATTTTGTTGACCCATTTTTTGGGGGGAGACCAAAATTGTTTTTGCCCCCCCCCAAAAAAAAATTGTGTTCTGGATCCGCCCTTGGTCGATATACGAACTGTACTGGCGTTCGGGCGGCCGGGGGGGGGGGGGCGGCAATGCCATCGAATTCCTTTCCCTATATAAGGCTCCCCAACGTTCTTTGATTTTTGTTTTGGCTGGTGAAAGGGGACTTGTTAACGGACCCTATAACAGTTCCATCGCTTGCAGAACGCAATATGAAAGGATTTGTTGTCAAGAAACTCAAATGGAATTGTTTGCTGGTTGTACATGCTTGCTCAAGCTAGAGTACAACGCCTATGAGTTGTGCTCTGAATTTCCAGGCGATAATGGTTCTTCTGACAGCTTCCTCTATCAGTGGCTTTACCTAACATGTCTGGGACCTCAGCGCTACATGTGTAAGAGGAATTCTAATTCAGTCTAGGACCAATCTTTGTGCGAATATAAATGCCTAGTGTCACGGTGTAGAATGGTCAAATAATAACGAAATGCGTTAAAGGTCCATGTGTTGTTGCAGAGAAGATCATCACGCAATCTGAGATATAGTTCTGTTTTCTTTATCAATGCTTATCAGCGCACTTGACGTCGTGCGTTTACCTGTAATCTGGAACACAAGTAGTTTCTGATTGAACCTAACACAGATACACCACACAAGTCTCATAAGAAACGTTCCAGTGTTATTGTTTTTGTAATCCCATCTATGCTGCCATCCGCAGCTAGTGCTACTAGATTCTGCCTAATCGGCTGCCTTTGTTTTCGTTTTTTTTTTCTTTCCAGTCATCTGCCCATTGCATTTGTGCAATTGTGCATTTTTTTTTACCGGCACTTTGGCCACTAAAATAATCCGACTGCCTTCATACTTGGCACAGACACTCATGATGTGTATCCTTGTGGAGTTTTCACTTTGTTCTCGTGTACGAAATCGTGAAAGGAAATTACTCTCCTTGGTTAAAATTCCGACCAAATATTTCTCACATAAATTACATACATGAAGTGACGTCATAATTACGCCATAACGTGTTATATGACGTCACAAGAAATATGCATATTTTAAGGCTCAAAATTTAAGGCTCAAATTTGAATGAAAATTGAAGTGATGCCATGATGACGTCATCACATGAAATGTGACGTCACCTTCAAGGTGCATTTTTGTGAGCCTATATCATAAGAACTATTGGCAACTTTCTACTGATCTATGCTCCATCAGGCTTATATGACATAACAATACAACAACAAATTGCCGAAACAGCCATGTGATTGTCCATAAACATTATTCTAGTTTAATCATAACAATTTGTATTATAAGAACATGTTCGAAATGCAACTCCACATCATAAAAACGCTACTGATTATAAAAGATTAAAGGTATAACTTGGCGACTTCAGCGGAGACCCTTTGGGTAATACAAATCGGAGTATTTTTTTAACACAGCTACAAATCTATTTTCAAACAATTATCCGATAGGCTGAGTTAAATGCCGAATTACGAGGCTTATAAGTGAACCTCAACACCAAAATATCTTCTATTTTTGACTCTTCCAAAAAGTACGTTTTTAAATCAACCGAAAGGCATTTCCAAAGATTTTTTATTGAATACTTCCATTTTGCCTTCCATTTTTGCCTTCTGCCACAAATTTAAAAATCGAAATTCTAAAGTGTTGTTTAGTGTTCAAAGAATATTGGATATATATCGAATGGTTAATCGCCCCCCAGATCCTCTGCAAGTGGTATTATTTTGTTCGGATGACCCGTCTGAATGAGATTTTACATGTTACCATGGAAACTGTTGGGATGTTCTCGCTTGGCGGCCATTTTTCAAAATGGCTGCCACGCAATTCTACTTTAACCTATATCTTGGTTTCTGAGAGCCGTAGAGGCATGATTCTGGTGTCTATATCCATGTTTTCAGGGCCAAGGAATCCAATACGAATAGTGGTAACACCATTTGATCGTTTGGTAGTAGATTGTCATCTTGAATTTCAAAATGGCTGCCAAAAAAATCGAAAATGCTTCCTAGCAGGTTTTTTTCTACCCATACCCTGGGATCTGATATTTGTTGGTTACAGTAAATCCATGCTTTCTGTGTCAAGGACTCCAATAAGAACATTGATAATAAAAATCCACTTGTTTTGACAGGGTCATCCGAACAAAATACCACTCGCGGGGAGATGCACGGGACCCTTCCATAATAATAATAATAATAATAATAATAGCCGATATTTATAAAGCGCACGTATCCACCAGGACTGGTGCTCAAGGTGCTACATCATTATTAACACTGCTCATTGGGCCCATGAAACATTCCAATTACCATCTCAGCTCCCTGGGGAGAATACAGCTCGATGCAGCCTGTTAGGCGCAAGGAAGCTAATTCAATCACAATAACCATCTCTGCCCTCACAGGTACCCATTTACTCCTGGGTGGAGAGAAGCAATGAGTGACAAAGTGCCTTGCTCAAGGGCACACACACCATGACCCCGCCAGGACTCGAACCCGCAACCTGCAGCTTTACCCGCAGACCAAAAATCAGTGCCCTTAACCACGAGGCCACAGTACTACCAGCTCATGGACTAAGTGGTTTACACGTCATGAGTCTATTGGGAGGGGGAAGAGGGAAGTTTGGAACACGTCTGTAATAATATAATATACTGAGAAAACATTGTGAATAAGTTATTTGCATTTTTTTAGGCAACGGCTGAGATTTTAGCAATCATAAAACAATTTCAGTTAAGTTTAATGTTTTTTTAAAATTATGCAACTAATTACTTAGCGACTTAATTAATGAAGTATTACATAGAATTTTACTTATTTTTTTGGAGTAGGCTGGTGCGCTCAGACTCAATAGATTGGTCTGCTTGGACAGAATTATTGGTCTGCTCTGCGTTAGAATTATTGGTGTGCCCTGTACAAGAATTATTGGTCGGCCCTGTTGTGTCAGGCTCATTAGTCTGCTCTGTGACAGACCTCTTGAAGTAGCGGCGGTAAACAAAAAGGCAAACGACACAAAGGGTTATCAAAAAGATACCCGCCATAACCACAAACACTGCAAATAAGGCCTTGTATAGCTGGCAACTACACTCCTGTCCTTTTTTGGTGGCGGCAGTACACTCCTGAGCTGTAAGTAACAAAACAAAGCAGAAAATAACAACTTACTTCATAATTGTTATCTTTCATATGCATACCACATCTGAGGATTTCTTTCTACAAACTATTCAAACGAAAAGGAGATATTTTCACACAATATTATTTGAAACAACATTTGATGACTCCATGACTTCACTCTCTGAGAGTGCAGGTGTTTTCCGAGGTTTGTTCGTACCTTGATAATGGTAGTCTTCGATGAAGGGTACCAGCTCAATGTTCCACATGAACACACTGCCATACCCTCCCTGCAGGAAAAATTGCAGGTCGCGGTTGCATTTGTAAGACTTGCTCTGCTCGACTGTCTCATTCAGGAGATTTTCGTCCTGTTTCATATCTTTCTCCCAATATTCTGAATAAAAATAAATACGCCATCAGTCGTCGTTGTTTTTTAACACACCTTTGTTACGTGTACACTTATGGGAATGCCATTTTGGATCTCTCCCATGTACCCTTATCATGCTGCAACCATTTCAGTCATGTTCACAGTATCCAATAACAGTACTGAACGATAATGTTTTTTGCACGAATAAGAACCAGACAATTTTCCTTCCAGCCTTGCTTTGGTTACGTTGATTTTCAATGGGAAAATGTAAGATGTCCGCAACATGATAATGGTCTTTGAGCTCCGTGCGCGACCAAAAGAGGGCGCGTTTTTACCTCTTTTGAGAGCTCCGTTGACGGGGGACACAGCGTGCGCGTATTGTACTGTACTGGTTCGTGCGCAAAGTACGCACTTCCTGGGTGTGCAAAAGCTATAGCAACCGCGTCTTCGCGTGAGCGTCAGGCGTCGTCGGCGCACGAATACATTCGAATTTAACTTGCAATGGTCTCCGAGATTAATCTCCACCTCCAATAACTTTGGAGACATTCGAAATACGCAGTGGATGGATCGGGAACCAGTCTAGATCACTCCCAACTCTCCTTTTCTGACCGTTGATGGGGTACTTGTGCACAGAGCGGATAGGACGCCATCTTCGCTGGAAAATTATAACTATGTGATCAACGCAACCAAGTGCGTGTGCGAGCAGTGTGGGAAATGGAAAATACTCTAAAGACTCACGCATGTTGCTCGATATTTACCGCGCAGCTGATGAGCATCTCAAACGTTTGACGCCAAAAAATGGCGATTTATGTAAAATGTGTAGAAAGTGACATCATTTTCAGAGAGACTTGTCGGTATAAACCAAGGCCAATCAAGGAGGATTATTTGATATGTTTATTTTATTTAACCGTGTTTCAATTGACAACCGTTAGTCCATCAGTAGGATTTTGGATATTGATGATGTCTTATAAACTACATTGAATTAAATTCAATAATTTCAGATATAATAAAAACAATGAAGTTGTGTTTCACCTGTATGAATTGTGTCGAACCAGACTGCCATGATTTGGGGCATAGTATATATGTCACGAGTGTGATCAAAGAGAAAAGTCAGCTGTAGCTCCTTTAAGATGGTCGTAGTAGGATCTGGAGACGTCAGCGTGAACTGGCGAAATGGTTTCGCGCATATGCCACTTGCAGCAAACGACTGGTCAATATTGTATTGTGTCTGGAAATAATACAGTACATAGAAAAGCCCGTTAGCTTAACACTTCAGCTTGCAGGAAACGTCAGTTTAGTATTTCAACTATGTACGTGTGCGCACATCAGCTACTTTAATTTTCATTTCGGAACAAAAGGCTACCTCATGCGTCAAATTCTCAGAGCGTTTAGCAAAACTGAAGAAACTATTAAATTGCTATGAGAACACCATATTAAGCAGCAACAAGCCCTTTGTTATGTTTCCACTTGATTAGCGAAAAAACAAACGTTCTTCATGTTTTAAATGATAGAGCTACGGCTCAAACGTCACGGGGAAACGATTGGCTACCATAGGCATGCACAAGGGTATAGGCATTGAAACAGACTGTAATCCGAAAACAGTTTAAACTTCACCATTTTTAGAAAAAAATATCGATGATATGAAAGGTTTTGGAAGAAGAAGGTATGTGCTTACAGGCTTATCTCCGTTGAAGACTTCTAACGTCGCAGAGAAGGACATCTTCATACACACGTCTCCTCCGTCATCCTTGACAGTCCATTCACCTCCCGGGAATGGATGGATGGTTACATCAGCCCCCGCTGCAACATTGGAATACAGGGTGAGTCGAACAAAAGCGGACCCCAAACTCCAAAAACTATGGTTCATATGTCAACAAATATGTGGCGCCAAAAATAATAATCACTAGAAAGCCAATTAGCTACTTTTAGATGAAAAAAAACCTGAGACCTTTAATATTGAGCACTTTCAGTATTTTTTCATCGAAAAGTAGCTTATGAAATTGACTTTCTAGTCCTTATTATTGTTGGTACTACATATTTTAAAGTAAAACATTAGAGTATTGAGGACGGAAAGTGGATTTGGAGAATTCAATTGATTGGGCTTTCAAACTAACTTTGGAACGGAACACATTGGCTCTTTCTACAAAATCTAAATCAGAAAGAAAGAAATACTGTACTGGTAAAGTTAAATTACAAGCTAGGACTTAACTAAAGTGACTCCTATACTCATGGACCTACACCTCATATTCACTGGGTTATTCAAAGGTATAGCAATAAACACGGCCAAAAATAGCAAAGATAAAAAACGTCGGGGAACACACTCCATCAAACAAATACGGCAATATTAGGCACCTGAAAATTAGTTTAGGCTTGTTTCCATTACGGTGGAGCCATATTGATCCCATTTGCATTCGTTTCATGGTCTTAACTGAAATCGTATTTCGTGACTATATAACGGGAGGGTCTCGATCCTTGGTAAAAGGCCATGTAACCGCACAATTTTATGCCAGGAATATTATCTTTATTTCAATCTGGCATTGATAGAAAATTCTTCGTTTTTGCCTATTTTGCATCCGAGCATGCAAGGGCGGATCCAGGGAGGATGGGGGGGGGGGCCAAAGAGGGCCATGCCCCCCCCCCCAAAAAAAAACGAAACCAATTTTTTTTTTTTTATGTGACATCGCAATAAAGGCAATGAGTACACCACCATCTTTTCCTCAAAAAACATTGGTTAAAGTGGTCAGAAATTGCCTCAGATCGCACCACAGAGCATCTAGAATGCAAAAAAAAATCGGGGCCCTTAAGCGGGCCCCGAACCCCACGCCGTAATTTTTTGGACCCACTTTTTTGGGGGACCAAAAATTTTTTGGCCCCCCATAAAAAATTGTGTTCTGTATCCGCTCTTGCGAGCATGTAAAAAAAGGGCACACAATATTTTGGCCTCGACACTGCGCAAGAAAATCATAACAAAATAGTACAGACTCAGCAATATTCAGATCGGTCATGGGCCAGATCTGCGATTCTCCAATATCCACATTGTTTTGTAGATACAATATTGGTCTATCTCTGTGCCGCATTTGGCGCTGTTGTCAAAAACTGCACAAAAGGTTTGCTATGCGACCCAGGCACCCACTATACAGCCGATTAGTGTGATTTGGGGGTAGGGTACGCAAAATGGCCATAGTGAGCCCAGAAATCTTATCTACCACACAAATTAAACTTTTTTGGTCTCTGTTTTAATTACAAGGAAAGTGTGTATCTTTAGAATACGTTTCGTTTCTGTCCCCCAATAGGGCAAGCTCACATGATTTGGGGGGGGGGGGGGTGTCCACAAAGCAATACACCCGTCCCCCCCCCCCCAAACACGAATGAAGATAAACTAGGGACCAACCGTATTTTGTCTTGTTTACCCATCCTATCAAAATGGTAAAAAGTTGTAACAGTAGATAGGACCATTTTTGAGAGAGCATGCAGTGGCCTAAAATATGAATTTAGCTGTATCTCAAAAGAAATAAGCCACACAATAACAGGGTTTTTTTCGTTCAGCTGGAAGCAAAGTACCGGATGTGCAACTTAAGAGCAGCATTTTTGGATGTCCCAAGGTTAGTGGCGGTTCTAGCCCCCCCCCCCCCACAAAAAAAAATCCATAAAAAAAGCACTAGCCAAATGAAAGAATGTGACGTCCATGCAAACGGCTTTCCCTAAATAAATAGTCGTGAGAAGGGTGCATTTGCACACTTTTAGTTAAAACATAGTGTGCCACGACCTCCTGCTTTCTAGTGCAGATGTCTTACCACTCGACCACCGAGCTAACGGGATCGGTTGGCTGGTTCGAATCTGATGTACATAGCAGCGGGTACCGCATAAACTATTATAAGATGGAATTTTTGCGTCGGGGTGATATTGATCAAATTAGGTTTTGCCCTTCACCGACGTTTAAACACTGTATACTCGGTATGTTACCTCCCGAGTGAAAGTTCGAAAAGATCAGTCGGGTGGGACTCGAACCAACGACCTCCTGCTTTCTAGTGCAGATGTCTCACCACTCGACCACCGAGCTAACAGGATCGGTTGGCTGGTTCGAATCTGATGTACATAGCAGCGGGTACCGCATAAACTATTATAAGTTTGCGAAAAGTTTTCTTTTTTTCAAAGATATCGCGGAAATTTTTTTTTTTTGGGGGGGGGGGGGGCAGATTCCACCTAAAGCCCTTTTAGAGTTAAAGGGGCTCACTCCTGTCTGTGTATAGTAATGTCACCTAGGCCCTACTGTTTTTTTGTGAATCTCATGCAGAGACACTGATGCAAAAATTATTCAAACGTTACTTACATGAAAGCACGACAGAAAATATCAGAAGCAACAACGACTTCATGACGAAATAAATGATCTCCGTCCTAGCTAGCTGTGTAAACACCTGCTCGGCAAGGTAACTTACAGCAACTTTGCGGCACTCTAAGAAGAACAAATCGTAGTTGGTCTAGGGTGGAATTATAGTCTGAGTATCACCTGTTATCCACAGAGCTAAATTTCCTTTATAACGTCTGATATGTCTCAACATGCACACTGTTATTTAGGTTGTGTACTATATGAACCTAGCAACCAGTTGTGCAAAAGAAAATAAACAATTGTGTAATGTTTATCAAAAGTTGTGTAAACAACAGTTTACACAACAGGTTGCTAGGTCCATATAGTACACAACCGTTTGGTTTTCACACAACCGAAATAATAGTGCCAGCCAATCGGAGTCGACTTTACTAAATTGTGGCGTTATTTGATTCCCAAATCACAACTAATGGTTTGATTGGTCAATTCGAATGCAGTGTTTTATAAGACAACAGCAGCCGGGCGCGTACGTGTCGCGTAACATAATAGCGTGACCAAAGCATTAGTTGCTGTGTCTAGCGAGGGGTTTGTATCCCTGTCTAGACGCGACAACAGTGAAGGACCGAAGACCCGGCATAGAAGGCGCCCGCTGATTGGTCGAATCTAAAGGTCAAGATGCGGTTGTCTTGCCTAATTAATCAGCTAATCTGTTCATATGTACATAGACTAGGGTGGAATTTGGAGCACAGTCTAAGCCAAAAATAGTCTTCCTGAAATTTGCCTTACTATATCACCTATTAATTTGTTCATTAATTTATAACTGTCAAAACTCCTACAACAGGGCGGTACCGTCAAAGGCCAAACTGCGGTTCAATGTACATTCCGATAATTAAGAAAATGTGAACGCACTGAGCATCTTTAAAAGAACCTGAAATAAAATTAAGTACAATATAAATGTGACACTCAAGTTTAGGCAGATAATATTTTCATGCACACAATCACAAGGACAGTGCAAGTTGAAATTCAAAAACGGTAGCGTTCTGAAATGGAGCACGTGGCGCACTTGAACAAATCTCGGAAAATCCCGAGCTACCATTTTAAGAATTTGACAAGTTTTGAAAGTTATCTTCACTGCAGTGTTGCAGTACTTGCACTCGGTACTCGTACTCAAGTACTACTCGAGTACTTTTTGGAGTACTCGTACTCGTACTCGAATGTCAAAGTACTCATAACTCGATACGACGGTACTCGTACTCGAGCAGCAAAGTATACTTGCACATGTCAAAACTGTGCTCGAATAACAGTATTCCATGAATAACAGTACTCGATAAACAAAGTACTCTCACTCGGATAGCGGTACTCGATAAAACAAATGCAGTATATCACTAACGTATAAAAGTGACACTCATAGTTTCCATTTCTGTTTTAGCCTCTGAAGAAGAACTTGCTAAGTTCGCAACGTCAGGCCACATTAATTTTTAGACTCATAGTTTAAGGGTGACAATAATTTCTACACAGCGGTAATATCAACCTCCGTAGTACCATTCTAGCCCACCGCTGTTTCGGCCGTTGTTTACAACGAAGAACGGCTGTGTGCATTTGCCACCTGTACAGCCAGGTCAAATCAAATGCATAGTTGTGACCCGCGACAGACGCGACATCAGAACCGGGAATTTGTTGTGAGTATTCACATCTGGGGCGGATGCTTTTATAGAAGTTAATTTGTAAGAATGTCGAAGATGTCATAGACTCCCAGAACAAAACAAAATTGGTTTGACAGTTGCCACGCCCGAAATTGTAACTCATTTCGTCAATCACTGTCAAGGGGTGATTTTTAAAACTTTTCAATTATTCAAACAGAACAGCAATATATAATTCAGACGCTGAAATGAAATAAATGAGTGCGCTGTAATGGAGCTGGTTACGAAGAGATAGATATGATACACCTACAACTATTCAAAATAAGGTGGCTGTGAATAGGCATATGACTAGAAAATGAAAGAAACCGATCATGAAAATTATCATATGTTTAATACAAACAAGTTAATATTGGTTTGCCCGGCCATATTAAAACATTTTTTTGTTCGAATTTACCAATTTTTATATTCAAATTCATCCGGCAATATCGATTTAGTGCACGTCCCATCTTTAATTACGTCTTTTGTCAGACAGTTTCAAATTTAGTCCAAACAAATTCAAACCATGGGCACACGTTTCCAACCCGGAGTATTCGATTTCGTCTCGTCTACGCCGAATCGTATTATTGAGAAATCAAATTCGTCTAGTGCCACACAATTTAAACATAATTTTGTTCAATGTCGTCAAGCTTCATAGCCAGTGGCATAGCCAGGAATTTTTCAGTGGGGGCGTTGGGGGGCTGGAACATTTCATGGGGGGCGTCATGTAGATCAATGATATTTTTTTTAGAAACTCAAAATTTCAGTGGGGGCGACTGGGGGGAGACAAGGTTTCATGGGGGGCTGTCGCCCCCACGCCCCTGGGCTTAGCCACTGTTCATAGCGATATCTTCAAAGGCATATACATACCTCTAATAAGAATAAGTCTTTACTTTTTACTGCCTAATAATGTTGTATTGTTGATCTAGGTAATCTTTACTTTTTTGGGTAACTCTTATTTGAGATCAATACTCTGCTTTGGTCCGAAAAATCATGCCAGCGAATGTGCCAAAATTTTGCCTCGCAATACAAGGAAATTCTCTAGAACACACCTGAATAATCTACTTCATACAAGTTTTAAATTGATTGATAACAGACGAGTTTGATCTCTGAATGCTGCCATTCCGCAACAGCGTAGACGAATTTGATCTGTAATGACGAATATTCTCGACACGATGACTAAAGAGGGTGACCAGACATTGAAATTGAATGGTAAACGACTAAATTGATTTTGGTAAAGCGTGTGATTTTTGTTCTCGGACAAAATTGAATGCCAGAGTTGGTGAATGTGAACAAAAATGAATTAAAATAGCCGGGAAAACCTATATTGAAGATATTACGGGTCTACGGTTTAAGTTTCAAACCTTGTACTACTGCTACATTTATGATATTCCCATCCATTAAATTAACAGCAATCTGACTTCGCACTTTTTTTCTCTTTTTTCCCCTTTCTTTGCTTCCGTGGGGCCCTCGCGACGCCCATGATACCTGTCCACTCTGACTCATTCCTTTATCCATCTACATATTTACAGAGACATACATAATTCAGGGAATCTCCTCCTCCATACATTACAATGCCTGATTACAAACTTGTGCATTCATCTCGCTCAAATAAGATGGGAGGGGGAGCGGCCATGTTCATCCATTGTTCTCTGAGATTCCATATTCAAGATGATCTTATGCCACCTTTTGTTGACTATGAGGGTGTGTTTATCGAAATTGAACGCAACTGTGCCCGTAATAATGATTGTTGGAAATGTCCGGAAGGCTCCTCCTCGATGGCTTCCAACCATTTCTTGATTCTTGTTTTCATTCAATTTCTTTAGGGAAGAAACTGTGCTACGTAAGGGAAGATTTCAATCTGGATCTCCTGAGATGCTCAGAGCATGTTCCCACAGACGACTTTGTAAATACATTTCTGTCATTATGGTTGTCGCTCCTTGATTGATCGACCTACTCGTATAACCCCTTATAGCTCCACCCTCATTGACACGATACTAACAAACAACGATCAAAGTTATATCATTGTAGTTATACTCAGCGCAGACATCTCTGATAATTTACCGTTGATTCAAATGACTCCGTGCTTTTCTCTTGATTCCTACTTTGTATTCAGTACCTACACCACTAGGGATACACTCTAAAACCTGTGTTTAGCAATTAAACACAATCTTGCTATCACTTTGTAAACATGTTTAGACGCTAAACATCACGTGTCCAATTCCTAAACACCAATGTTCAATTGCTAAACACTATCCATCCTTACGCTAAACATGTTTAGTATTTAAACATGTTTACAAACTGATAGCAAGAAAGTGTTTAGAAAAGTGTTTACTTGCTAAACACAGTTTTTACAGTGTACAATAATAGCAATCTTGGCTCTTTCGTTGCAGATATCGAGTCCATGGACTAGACAGATTTTTTTCAGGGTCAACAAGCCGTTTTGCAGTGCCAGCTCCGCCTCCGATCAATTTGTACGAGATGATTTGGCTGATGATGTTTTCAAAAAACTTGTTTTTTATTCAAACAATTTGTCATGGATCCCCAATGCCATCTTCAATTCCTGCAACCACCAAAAACAGGCTGTAAGCCTACAGGCGATTCTTCAGAAATCAATCAAAGACCAATAATGAACGTCTTTACAAGAATTATCGGTATCGCATCTGGCGAGAGATAAATAAAATACTTGGGTAAAGGCAAAAGTACACTCATTCCGGATAATTTTCAGATCGATGACACGTGTTCTCCCATCCCGCTGACATTGCCAACTCGTTTAACTCTTCCTTTACTAAAATTGGCTCTACACTTGCTAACAAAATACAACTCACTAACTCACAATTCAATAATTATCTTCCGCTGAAGTCATTGACATTGGCCAATCACTTGAGTGATACCAGTTGCGGTCTTATAGTAACTTTTGTTAAATCTGTCATTATATGTAGCTCACATATTGCTTACATATGCTTCTGTCCCTTCAAACCTAAATGTTTTAAACTGGCTTTTCAGAGGACGGTCATAACTATCATCCTATTTCGGTTCTGACGAATTGTTTATAATCATTTTGCAAAATTCCAGTTTTACTCTAACATTCTTTTCAATTAGCAATTCGGTTTCCACCCACAACATTCGGACATGGCTGTAATTCATCTTACTGACATTATTTCTAGTTCTTTATCCGCCAAACTTTCAAACTTTCAACACGGCATTCTTCTTTTCAAAGTGAACTACTATGGAATTAGAGGACATACGCTTGACTGGTTTGACAGCTACTTGACAGGCAGACAGCAATTTACTGTGGTCCATGAAACATCTTCCAGCCGAAGCAACATCTCAGGGTCCATAATTGGCCCCCTTCTCTTTCTGAAGTATACTAATGATCTGAATAATTCTTCTTCTTTACCTTCTTTTTTTTGTGGCTGCTCACCGATGACACCACTCATATTCTAATCATATTCTAATCCCAAATCCTAAATGCTTATCAAGGTGTCTCTTACTACAAGCAAAATAAAATGTTTGTTCTTTCATAACGCCACAAGTTCGATTCTTTTCCATCATTTGCATCGACGGTTCCCCAATATCAAGCGCTCACAGTGCCAAATTCTTAGGTGTTGTGCTTAAAGGGAAACTGCGTCCTGGAATGAGCCAAATTGGGCTACAAAACGCTCTTTGAACGAAAAGCTGTTAATCGAAAAAAAAAAAAAAAAACATTTACAAGTAGGATATTAATATCCACTCAACTATCCTTTAAAAATTGGGTGCTTTTGTATTATCCTTATGTTATTCGTGCAAGAACGACTTTCGGGGTCCACTTTTAAGACCCCAAAAAGTCGAGCTGTTTGTGGTAGTTGTGATTCCAGCCGCACAGTGTTTGCCTTTTGCGGTTGTGTAAGAAACCACATTTGTGCACGGGTGCTGTATGTAATTTTATTTGACAAATACAACGTGTATCGTATATTGACTGAAACGACAGGAAAAAACGTATGCGTACTCCGTCGTGTCCGATGTAAACAACCGGGTTTGTTTTGTGTTTCCTCGGGAACAGTAGGACAATAGGTTGATTTTCTTTCAATCAGGTGTTTGAAATAGGATAAGTAAACAATCCAAAACATGAAGTGTTGTTGATTTCAGGACGACGTGCCTCTTTAATGATCACGTTACATGGAGTGACCACATTTCCTCAATCACCAAAATCGTTTCACGCAGTACAGGTGTTCTTTCCAAGCTTCCCACTTTTCTTCCATCAACAATTCTTTTCACCCTTAACAATACACTCATTCTTCCGTACCTGAAGTACTGCAATACTGTGTGGGCACGATCCAGTACACCAGCTCCACTCCCTTATTGTCATGAAGAAGCACCCTCTCACAACCACAAGATCATACTGCACCTCTATTTGCAAAACTTCGCACACTAACGCTCACGGGTATTAATAAACCTCAAATATGAATGTTCATGTTTAAGTACTCTAACAAATTTTACCTCAGTTTTTCTCGACCTTTTTTTCATTTTCTGTGCATGACATTTATAAATATAACACTATAAATAATCGCTACAACCCATTCTTTCGCACAACTTTCTACATGAACACTCTTCGTTTCCATGGCCCTCGTCTTTGGAACAGCTTAGGTACAGCCTTGAAAACTAAGTTTTCTGTGAGTGGATTCAAATCTGGGTACAAAGAATATCTCATCTCTCGTGTATCATAAAGTCTCCTTCCTACTTAAATTAGTTCTTCTGCTATTCTATAATACTACTTCTAGTCCCCTTGCGAAAGTTACTATTGTGTGGTATGTTTGTTATTTTTAAGGTACTGTTTCATGTTTATTTGACTGTAGCTATATCTAATTTATTGTTTACGATCTCAATAATGTATCTGCTTTTTCTTTGGATAATTACCCCACAATCTCTGTATTTGTTTACTAGCATGCATGTATGTTCAGTATTGCATGATTGTCTCGTTTACAGTTTTTATTCTTTGTGCATTTCTTTTTGCCATTTGATTGTTCAGTTTGTTTATCTTGCGTAGAGCATGTTGTTGAGGTTCCTACCTTCGTTTTGTTCCGTGATCAATTCGTTTCTGTTCACTTTCTTGTGTTTACCTAATCATGTTTTTTTTTTTTTTTTTTTGACTACATGTAGTTGCATTATCTTTTTTGTTATATCCATATTTAGTTATATCTAGTTTGTTTTAATCCCATATGTATTATATTCCATTAACAACATTCCATTAAACAAATACAACGATATAAAGCACCAGAACATTAGGCTTGTGTCCATTACGGTGAAGTCATATTGATTCCATTTGTAATCTTCTTCATGGTTTTCATTTAAATCATATTTCGTGACTTTAACGAAAGGCAGCAAAAACATTTACCAAAATGGGTCTGTGATATCGGGGGAGTCTAGATCCTATTTTAGTCTCTGGGATAAGGCTATTTAATCAGAACATTTTATAACATGTATTATCAAGTTTTTTGCAATGAGGTTTTGATAGACAATCCATTGCTTATGCCTAGTTTGCATCCAAGCATGTACAAAAAAAGTCACAAAATATTTTCGTCTCCATACTGCACGAGAAAATCATAACAAAATCAGCACTACTCAGAACCTTTTTAAATGTTTCCAACGGCCGTCAAGGGCCAGATCTGTCGCAATGCACCAATATCCACATTTGTAGATAATATCGGTGTATCTTTGTGCCACATCTGGCGGTGTTGTCATAAAATGCACAATAGGTTTGCCATGCCAACCAGGCACCATCTATACAGCCGATTTGAGTGATTTAGGGGTAGGGTATGCAAAAATGGGCATAGCGAGCCCAGTTTTCAAGACAGAAAGCTTATCTACCATTCAAAGCAAAGCTTGTGCTATCAGGCAGTTGTTTTAATTACAAACAAAATGTGTATTTCAGATCAGTATGAATTCAAACTCATTAATGTCCCCGAATAGTCACAGGATTTGGAGGTGTTCTTGAAACAATTTACTCCTCAGAACACGAATGCGGATCAATTTGGGACCAACCATATTTGTTCTTGTTTACACATCAGAATGGTAAAAAGTTGCAACGGTCATGATGGGACCATTTTTGAGAGACCAGTGGCCTAAAATATGAATTGAGCTGTTCCTCGAAATTATATGCCCCGAAATAACAGATTTATTTTTAGCTGGAAAGTACCGGCTGTACAACTTAAGAGCAGCATTTTTGGATGTGCCAAGGTATCCTACAGCAGAAATATTAAGATTAGTCATACCATTTTACGATTGAATGGCCTTATCCCAGGGACTATAAGTGTGAACCCGAATTCGAATTAGCAGCACATTCGCCAATCAAGGTTAAACGTAACATCCACTACAGTACTACATTTAAAGGGCCCATGAAATGTAATTTTTTAAAGTAAAAAGTAACCCTTTCGTCCAATTTTATCTCATTTTCCAATTTTTATTTTGCCGTTTTTTGTTTTTTTTGTTTTTATTTTGGTGCCTTTTTTGGTTTTTATGCTAATGCGAATTTCCATATTCATGAGCAAAAGCATTATGTAATATCAGGCAGAAACCTCAAAGTTGCAATTGGTTTGTGCACAAAAAGTTGCCAGAATGTTTGAAATGTTTCTGTTGAAAGTAGTTTTTGCTTCGGTGATTTGGTGTTGTAAGCAAATGAGTAAACCTTTCTCATCAATGTTATCAATTAGCAGATTTTGGAGACCACATTAACCCCTAAACTGAATAGTGTCTCCCTGACATGACATCCATAAATAGCATGGACAAAATGTTAAAAAAGAGCACTATGTCAAATAGTTTTCATACGTTTAATAAGAGTAGAAAGTAGCACTGAATGTATCTCTCGGAAAAATTCATTTCATGAACCCTTTAAAGGGGCTTAGACCTGTTTGTGTACAATAACGTCACGTTTACTGGTTTGTTTGTGAATCTCATGCAGAAACACTGTTGCAAAAATTAAACAAACGCTACTTACATGAAAGCATGACCAAAAACATCACAAGCAACAACGACTTCATGACGAAATAAATGATCTCCGTCCTAGCTAGCTGCGTAAACACCTGCTCGGCAAGGTAACGAACGACAACTTTGCGGCACTCTGAACAGAACAAATCGTAGTTGGTCTAGGGTTGAATTAAAGTCTGAGTATCACCTGTTATCTACAAAACTAGATTTCCTGTATAACGTCTACGATGTCTAAACTTGCCTATATATGCAAGCCGCGTGTGTCAGCCAATCGTAGTCACTTTACTAAATCGTGACGTCATTTCATTCCCAAATCAGGACTAATTGTTTGATTGGTCAATTCAAATGATTTTTTTTTTTTGTAATACAATTACTGCCGGGCGCGTACGTGTCGCGTAAATAAATATTGTGACCAAAGCCTTTGTTGCTGTGTCTATAGCGTGGGGTATTTTGGTATCCCTGTCTAGACTCGACCGACAAAAGTGAAGGACCGAAGACACGGCATAGAGAGCGCCCGCTGATTGGTCAAATCTAAAGGTCAAGATGCGCTTATCTTGCCTAATTAATCAGCTAATCGTACATAGACTAGGGTGGAATTTGGAGCGCAGTCTAAGCCAAAAATAGTCTTTCTGGAATTCCTTACTATATCACCTATTAATTTGTTCATTAATTTATAACTGTCAAAACTCCTACAACCGGGTGGTACCGTCAAAGGCCAAACTGTGGTTCAATGTACATTCCGATAATTAAGAAAATGTGAACGCACTGAGCATCTTTAAAAGAACCTGAAATAAAATTAAGTACAATATAAATGTGACACTCAAGTTTAGGCAGATAATATTTTCATGCACACAATCACAAGGACAGTGCAAGTTGAAATTCAAAAACGGTTGCGTTCTGAAATGGAGCCCGTGGCGCACTTGAACAAATCTCGGAAAATCCCGAGCTACCATTGTAAGAATTTGACAAGTTTTGAAAGTTATCTTCACTCCAGTGTTGTAGTACTCGTACTTGGTACTCGTACTCAAGTACTACTCGAGTACTTTTTTGGAGTGCTCGTACTCGTACTCGAATGTCAAAGTACTCGCACTCGATATGACGGTACTCGTACTCGAGCAGCAAAGTACTTGTACTCGCACATGTCAAAATTGTACTCGATCATCGAAGTACTCGTGCTCGAATAACAGAACTCGATAAACAAAGTACTCGTACTCGGATAGCGGTACTCGATAAAACAAATGCAGTATATCACTTACGTATAAAAGTGACACTCATAGTTTAAGGGTGACAATAATTTCTACACAGCGGTAATATCAACCCCCGGAGTACCATTCTAACCCACCGCTGTTTCGGCCGTTGTTTACAGCGAAGAACGGCTGTGTGCATTTGCCACCTGTACAGCCAGGTCAAATCAAATGCATAAGTTGTGACCCTTTGACAGACGCGACATCAGAAACCGGGAATTTGTTGTGAGTATTCACATCTGGGGCGGATGCTCTTATAGAAGTTCATTTGTAAGAATGTGGAAGATGTCATAGACTCCCAGAACAAAACAAAATTGGTTTGACAGTTGCCACGCCCGAAATTGTAACTCATTTCGTCAATCACTGTCAAGGGGTGATTTTTAAGACTTTTCAATTATTTAAACAGAACAGCAATATTTCAGACGCTGAAATGAAATAAATGAGTGCGCTGTAATGGAGCTGGTTACGAAGAGATAGATATGATACACCTACAACCATTCACAAAAAGTTGGCTGTGAATAGGCCTATGACTAGAAAATGAAAGAAACCGATCATGAAAATTATCATATGTTTAATACATACAAGTTAATATTGGTTTGCCAATGTTTGAATTTACCAATTTTTATATTCAAATTCATCCGGCAATATCGATTTAGTGCACGTCCCATGTTTAATTGCGTCTTTTGTCAGACAGTGTCAAATTTAGTCCAAACAAATTCAAACCATGGGCACACGTTTTCGACCCGGTGTATTCTATTTTTTCTCGTCTATGCCGAATCGTGTTATTGAGAAATCAAATTCGTCTAGTGCCACACAACTTAAACATAATTTTGTTCAATGTCGTCAAGCTTCATAGCGATGTCTTCAAAGGCATATACATGCCTCTAATAAGAATAAGTCTTTACTTTTTATTGCCTAATTTCTTTATAAAGTGTCATTTCTTTTAATTGTATCTTCTTAAAATATGTTGACTCAATATTTGTAAACATATTACACAGGGATTTTAGGTTATCGATTCGTGGCATTTTACCTTTTTCTTTTTTCATTGCAAGACCTTTTCTTTCCTTTTGTTTATTTTAAACAATGTTGTATTGTTGATCTAGGTAAATATTACTTTTTGGCAACTCTTATTTGAGATCAGTACTCTGCTTTGGTCCGAAAAATCATGCCGGCCCAGCGAATGTGCCAAATTTTGCCTTGCGACACAAGGGAATTCTCTAGAATACACCTGAATAATATACTTCAAACAAGTTTTAAATTGATTGATCTGTAATAACGAAAATTCTCGACGCGATGACTAAGGAGGGTGACCAGACTTTGACATTGAATGGTAAGCGACTAAATTGATTTTGATAAAGCGTGTGATTTTTGTTCTCGGACAAAATTGAATGTCAGAGTTGGTGAATGTGCACAAAAAATGAATTAAAATAGCCGGGAAAACCTATATTGAAGATATTACGGGTCTACGGTCTAAGTTTCAAACCTTGTACTACTGCTACATTTATGATATTCTAAAAGATTACAACAGACAACGAATGAGACCAAAATGCAGCATTTAAACAAAAACTGGCACCTATGTCGCCAAAACCGAGACTTAGAGGTCGTACAGAAGGATTGTGTCCAATTTCGACGTGTAAAACGCAGATTCAAATTGCAACGCGGATACAGAAAAAACATTTCATCCCCGACGAAACAGAGGTTGAAATGTGCCGATACTCTGCGTCGTTAGAGAAGCTCCATTACACAAATACATACCAAAGCTGGCATATGTTGTCAGAAAAATACCTAACGATTACATAATTGAATGAAGTGAAGTAGACTTTCTGTTTACCTTCAATAATAGTTCCAGCACCCAATATTTGGGGTTTTTTAACTTAAATCTGATCGCAGTGCATTAATTAATGATAAACAAACAAAGCGATTATTCACGAGTCTGCCATATTACGTTGAAAGCGAGGTAAAATCTTCACGTTTGGAATTGTATTGCAAATAGAAATGAAAGAAAGGTCTGCTCCGATGAATAATATTCAGATACAGATTTTGGTTTCTGTGTTACTCAAGTACTCGATGTTGATGTTTGTTTTGGTGCTGCTGCTCTGGTACTCGAGACTGAAGTTGGTCTTTGTGTTGCTCTAGAACTCATTGTTGAAGTTTGCTTTGAGGCTGCTCGAGTACTCGATGCTGACGTTTGTCTCGGTAATTCTCTAGTGGTCGACGTTCATGTTACACTTTGTTTTGGTGATGCTCCGGTACTGCATGCTGGTGCGGGTCTCCGCGTTGTTCTAGTTCCCAAAGTTGATGTTGGTCTCTGTGTTGCTTTAGCACTCGATGCTGACATTGGTCTCTGTTTTGCTCTACTGCTCGATGTTGATGTTTGATTTGAGGCTGCTCCGGTACTGGTCTCAGTGTGGGTCTCAGTGCTCCTCCTGCACTCGATGTTGATTTACGTTCCTGCTCTGGTACTCGATACTGCAATTGCTCTATCGCTCGATGCTGAATTTAGTTGTAGGTATTGCAGCACATAATGGTGATGGGGTTGTTGATGTCGTTGCTCTTGTACTCATTGTTGCTGTTTGTGTGATGTTCTTGAAAGGCTGTGATATGAATAGCGCTATGATGGGATCTGTGTTGACCAATCACCAATTGAAACTTTGGCAAAAAGAGGGAACATGTAAAGAAATAATAGTATTTGAATGATAAATGCTACAGGGTATAACTCATTTCTTTTCTTTTTTTTTAATTGTATGTTGGTTTTTGTTGGCCTTTTTAGGCAATGCTTCAGGTCACTGTAGTCCGCCGGCGAACCCGATCACCAGGTTTTACTGTTCAAACAATGTTTATTCATGGTCTCTAGGCATTTGAGACTTGCTGATTCTGAAACTGGATGATGCCACCTCGGCATCCTTGGGAAATTAAGATATCCAAAGATGGCCACCAAGATGGCTATAAGCATAAATACACTATTTGACGGAATAGGAATTAAATCACCAACTGTATGTTTTAAATTCACTAGCACACTGTGAGCACCCACACTTTGCATAATAAGGAATCCTAGTTTCTGATATGTCAATTGAGTTTATGCACTTTTGTTTGGCAAAGAGAAGTTATATACTAGCTTAAGGGGCTGAAAGTCTATAAAAGGGGTTGCAGGGCTAGGATTTAGTAACTTGATTGCTTGATTCTCCAATGATTAGAATAATTGCTAGGGTTCTTGATTAAGTGGAATGACATGTTGGATGATGATGATTAAAGGCATGAACCACCGTACTTGATTACTGTTTCTGTTCACCAATTACTAGTCTGTCTTAGGGTATAGGGTCTACTCCATTCCGACTCCGCCGACTCCACCCACATTCCGACCCCGCTGACTCCACCCAAGTTCCGACTCCGCCTATTCCGCCCCACTCCTACTCCACACACATTCCGATGCCACTGACATTCCGACTCAACTGACATTCCGACTTCACCCACTTCCTACGACTCCACATTCCGATTTCCGGTTCCCACTCCCATTCCACTGCCCTGACTACTAATGGCTGATCCGGTCAACCGAGAAGCGGGGATAGCCTGGTGCTGTGGCCCACCACTGCAGGGATAGGACACCATCGGGACGGCACGCTACCAACCAAACCAGCCTGACGCAGGAAAGCTGGCACGACACGTCATATTGGTGGCAGCGGTGGGATCCACCAGGAGAGAAACTTCAGTGGAATTCAGTAGCTGTAGGAAGAAGACAACGGAATGGAACAAAGAGAGCAAGCAGTGCTAACACTGGGGAGACACCGAGTGGAAGAGGTCGACTCGGGAGTGGAATTTCGGTACCAAGGCAGTGACTTATTTCCAGCGGCTGTGGGAAGTGACATCCACCGTGAACCCAGGGCTGTTTCTAGGGAGATCGACAGGATGGACAACTGATGGAGAAGAGTGGACAAGGCAACCACTGGCGAGCATTAACACTGCACATCTTGAGGGGTCTCAACAGAGAACTCCACAACGTGGATTGATGGGCGAGCTGGGGGAACCAGCCTGAGGATCGCCGATGTTGAATCCACTGAGCACCTCTACTCCAGTGAGCAGCTTACAGATGTAAGGAGCCAGAGTAGAGCAAACACCCAGGCTATACCAGTAATGATCGGGAAGATCGAAAACTGGTGCCCAGGGGAAGCAGGAGCAAGGGAATATTCCACCAGAAGTGTGCATGTTGGAGCTTCCGCACCACCGGGAATCACTACCGCCAGTGGAGACCGTTTGAGGTGCCCGGAGAGAGAGCCGGAAGCGAGTATAGGCCGGTTTCAAGTGAACGGTCAAGCACGCGGGGTCCAGTTTTTGCCACAAAGATGGAGTCGAGTCAACCACAGCTACCATTGAAGGTTTGCTCACCGAAGAAGGTGGAGGGACTGGAGCAAGGGTTGGCGGGAGTGACAATAGGGAGCAAGAAACCAGAGGGGCCCGCGGTGGAACAAGAGAAAAAGACAGGTGCAGGGGATGAGAAGATCCACCGAACACAACAGAAGCCGAGTTTTGTTCCAGGCAGATTTTCAGGGGACATTCCCTGGAGGGATTACAAGGCTCATTTTAAGTCTTGTGCCACGATAAACGAGTGGACCTCTGCGGAGAAAGCATTTTTCCTGGCAGCAAGCCTGAAGGGGCAGGCCCAGCAAGTGCTTGAAGACGGGATCCAGGGCGAACGATTGAGCTACAACCACCTTACTACAAGGTTGGAAAGACGATTTGGTTCCGGGGGGCAGGCCGAGAGATTTCTGTCGGGACTGAGGAGTAGAACAACGGGGGTCAACTAAGGTCTACAAGCACCCGGACACAGCTTTCGACGGCTGACGGAATTGGCATACCCAGAGCTCCCCAGGTATTCGCGGGAAAGACTCTCCCGGGGGCATTTCATGGATGCCATCCCAGATGCAGAAGTGCGTGCGGGAATCTTCAAAGCATGCCCCAAGTCCTTAGATGAAGTGATACGGGCGGTTCTGGAGACAAAATCGTTCATCAACTCCGAAAGACAGTGGCAGCGGAGCCAAGGTGGTAGGCAGGACAGAAATCCACGGGCCCATCGGAATGTTGAAGCTGTCTCCGGGGAGGAGTTCAACCGGCACACACAGGGCATTTTGGAAAAACTCAGTGCATTAGAGGCGATGATAGCTGGCCTGGCAGAGGCAATGCACAGCAAGACCGCAGCTCCGAGGAGTAACGAAAGAGGAGTAAACAATGCTGGGAATCAGAGAGATGGAGGAGGAAGACAACCACGGGACAGCGAAACATGTCACAACTCCGGGGGTTTGGGACATTTCAAAAGAAATTGTCCAACTCCTAGAAAGAGCCGAGGATGGGCTACTGGAAACCCCGGGTGACTAACACAGCTAGTCGTGGGGAAGCCGCCTCTAGAGCAGAGCCAAGTAACCGATACAGCGACGACAAAGGCTACTCTCAAGGAGTCCAGTGGAAAAAATGGAAGAGGGGCATGGACGTGACAAGAAATCCAAGGTGGACACTGCAGGAGTTGAGGGACGCACAGCTTGCGGATTCTTCAATTGGGCCGATGATGCGATCGATGGAGAATGGTGAGGAGCCAGTATGGGAAGCCATGTCGGAGGACTCAGCAGCTACGAAGACATGCTGGGCTCAGAGGCAGCTACGGATCCGGAATGGTGTGTTGTTACGTCAATGGAAGTTGGAGAATGGAAAACGCGGCAAATGGCAGATGGTCCTACTGCCCACATTCCAAGAGAAAGTTCTCAAGGAACTACACGACAGTACAGTGTCACGTCACCCCGGCGTCTACAAATCACTACAGATAGTGCGCCGACGCTACTACTGGTCGGGCATGACGAAGGATGTACCGACAACAGCAACGAGGTGTGAGACCTGTGGCCATTCGAAGTCCCATGGAAGAAAGGCTCATGGACTACTCAAGCAATATGTGGCAAAAGCGCCAAGCATTGTGAAAGAGAACACCATGGTGAGGGCATGTGTGTGGAAAGTGAGGTGCTCCAGCAGCATTCCAGTGGGATTCAAAGGGAAGGAATCCACTGGGGGAAAGTCAGCGAGATTCGAGCCACTTGGCACCAAGACTTCAGCATCCCTCCACCGATATTCCGATCATGTTCCACCGAGACATTCCACAGAAATTCCAGCAGTATTCCACCAGGGCATTTCACCGAGATTCCAGCTACGAAGGAAGATGCCAGAAGACAAGCTCAAGCTGGGAGCCGACAAGGCCAAGGACAAGCATCGAGACCCTCGAACCCAGCCCCAGCCACACGAGCCTAAGCACCACTGCCCTGAGCCAGGTTGTGAAACAACAGCGACAAAGCAATCCAACCTCGTCCGGCACATGATGAGGGAGTGTCACATGGAGCATTCCCGACTCCGCTGTGCCGTATGCGGAGAACAAGGAGGGACTCCCGGGATCGACATGAGAAGAACCACCGGGGTGCGGGCAGCACAAACCCCAAGACCCAGAGCCAGAAGTCCAGACCGTCCACATCACACCCGTAATTGAGCTGCAAGCCGCTCCTCCTCAGAGGCAAGCTGCTCCTACGTAAACCTCCGAGGTGGAAGGAGTACTTCCACGAAAAGGGGGAAACGTTCCACAGAATGCTATGCTAGGAGTGCCAGTCCAGTGTCTAGGTGACCAGGGACAGCTACACACATCAGAGGGTGAAGAGGACATCAGCAGGGCATACGTTTAACACAATCTATTGGAACGATGTAGTCTGCCATCATGAAAGGATGACAAAGAACTTCCGCCTAGACTATAAGTCTCTATAAAAAATAAGGAATGTTTTTTTGAAGAAATTAAAGTTTAAACGATTTTGGTCAGATCTGATATATTTGTAAGTCAAGTTTTAGAGCTGAGTTTTGAATCACCAAGGGATTGTTTTTCAAAGTAATGTTTCCAATAAGTATTGGAATGTGCGTAAGATTTTCCAAACTTAGTTTTCATGCAAAATATTGTTGTCTAAGTCATTTCATATGAGTTGTTTTATCAAAATCTCTTAGTTTCCACGGACTGAAAACTTGGGGGGGGGGGGCTATGTGACGGAATAGGAATTAAGTCACCAACGGTATGTTTTAAATTCACTAGCACACTGTGAGCACCCACACTTTGCATAATAAGGAATCCTAGTTTCTGATTGGTCAATTGAGTTTATGCACTGTTGTTTGGCAAAGAGAAGTTGTACACTAGCTTAAGGGGCTCAAAGTCTATAGAGGGGGTTGCAGGGCTAGGATTTAGTAACTTGATTGTTTGATTCTCCAATGATTAGAATAATTGCTAAGGTTCTTATTTGAGTGGAATGACATGACGGATGATGATGATTAAAGGCATGACCACCGTACTTGATTACTGTTTCTGTTCACCAATTACTAGTCTGTCTTAGGGTATAGGGTCTACTTAGGACTAAGTCAAGGGCAAAGTCCCAAGGGATATAGGTTGTTCCACCCCCATTCCAACTCCACCGACTCCACCCACATTCCGACCCCGCTATAGTTCAACAATATAGTTCAACAATGTTTGATACAAAGTTAGATGAATTTTAGTAGCCATGCAGTCCATTTATGCCAATTTCTTTCACTTCCACCTTCATGTAATACAATAATGGCTTCCAATATGGCTGCCAAGATGTTGGCATAGGCCTATATAGGTCATACGAAGCAAGCTGCTTGTCGGCTGCGTACCATAGAACCAGATTTGTATTAGTTCAAGCAATAATTTAGTTGGTTTCTGTTTTAGGCATTTAAGACCTGCTTATCGTAAATCTGAATGATACCACCTCGGTACCTTTGAAAAAATGTAGATATCCAACATGGCTATCAAGATGTCTGTCAGTATATGAAATAATAAACAATAGTTTACATAATATGCTCACACCTAAGTCTTACAATTACTGTAGAGTGCAAAAATGTACTTTTATTAATCAGTGAATAAATTTTTACCAATAACCCTCTCATAGCACTCCTTATCAGATGGCTTTCTAAATTGCTTCTTAGCTGGTCGCTGACAGGTGTATGAGCAAGTTGTCAAGTGCCGGATCCGATCATAACCACGTTTTACCGTCAAAGTTTTTTTGTTATGGTTTTTAGGCTTTTAGCACCTCCTGCCTCAAAAATTGCATGGTGCCAAGTTGCCATCATTGAGATATCCCAGATGGCCACCGTGATGACGGCCTTCATTATTATGATTTGTTAATGCTGTACTTGGCCTTTGAGACATGCTGATCTAGTAAAACAACAATATTCCACCTCCGCATCTTTGGGAGCATTAACCATTGGGGTCTATGGAAGTTTATTTACTAGTATGCAACCAATAATTTCAAAATGGCTCGTTCCATCGTGCGTTGACAAATATGCGCATGCGCTTTATATTCAACGACAGTGTTTTTGTTTCAGGGGGCGGGACCTGGGGAGGGGCGGAAGCAATTTCAAAGAGGGGGGGGGGGTAATTTGGGGTTGGAAGGAGCAAAAACTCATTTAACTCCCGTTGGGGGTGCCCTACAACAAGGTAGCCGCAAACAGAGGGCTTGTTTTCAGGCCAAAAATCGCAGTCAGAGATTTTTTCTCGCATTTTTTTTGGATGAAATATGAGTCATCCATCCTTCCTCTCGCCGTTCAAGTGGTTTGTGGGAATTTTTCATGCTCCTTCCATCGTTTGTTGACAAATGTGTGCGCATGCACTTAATATTTCACGACAGTGGCTTTTTCAGGGGGCGGGACCTGGGAGGGGCAGCGTTTCAAAAGGGGTCACCAATGGTGGTTCCCCGACAAAAGCGCCCAAAATCTGAATGGGGCGGATGGACCGTCGTCTGATCACATCAATTTCGAGCAAACAAGAGGGGGGGGGTGGGGAATTTGGGGTTGGAAGGAGCAAAAAACTAAATTCACCCCCGTTTGGGGCGCCATACACCAAGGTAGCCGCAAACAGAGGACTTGTTTTCAGGTCAGAAATCGCAGTCAGAGATTTTTTTTCTCTCGCAATTTTTTGATGAAATATTATGAGTCATCCATCCTTCCTCGCGCCGTACAAATAGTTTGGGGGAATTTTTCAAAACCTCGGTTCTTTAAAACGTCAAAATGGCTCCTTCCATCGTTTGATGACAAATGTGTGCGCATGCGCTTAACATTCCACGACAGTGGCTTTTTCAGGGGGCGGGACCTGGGGGCAGCGTTTCAATAGGGGTCACCAATGGCGGTTCCGCAACAAATGCGCTTAAAATCTAAATGGGGCCGAAGGACCGTTGTCCAATCACAGCAATTTGGAGGTAATTTGGAGTTGGAAGGAGCAAAAACTCAGTTAACTCACGTTTGGCGCCCCCTACAGCAAGGTAGCCGCTTACTGAGGGCTTGTTTGCAGTCCAGTAATCGCAGTCAGATTTTTTTTCTCGCAATTTTTTTGATGAAATAATCCATGATGAATCATCCATCCTTCCTCACATCGTACAAATTGTATGGGGATTTTTTTTCGAAACCTCGCTTTTTTTAAATTTCAAAATGGCCCCTTCCATCGCTTGTTGACAAATGTGTGCGCATGCACTTTATATTCCACGACAGTGGCTTTTTCAGGGGGCAGAACCGGGGGGGGGGGCAGCGATTCAAAAGGGGTCCCCCAATGGCGGTTCCGCAACAAAAGCACCCAAAATCTGAATGGGGCCGATGGACCGTCGTCCAATCACAGCAATTTCGAGCAAACAAGGGGGGGGGGGATAATTTGGGGTTGGAAGGAACAAAAACTCAATTAACACCCGTTAGGGGGGCCCTACAGCAAGGTAGCCGCAAACAAAGGGCTTGTTTTCAGGCAAAAAATCGGCCTTTCTGTATTTTCGTTTTTTCGGTCGATTTTTCATACATATGTATACTTTTCTTCCCCTATATCTCCAAATAACTTGCGTTGAGGGCGCTGTTCAGCTGCTGCCATCAACCAAATTTTGCTCCTCCATTTCTGACTGATTTTCCTTTTAACACGTGAACCAGTGTCTTTCATCAATTTTTTTATCCAGCATCATCCTCCATGTGAGTACGAACTATGATTATTAGCAATGGAATGCGGGATCTGAGGATGAGAATCTACCAAACGGAGCCTGTCTTGGTCTGTCTGTTGATGTGTTTAACTGTTAAAAGACTGACTATATACAACAGTACTTGTATTTCCGACACCAACAGTGCCCATGATTTAGTACATGCATCGGCAGATATAATCACAAAGATGACAAACGCTGCCTCCAACCTTCAGTATTCTCGAGACAATCTATTGACTATCCTGAAAACAGCTAAAAATGCCAATCTAAGATTGAATCAGGAGGTTCGTCAAACAATACATGAAACTGGACTCAACAAACAACATTGTCATAGAGGGCGTAGAGCTGGAACTAATATTCGACGGCAAATACCTGTTTTGCAGTGCCGCCGTATTCAACCTGTGTCCAGCAACAAACTGACTGGCATATCACGTGACCTTATCAAGATCAATGTTGTCCCTCAACTTCAACTTCATCAACAACAACATCGTCATCATCTACCATCAATATACCTGTGCAATGCACGATCGCTGAACAATAAATTTGATGAGTTGCATGCTGTCGTTTTTGAAGACATGTTCAACATCGTTGAAATAACAGAAACATGGTTTACACCGGATTTGCTTCCAGAGCTGGTGTCACTACCCGGTTACACGATGTTCTCTAAATGTCGCCCCTCTCGACGGGGAGGAGGTGTAGCAATCTATGCAAAACATGATCAAAGCCCACAACAGCTTCATGTTGACATTCCAGAGGATCTTGAGATAGTGTGGATTAAAGTTCATCCAAAACGCCTTCCGAGATCAGTGTCTCATATCATAGTCGCTGTTGTTTACTACCCTCCGCAGAGTCCGGTTTCAGATCGTCTCCTTGACCACATTAATGAGACAACAGACAGGCTCTTGAGCAATCACCCAGACGCTGGTATTGCTATTGTCGGGGATTTCAACCAGCTTAATCTGAGTCAGCTCCTCAGCGACACACGGTTTAAACAGGTCGTCAATCAACCAACAAGAGACAACAGGATTCTCGACAAAATTATCTCCAACCTGTTTGACGTCTATGCTGAACCTGTGATTAAATCACCTATAGCCAGCAGTGATCATCGTACAATAGTCTTGGCTCCGCTCCAAAATTACCAGCATTCTAAAAAAAATACCACCAAATCACGCACAACTAGACCACTGCGTGATTCTGATATTCGTCGATTTGGAACTTGGATATGTCATTATGACTGGGCTCCTGTCATGCAGACTGAGGATCCCAACGAACAGTGTGATGCTTTCTACAAAGCATTAAACTCAGCAATAGATTACCATTTCCCACTGCGCACCATTAAACTTCATGCTCGTGATAAACCGTGGATGACTCCTGTCGTCAAGAAACTCATTCAACAAAGACAAGTTGCATTCCACTCGAAGAATCACCGCACCTGGAAACAGCTACGAAACAAGGTCAAGATGGCCATACGTATTGCCAAACATAACTATTACAACAAAAGATTTAGAAGCTTGAAAGCATGTAACCCTGCTGCATGGTATCGGCAGATCAAACTTCTAACCAATGGTCATCACGAGGAAAAACCAATCAGTGTCCCAGGAATTGACCAAAATAACACATTTGGAATTGCAAATAGCATCAACAATCACTTTGCTTCTGTGGCTGAAGACCTCCCACCGATCGACACAGCACAGTTACCAGCCTATCGTCCATCCCAGTATCCTCCACCAAGGGTTCGACATTGGGATGTGTACCGCGAACTGAAACACATAAATTGTGGGAAATCTGGAGGACCAGATAATATTCCTGTACGCATAATTCGAGAATTTGCATATGAGTTGACCAAGCCTCTAATTCCCAAAAGCTCTTCTGCAGTTAAGACCAATAGCTCACACTGATCACTTTGCCAAAATTCATGAGGGCTTTGTTGCTAAGTGGACTGTCGAGGAGTTGAAACCTTGCATGGATCACCAACAGTTTGGAAATAGAAAAGCACTCTCAACTTCACACTGTTTGATTGATCTATTGCATACTCTGTACAGGCATACTGAAACCAGAAAAGCAACATCCACACTGTTTTAACTGACTACAGCAAGGCATTCGACCGAATTGTCCACAACATTGCAATACAGAAACTGATCAGCCTGAATATGGACCCATCATTGGTCCAATGGATTGCAAACTTTCTCACAAACCGCAAACAATGTGTGCGCTATAGGGGTATCACATCTGATTGGAGATCCATGCATGCAGGAGTTCCTCAGGGGACACGACTAGGCCCAATTGTGTTCTCTGCTGTCATCAACGATGCCTGTCAAAATTCCAGTGACCAAATACACCACTGGAAATACGTGGACAATTTGAGCTTGGTTGAAACTCGCCTCTCGCCCATGAACAACCTAGTCTTCAGGAGACCGTTAATACCCTAGTTCTGTGGTCACAAAACAGCAATATGTCTCTCAACCCTACAAAATGCACCACTATGGAAATCAATTTCATGAAGGAGCCCCCAGCATCGCCTGTTATTTACATTAATGATGACGTCCTTGAACAATCACAAACTGTCAAACTGCTAGGGGTACACATCCAGCAAGACCTTAAATGGGACACTCATATTAATCAAACACTTCAACGCGCCAATGGCCGATTTCACATGTTGCGTGCCTTAAATGGTCATGGTCTGACAATTGAGGATTTAATAACTGTCTATAAAGGGTACCTCCGCCCCCTACTTGAATATGCAGTTCCTGTCTGGAATGGTGCAATTTCAAATCACCAACAAAACCAACTGGAAAAATACTTAAGTGTGCCCTCAAATTAACTCTAGGTGCCGAATACAATGATTACATTAGTGCACTTGATTCAGTTAAATTAGAAACACTGACTGACCGCCGTAGATCACTGTGCCTTGGATTTGCTAGAAATTTGATGTGTAATGAGAACATGGCGCATCTTATCCCACAACCTCAAACGAGTAAAGTGTTACGCCGGTCCAAACTAGTGTCTGAACCAAGATGCAAAACAAATAGATTCAGAAATAGTGCAATCCCGTACTTAATCCGATTAATTAATTCCATGACTTAATTTGTGCATTGGTAAAAGGTAATTTTTGACAGCAGCTGAACTACATTGTATGTTTTGAGATTTTTATTTATTTGTGCATTGTACACTGTGTCTGAGATTTTTAAATGTTAAAGGATAATTTGGAATTTTAAACTTCCTCATCCTAATATCCCAAATTATATTCCAAACTTTATTGTGGATTCCCATTCCCTTCCCGAATAATGTAGCCTTTCCCTACCCACCATATGTCCATTCCCCACCACTCACCCAATTTCTTACTGCATCTTAATGTGTTAATCATGTAATTGTTGATTTGCTATTTTATCAATTTTGGGGTTAGCAATTTTGGGGTTATTACTGCATCTTAATGGTTAAACATGTCATTGTTGATTTGCCATTTTATCAATTTTGGGGTCCTTAAATTTTGCTTTATCATTTCTTAATAGTATAATTGTATTGATTACTTTTTAGTATTTTTAAACTAATGCATTCTTAATATATATTGTTACAGCTTCACACAATTCCGCTACAGGTGGCGAGAAAGCTGATTTAATAAACCATTTATCAATCAATCAATCAATCAATATATGGCCGCTAAGGTGGTCCCTGTGCATATGTTTTGTATGTCTATGCAGCTTCTAATGGCCACTGAGTTTATAGCACATCCAGTTTTATATTGGTAGTACTCCTACTGAGAAATATTAAGCGATAAATGGGCTCGAAATTTGAATAGTTCACTAATTACAAAAACCCATTTCCCTGCTTTGGGATTAATGAGATTAATTATACGTTCGTGATGATCGTATAAAGTTTAAAACGAATATGGGAAAACTATGCTCAATGGCAAATCTTGAATTATAGAAACTCAGCTTAATCTTTGATTGCAAGCTATTGTAATTTGTAGAGGAGGCTTATTTCTCACTCACTTACTCACTCCACAATTTAACTTTGAAATTCGTTTATCGCTATGACAAATTTGAATAGCATGACATGAAATAAGTTTTAATTGGTTCAACTAGTGTCCTTAGAAAATAAAGAGGGAATGTTATTTCCCCCCCCCCTCTTTTTGGAGTGTTTGGGGTGCCCTGGTTTTTGTTACCGAACTGTAATTACGCTTTAACGAGTTATCTTGAGTGTGTGCACCTCCCTTTCATTGTAATAAATAGATTTTTTGTTCTCCTCTTTTTTTCAAGGGAATTGCGCAAACTTTCGAAGTCAACATATCAGGGAATTAGTTTATCTTGGATCTACCCGATGTTCCCCAATACCGATGATCCACACCACCGATGTTTCCCCAAACCATTAGGGTTAGGGTTAGGGTTAGGGCTAGGGCTAGGTTTATGTTGAGGGTTATATTGGTAGGGATTTCGGGGAACATCGGTATTGGGGAACATCGGTATTGGGGAACATAGGTATGAACCCGTTTATCTTAATGTAAATTGTGATTGCATCAGAGCACACATTTACTCGGTGTACAAACATGTTTACAATCAAATTATTTGGACACTCTTTCTAAAGTTTCTCATCAGTGTGAATAACGCAGTTTCATACGGAATTAAAATACCACTTCAACCTTCGCATATTATCTTATGAAAACCATTGACCTTGCGTACTGTCAACAAAGTCCGTTATCTGTTTCCATTTATAGCCTTGGATTTCCCGGATTGATGCATTTGTATTAAAAGATGTGAGGGTTTTCCCAGATATTACTCACGCAATACCAGTTTGGGAGAATTGTAACCACCGTTTTGAGTTTTTGTGTAACAATTTTGAAAACAAACAAGATTCTCGCCTTACGAAATGTGGCCTCACATTAATGAACAACTAATTTGTACGACAGATAAATGATGTGACAGTGCCTTTGATGATACAAGCATGGCATTTGGCTCTCAGTCAGAGTATGTCATAAAAAGATATTTGGTTAAAGGGCCATTGCAGATTAGTCCCTCGAAAAAACATATAGGTAGCACAACAAGCAATGACAGCTATTTTGACAATTTTGAAGCTTGCTTGTTGTTCTACCTTTATTTTATTTTTTCTAAAGACAAACCTACGATGGCCCTATAGCCAAATAACTGTCTTATACATACTCTAATTGTGTGCCAAATGCCATGCTTTTACCATCAATGTCAACTATTCCCATTGTTTTCCTTTATCTGCCCCACTAAGTAAAAATTTTACGGTGAATTAGTTTATTTTCAGTATTATCTAATGATTTTTGTTATAGATGTGTGGCGGAAACCTCCTATGTCTGGGCTGACCGTCTCTTGAGTCGCTCCTCTACCATACTGGGCGAGCGGCAGTCCAGCCGGTACCGTATTAGTCCGGCAGCCAAAGGCCAAATTTCCACCTGACCCTAAAATGTCTGATATAGGTTTTTTTTCTCTCTGCTGATTATTCATTTTTGGGGTGTATCTAATGAGATCTAGGGTGGTGTGGACCGCACACCCTTGAGCAAATTTAAATATTCAAGATGGCGTCCAAGATATCTGCCGCGAAGGACTAGAATTCCAAAATTCCCCATATTTCCATGTTTCCTACCACAGATCAATGATTTCTTTACCCAGATAGATTTTTTGGGGTCCATTAATTTCGATAGAAAGGGTTTAAGAATTATTGGATATACTGTTGCTAGAGTAACTAGCAATATGGCGGTAAAAGGTGCTAAAAATGTCAATAAATGTCAAAAAAATGTTCATTAAAGCATTGTGTTTATTATGCTAATGAGCACAATGTATTGGATGAAATTGGCTTGATGAGTTACGATTTTCTGTTGCCATTAAAGATATAACATAAAACCGTACATTTTTTGCCTTAGTAAAATGTTTTGTAAACATATTTTTTAATCTTACATGTAGATCATGATACATCAATGGGTACTGTACGTTTTACAAACATGTTTTTTCTACTAATATCACATTGATTTCCATTACGTTTCCGATATTCTGATGGCAATGGAAGTCTCAAGTTGGAAAGAAGTATTGCGACGTGTTTATCTCCGTAAAATTGTCAACATTAATACTTGATCTTGAAACACAGCTTGCTGAAAATGATGACTTGAAGATCTACTGCCACAGAAACTGCGTGTCGCGCCCGTGAATGGGAGGTTTGCCGTGACACCATGTGAATTTAACCTTTTTAGTGAGTTGTGTGGTTCTAAGAAGTTCGACCAGTATGCTCTGCTCGTCATCAGGAGACTGCCGGACCCTGGCTGGCGTAGTGATTAAAGTAGTGGATGCTAAGTTTAGTGGACCGTGGAGGCGGAAGATTCTGCAACAGGATGCGAAGTTAGGTGGACCGTTAAAGGCGGAAGATTCTGACAGGATGCTATCATGCTGGGATGCTGAGGTGCTGGGTAGGATGCTGAAGTGGGCTGTGTGTTCTCACTGAAGCATGTTAGATGGATGGAGGTACAGCTGTGGTGAACATCAAGCAGAGTGTCAAGGGTAAAGGCCAAATCTAATGACGGGAACTATGGGAATTGGATGGGGTCCGTGGGTATAGAAGACCCATAGGACGTACAGTGAAGGAGTGGTCGCCATATATCATTGATATGTGGTACCGGTACCGATGTCTTGTGGAACTGTATGGGGCTTGTAGATTTCCATGGCCTCCCGGACTCGCCGGGTTGCCACTGTTGAATGCTGGTGATGAGTTGTGCTTGCTGCCAGTTGACAGTGTGGTCTTTGTTATGGGAATGATTGATGATGGAGGACTCTCTCTACAGTCCCATTTTATATGTGCTTTGTGCTCTTTCAGTCTTGTGTTGAGATCACGTCCATTTTCCCACAAATCCTGTTAGCGCCAGGTTTGGTCTCGGAACACCGCCTGTCTTTGTGGGACTGAAGGATGTTGCGTATCTTGTTGGATGCAGTTTTGAAGACGTAGATTTCACAGTCGTTCAGGATTCGCTGGATGTGGTGCTATTAACTGCCTATGTACGGGAGGGTAAATGACGATTTGTACCCTGGGGGCTGACATTGGGTAAAGGAAAACTTTTTTTGGGAGTGGGTCTTGGGTTTGAATTTCATTGGTCTGGTATCTCGTCACCGACACCACGAAGTAACACTCTACCGTGTTAAAGCATAGTTTTTTCGATTTTCATTTTTTTGGATTTTTTAACATTATTCATCAAGGCCTACCATTGCGCGAAGTTTCAAAGCTTCAAGGGCTTTACTTTAATAATTACGCTAAGTATCCATGGCAACTTTTGCGCAAAAGTGGCAATTTTCGTTGTCACGAAGTAACACTCAAGTTCCATTTTCCATTGCAATGCATGGCGCGCACTCTGCTCATAAGTGAGCAAAAACGTTTTCACGAAGTAACACTCTTCTTGTAACAAGTTGTATGAGCGCGCGCGCGCTGACCATAAGTTGCACTTTCCTCGTGTTAAATACATTGAAGAGTGTTACTTCGTGAAAACGAAAATTTACAGTTTCGCAGCTTTTTCGGTTTCACGAACTAACTCTCATTTTTTTTTCTTATTTCTTGTTTATTTAATACACAAACGAGTGAAAGTGTCCACAACGAGAAACCCAACTGAAAATACTCTGTCGTTTTGACGCAGAGTGTTGTTTTAGATGGTGTTTAGAAGATCATGAATCTGGTCCGGGGTAAGGGTTGTGCACTCGCACAGTGAGGGGTCATGTGCTGATCTTTCCTTGGCTATTTGGCAGGCTTCACCTGTGGGGACGTTAGTAAAAAAAAAAAAAGGACACAACATCGAAGCTGGCCAAAATGTCACTGGGTTGGAGGGTGAGGGTTTCAATGAATTCGGTGTGAACTGTTCCGAGTCTTGACATGGTGTGGGGTGTTGCCCACCAAGGGCAGGAGAAGCTTAGCGAGATACTTGGCAGTGTTGTAGGTGGGACCTCCCCTTGAGGCAACGATGGGACGCAGAGGATGTCCGGCTTGTAAATCTTGGAATGGCCAAAGAATCTAGGACAGATGGAGCTGGAGGGCCTGAGCTGTCTGTATAAGGCAGTGGGGATAGCGTCGGACCAGCTGAGAGCAAGGAGTTTACCCAAAATATGGTCATACAGTGATTAATATCAACGCCACCATTGACCAGCATCGCGAAATCATCCCAGACCTGTTAAAAGCACATGGACTCACTAGTTGCGATACAGTGGCAACATACTTCGGAATTGGTAAGGCTGTGGCACTCAGAGTCCTGAGAGCTGGCGTTCATGCTCTAAGCAACATACTGGTAGGTGACACAAGTCACGTCCTGTTGGAGGTCATCCTCCCACGCAGCACCATTCATTCTGGCCTGTTATGGCCCGACTAAATGTACCTCATTGACAGAGGCACGATAGAAAATGAGGGCAAGCAGAGCCGGCTTCCTTGCCCCCAACAAATGAGGCATTGAAGGAAAATGTGGACCGCGCTCACCTTCAGTTGGCAGTCCAGAGAAATGCAACACTGCACCCGAGAATGGATCCAACAGCATTTTGATGGTCACGGGAAGATGGCTCCAAAACACTCTTCCCACTGACAACCCTCTAGTACCGGAAGATAAACTGAAACTCGTTAGATGTTCTTGCAGTAGTGAGATCCCTTGTAAGACACAAAGATATGGTTAAACCTGTGCAAACCTTGCCTGCTCAGGGTGGCCAGGGTTGTTGGTCAGTTTTGATCAAGCATTTCCTGTGGTCATCTTATACGGCCCTTAATGATAATATCCAAGAACGAATAATATTGTTCTATATGGTGTTCATTCTTGATGTTGTGACGGTTTGTTTACTTTCGGTCATTTTAAGCTATTTGAGGTGGTTACCATGGCAATAGAAATCTTACACTCATTCATCCTCTTTTATTAAATAAAATTTTGTCAAAATTATATACCTAGGATATATAAAGAATGTTATCTTAGACGTTATGGCAGTTGTGTCATTTTAACGCCCTTTACCTGCTTAATGGTTACCATATATTGCTAGTAACCATAGCAATGGTACATCAAACACTTCTCAAACCCTTCACATTAAGTCAATCTGACCCAAAAACATTTATCTTGGCTATAACATCATTGTTTTCTGGCAGAAAATGTTGAAATAATTGGAATGATCCAAATTTAGTCGTTTGCGGCAGCCATCTTGGACGCCATTTTGAATGTATAAATTTGCTCAAGGGAGAAAGGTCCACACCACCCAAGATCTCATTAGATACACCCCAAAGATGAATAATCATCAGAAAAAAAAATATTAGAGAAAAGGGGTCACTCCCTTGGTTGCCGGATTAAATGGGGTGGTCCGTTTCGAGACCGTATATCGCCGCGCGTAACGACTACAGCGGAGCAAACGGTTGTATTAAGGGCCTGTCACATTGTATGCGATCTTATAGGAGACCTAACGGCGACCAATCATACTCTGCTCTTCCCGCTACGATGCGCTCAACTCGCTCTCTATGCGCCCCTGTCAAGCTCAATTACTCGATCCAATCGCTGCCGCTGCGCTGTCATCGCAGTCGAGTTCGTTTCTCATGGAGACTACATCGACTGCCTTGCGCCAATAGGCTGCCTCAATGCCACTTCAATGTCGCACGATTCACGCTCGCACAGCGCCCGAGATGCGTCATTACGGCGTCCTGGCCAAGGCGCAGAGGTGTTGCGACTGTTTTGAGCATGTTCAAAGACATTTGCGCTCATCGGAGACCATTAAGACCCTCTGGCGCCCATCTGACGACCTATGTAGTTGTGGCTGCGATGTAGTAGTTGTTTTTGCGCCCCAGCTATTTTTCAAGGCCGCAGTGAGAGCGCATATAAGATCGCAGACAGTGTGACAGGGCCTTTGGGGATGACACATGCAAACTCACAAAAGGGAGGAGACCAATTTACTTGGACAATGTTTGTGTCACACAGCGACCCTTTTTATTTCCCACACAGACTCCTTGGGGGGGGGGGGGTAGGGATGGCAACTTCTTCAATATGAGAAGAATAAAAAATAGGGGGATTCATTAAGGGAATACTAAGAAAACAAATCATTATAGAGGTAAATTGATGACAATCAAGGCAATGATCCAGACGACAAGTTGCCTTCTGAATAAGGTTAAGCCCCACCTTCCGACAATTATTAAATATTAACTCTCCAAAACGTGCGCTGAGAGCATTTACCACCCCCAACTATTTCAACCAACAGACCATTGAAATTGGACTCATGTGAAATCTGGTTCCTTTCACCGTTTTATTGGATGAACTTTCACAATCCTTACTACCAGCGATTCGGAATCTCATTGTCCTGCATTCACACAACACCGGCACAGCTGCGTTCTGCACAACATTGCTCGCGCCAGCTCTATATACGGAGTTTTTTACCACTCTTTGAGACGAGGAATTTTTTTATAATATAGCTAAAGGGGTGTTTCGAAAAACATGAAGTACAACAGAACTATACAAGATCAAATTCAAGTTCAAAGTAAAGGTCTAAAGGTCATCATACCTCAAATTACTCTGACATGAAAAGTAATGGTCAATTTAGATTCCCGTTGATGCTATCTTTCCAAAGCAACTAAGATTAACACATTTGGCCAACAGGTTATGGTGTTGTGGCCTTTTGAAAATTGATGGTCATGCCCATTGTGACCAAAATTGCCAAACAATGGGAGCGGTGGCACGAAAACCGTTTGTCAGATAGCGTTAAACCTTAAAATTTCAGCTTTGTCAGGCTAAATAACCCCACATACTAAATATGAGCAAATTTGAAAATGGGTGGGGTTTAAGTCATTGGGTGATGTGGTACGGAGTGACCCAGTGTACAAATGCATCCTTCTTACTACAATTAATCCAGAAGGAGACCGTTCGCTTGTACGTCACATTCTTACAAATTGATAGTGCTTTTTTTCCTTTGGATTTATTTTTTAAGGGGAGGGGCTAGACATTTTTTGGGGGGGGGGGGGGCTAAGGCCCCCCACCCCCCCCGAACCGCCACTGTTAATTGGTTTGAATTATGCTGGAAACTCAACAAGCACTGCCTGGGAAGAAATGTTGTGCAAAGCATGGTGAAACAATAATGATTATAATAGAAGTAATTCACATTTCTAAAGCACATAGGCCTATATCCACGAGAGTTGAAAGTAATGGAGCTACTGTCACATTATTATTACCCCTGCTCAACGGGCCCATAAAATGTCACAACGACCACGAGGAGTATATTAAGCAGCTCATTATACATGTCAGCGCAAAGCACCTTTCAATCTATCACATTGACCATCTCTACCTTCATTGCTCCTAGGTGGATAGAAACAATTAGTGTAGAAGTTTATTCCCAAAAGACAGAGGCACCACAACCTTAGCTACAAATAACACGAATAATCCAGTTCTGTATTTCTACCGTGTGTGTCCAATTTTCCTTCCAGAGTAATCAACTCTCGCTTTGATCCGTATGCGCGCAAAAATTGTTGCCGCTACCCACGAAATTAAGGTTTGGTTTGAAGTAAGCAAATAATTCCCCACAATTGGATTGTACAACATTTTACCATATTTTGGTAACTGAAAGCCAAGGCACTTTCTGTGGTACCGGAAGGTGAGTTGAATTCAAAGTTTGGTCACAGCAGTTTTCCTTTTTCGTATCTACTCAGAGTTTTTTTTTACCAATATCTGCACATTCTAACATATAAAGATAACGTTTGTTTTGTCATATTATAAGGTTAAATAGCCTTATTACATTTTCACATGGGAATCCAGTCGTAATGTGAGGATCCGACTTTAAGTGTCAAACATCTGAGCCCAAGAAGGCGCCCTTTTTAGAAAGTGCAGTTCTCTTATGCACCCTGCATGAAATAAGTGCAGAATAGCCAGAAACGATCCAGTAAATATCAAGTTTGTATGTTGCTTTTAAATCATGATTTGGGTGTAATGAATGAACAGTGGGTATTATAAATGATCACGGAAGCATTACGCTCACGTGCGCGCTGTACGTGTGGAAAGTTTTGGTGACCTTTGGGGTCATATCCATGACAACCGCGCACGGTACATGTATTATTTTACTATTTGAAGCTGCGCGCTGTGAAACACATGATTTTACAGGGAAGTTTGTTTATAAATGTAAACTACAATGTATGTTTTCATTACTTTCATGTATGCTAGGTACATTGTACAAGGTGATAAAACAGGCTTATGATCCATGATTGTAAACCCACAAGAGTTCGGTGAGTCAAGGTTTTATTTTGATTGTGTTCATTTACCCTTATTATGTTATAGAGATTTAATTATTTAATGTCGTAGAAATTGTATGATTAACTTTTGTATCAAATATTTATTTATGTTGTCATATTTCAGGGATTTGAAGGGATGTTATACACCAAGGATTTTATACGTACAAAGGATTTTAATAAACCAAGACCTGAATTAATTTCTTGTGTTGGGAGTCCTCTTGCCGTGAGGGCACACGCCCTCCAGTCCGAAGGATCGTCATAGTTCTTCAAACCCAGGGACGCTGCCGCCGGGCGTCGCCTACCCTCACAGTAATTACAAAGCATCAACCGTACTGATTAATTTGAGATGCAATGATTACTAATCTTAGCAGTACGGGAAATTCCAGAAACTATTTTTGGCTTCAACTTTTTAAATTTCACCCTAGAAAAATTGTAGATGACACTTTGATCCCCTACAACTCTCATAAATATCCTTCGGAGTGGAGTTTTTGGTACACTCTCTTGTAGGTCAAGTATATACCTTTATAATCTCTGGGATCGCGAGGATGTGATTGGATGGCGCATCCTTTAATAAACAAAGTGGAAACCGGTGCGTGTGCAGTTTTGTTTCGCGCAGAGCAGCCACAACTACAGTTGGTAGTTGGATCCGTACCAGTTGGTGAGCGAACGAAGCGGAGCCAGCAAGAACCGAAACGAGTCTGTGAAAACGCTCGATTATCACTGAGCAACAATCAAGGTACGTTGAGTAACAGGTATAGAATTAATGGGCTTATGTGATTACTTTTGCTTATTTGTTTACCGAGAATCGCTGTTGACCCACAACAAATGTAAGGTTCCAGGAAACGTAAGTCTCTTAGGCTGGCGCGGGGTGCACATTGTGCCCCGGCCCTGAAACAACTCACTTAAAGCACCAAGAAAAGGTAAAAACAAAAGCCAAATCAGTCAAATCAACTTTGAATAACTAACCTTGGTTGCAGGACTATAACATATAATTATGTAAAGCTCTTGCAGGTTAGTCAGTCGGTCGGTCGGCGGGTCTTTCCTCGGAAGATTTGATTTAAAAAAAAGAACCCCCCCCCCAACAAAAACAAACAAAAAATCCCATAAAATACTTAATAAAATGCAAGTAAAATAAATTAGATATGTTACAAACAATTCGACGTGAAGTTGTTGATGAAAAATTGGTAAATGGAGGCAAAATGTGTGCAGTAATGTTATTGTCACTTGGTATGAAGCGCGCCATAGAACCGCCCGAAGAAGCACGCATTATTTTATGGGAGACTTAGAGGGCTTGTCTGGTCAATTTTCGGGACCATTAGCGCAGTGTGATTTTCGCGTGGGAGGACACGAGGGCTAGGGGTGCGTGGGACTCGACGGCGCGTGGGATGCCGCGCCTGGGGGATTTTATGTACGCACAATCTCCGCCCAATAGACTTCATGCAAGACGGCCAGATATTATTTGCCATCGCACTTGTTTTATTTTTAGAACTTACACCGAAGAGCGACTTCGTCGGATCTGAAGTTCGTCAATCGTTGCTTGGTAAGCGATAACATTGTTGTGCAATCATTTTTTTTACGGGCCAAATATAGTTAGAAAAACGGGGTTGGAGACAGGGCGGGATAAAAGTGTCATTTACCATTTATTTCATGGCATGACCTTAACATGAGGCCGGAGGTCTTGGATTGGATAGGGCTTCGATACCCCACCTTTCCCAACTGTAACCCAAACACAACTGATTCTACCCATCTAGTGTGGGAGGCGTGCCACCAGTATTTGTAGAACGTTATGCTAGTGTAGAACATGGCATTCTCTACAGTCAATTGCCGAAGGCGGTTAAAACGGCTAATTAATACTATCTCAAGGAATGCAATTATTTTAAAAGGAACTAAAAATGATGGGCTTCAAGATGTAGATTTAGATGAATTTTAAACTCCTTTTTTGGTGGTATCAATGAACACAAAATGAGGCTCACTGTTATGTCAGTGATACTCACTTTTGTGTTCCTTTTTTCCCTGCTTTTTTGGCTCGTCCTGGAGGGGGGGGGGCAAGCGCCCCCCTTGCCCCCCCCCCCCCCCCTCACGACGCCCATGACTGTCCGTATACATAATATTTCTAATAATAGAAAAAAAATGAAAAAGAAAATCAAGCTCCCAAACAATGACAGGAAATTCGGAATATATTTTCCAGTATGCACAATAAAGGTCAGTTTTGCACCCCCGCACCCCAACCGTTTTTAATTGTACGCAGGGCGAGTGTCCGGAGAAAAAAAAAATGACTACATTTCGGCGCAGATGTGCGAGTCCGGTTTCCGCAAAAGCCCACCCGCCTCCCTTGACATCAAAGGCTGGATACGCCACTGAATGTCATTGGAAGCTATTGAGATGAGTGGTAATAACAGATTATCATTACGCCAACAAGCTTTTGGATATATACGTTTCCATTGCAGGTTTTAGTTCATTCATCGAGGTATAATGTCTTTAGATATAATGTTTCGATAGCTTTAGTGGCGCAAATTAAAATAAATAAGACCCAAAATACACAAAACGACATGTTTTCTATAGCAATCGCGGTGCGGCGACCCCCACGCAATCCCACAATTCACTGCGGTAAACTGTGTGTGACGTAATCAGTACAGAGGGTTATTGAGGATGACTTTAGAACTTGCATTGTGTTCATAATAGTTTCGGTTTCGGTTAAGGGTGTGCACATAATCTACTTCCCGGCTTTGTCATGACAAACGACGCATTGTTTTCGAGCACAACAATATTGGGTTTTTTTTGTGTTCTGAAAGCCTCTTAGTTAGACTTCCTCGAGGAGTTCTGAAGAGGATAACCACCAAGTACCAAGTACCAAGTATGTTACCTTTGAACCGAAAACTAAATAGGGCGCATTTATTATCGTCGTACCTGATAGTTCAGCGGCGTTATCAAACCATTCAAACCTGTTATCACGATACATCCACGAAGACCGGCCCGCGATATTTGACAAGAAGTTAAGTGCCGCGGAAAATCCCTCCTTTAACTTCAATTTCGAAATACTTGCTTTCAACCGTACAGTTGTCTGATATGTCATGTAACCAAATACGTGTATCAACCGTGTGGACTTCCAAACAAAAGAGGCCGACATAAAGCAGGAAGTAGTGACGTTGTGTGGACTTGCCCATGTCCACACAATGTTTTCCCCTCTCTTTATTCATAGCAAAACGAAGAAAAACACTAAAGGGGATCATAAAAAAGTAAACGGGTTGGAAGAGTTTTCACAGTGAGCGTAAAATGATTTTTTTTTCACATTTGTCTTAACTACACAAAAACAAAACAATGTCCACAAAAGGTATGTAACGTATATGGGCGTGTGTGAACTTGTGTGTCCGTTGTTATTCCTGCGTATTGCAATCAGGCCGGCACACGTTTACTCAGATGATTCCCAATAATGTGTGTAGGAATTAAATGTAAGTGTACTAGTTGCTTATATGATTAAGACCCACTTTACACGGGGCTGCGACCTTTGAGCCTCCGTTGTGCGACCATAAATCAAATCAAATAAACTCAAATAATCTTTATTAAATCCCACTATAAAACTGGCCAGGTCGCCGTTGGAGGCCCAAAGGAGGCCGAATGGTTGCCTAGGTCGTTCAAAGGTGGTGCACAGGATGTTCTGACATCGCCATGGACGCATGGTAGCCGTAATTTCTTCAGCATGTTCAAAACAGTCGCACAAAGGTCGCCGAGGAGGTTGGTTGCACAACGGTGTCTCACGAAGGGAAGGGAAGCACAAACATTGCCGTGGTTGCAGAATGAATGCACAATGGTCGGCTAATGGTCGCCACTTAGTATGTTGTTGCCTCCCTGTTGCCTTCTTTCGGTCTAGTGGGAGCAATTGGCGATTTCTGAAGGTTACGTAACATTTTATTTTCAATGCAACTACATGTACTCAGACAGGTTCACGTAGGCGGGTGAAATCGTCGAAATTAATTTCTCCAGTTTGGAAGACCTTATCTTCATGCAACTTTCAAGATTAATTTCCCTTATAATGACCCCAGTGTGTGCTAAAAATCATTGTGATATGTTCATTACTTTTTGTTGAAATTGGAAAATAGGCCTGGCTACGTGGTTTTTTTTAAGTTTTAACACTGACGTTTGCAATATCTGTCAATCTTTACAAGCCTCCCGAATATTAATAAGGTTTCTTCATTATGGTGTGCCGTAACAAATTGAGAAAGCCCCCTTCAGAGTTATTAGTTGATAAATATCACTTTTTTGCCGGCTTCCATTGGTTGATACCGAGACCACGCCAAAACACGCTGAGTGACGCTAATGAATAGGTTAATCTACAGTACGTTATTGTGTGGCTGGGCCGCAATCGGTCAACCTTAGCACCTAAGACGCTTTGCTGAACAATGCGTGTGGGTTAAGGCGGCAGGAATCATCATCGAAATTTTCCATGGAGATGTGTAACATTAGCGTTGGCATAACAGATTAAACAGAAATTCGGAGTATACTAAGATGATATAAGTGTTCACCTACTCGTGAAATAACAATTTTGAGAAATTTCTAGAAATTGATATAAATACAGAGATTTGAGGAAGTTTTCGAACGACTTGAAGGTCAGCTATACCAGTTACCAGTATCAACGTTCCGGCATCGATGACGGCGATTTTTTTTTCACTGACGTGAAGTTTATAATTTCTTCTTCCGTGATAATTTTAACACGTGAATCATTATATGCATATTTTCTGAGAAACACAACGTTTAAAAGCCATGTTTTTTTGCGGTGCATGAATTTCACTGGTCTGCTAAAGCTCTTAAGTCAATAATCGGATTAGCTTTGCCAAACAACGACCGATCCTTTGCCTTAGCAACCACACGACTGCTTTGGCTTACCGATAGCGTACATTGAACGGTGACTGTGGCGACCGCTGTGTCTCCATTCGGCGTTAGCTGCTGTAGGTTGCACAGGGGAGGCAGGTGAGTGGCTAAGTGGACGCATAGATCGCTCATAGCTCGACATGAAAATTCCCGAGAATTGCAGTTTCGGTGGTTCAAGGGAGGCACAAGGATCGCTGAAGCAGTTACATAGAAACAGGATTCCCTGGGTTTAGGCGACCATTGAGCGTCCTGGCGTTATTTTTTGTCGCTCATAAGTGGTGCAAAGGTCGCAACCCTAAAAAGGGGCCTACTTACTTTGGTCAAGGTTTTGTTTTGTATCTGTATTTTCATTCGTATCTTAATTTCGTTATACAGAGAATTGTGTTAACTTTTCATCCGTCAGTTCATCTACGTACAGTGCAGCCAGGCTTATAACAAGAAATCGAAAGTATTAAGCCTATTGCCCAGTGTTGTAGGACTCGGACTCGGGACTCGGACTCGAGTCCGGACTCGAGTCCTTTTTTCAAGGACTCGGACTTGGACTCGAGTCCTTTGCTCAAGGACTCGGACTCGGACTCGGACTCGGACCCCAAGGACTCGAGGACTCGGCTTCGAGTCCGGCTCGAGTCCGGCAAAATCGGGTCTCTTTTAGGTGTTTTAGGTGTTTTATTTCAATTATTTTATGTCTTTCACCTTGATTTGGTTTTGCTGTGGAACCGAATTCCGCAGTTCTGCCGCTCGCAAAAATAACTTGCCGATTGATCAATGATCAATTGATTCATTCCAACCTAACCTAGCCAATTGCCCACCAAATAAATCGATTCATCAGTTATTCAGTTGCTTGCCGATGTGTTGGACTTTTTGTTCAATATTACTAACATGGTTGACACAATGACAAGGAGCTATCTCAGCCGCATGGAATCAACGCCATACAATTGGGCTCGAATTCATACCCATTTAGCGCACGTGGGTGCTTTTACACGCCCAATATGATCAATATCGCCCAACGTGCCGCGTATTGCATGTACGATACAACTTCCGGGTTTGGGGTGTTTGGGCGAAAAAAACACCCAAAAGGACTCGGACTCGGACTCGAGTCCTTTTTTCAAGGACTCGGACTCGGACTCGGACTCGGACATCAAAAATTGACAAGGACTCGGACTCGGACTCGAGTCCTTTGCTCAAGGACTCGGACTCGGACTCGGACTCGGATGAGGAGGACTCGACTACAACACTGCTATTGCCCCAGTCTTACATGCACTAATTGGTTACCGGTGAAATCCAGAATCATTTCCATGTACAGTTCACACAAACTTCAGTGTTGTGGTACTCGTACTCGGTACTCACACTCGAATTATACTCGAGTCCTTTTTCTTTTTTAAGAGTACTTTAACTCGCACTCGAATGTTAAAGCATTTGTACTCGAAATGACGGTATTTAAAATGACGGTGCTCGATCATCCAACTATAGCTTAACTTACCACGGTCTTATTCTATAGATACTGTGGAGGAAAGTGTGTGAGCTTAAATCCAGCTTATTTGTGACGTCATACGTATAGCACTAACGCTTAATTTCATGCTCCTTCGCTTCACACATACGCATGAAAACAGTTTCATTCTAAAGAAGACATCAACAAATTACACTGAAACAGCATATCAATTCAGATATTTTATTGTAAAGCATAGGGCGTGCCTTGTGTCAGCTGCTGAATACGTAAAGAACATTAATTTTTGAGAGAAAACCAGTATATCAGCTAGTCCTGCATGTGGTCATTATTTTTCATGACTTGAAAATATAATTCGTTCAATATTCAAATGTGTCCTTAAATGTTGTATAATAGCTTCAAAATTCAATGTGTCAAACAACAATCTCGGCTTCTCCTTGGAACCTCATCCCTGTTGGCTCTTCGGTTTGTCTTTTCGGAATCCAAATACTTTTTTGTAACAAAAATAGACAGATTATCAAAAATACCATCTTGATAGTTAAATAAAATTTATAAAACACATCAATTAATCTCAGCTCCATCTTTCAGCCTCAGCCCGCTCTTCGGATTATCTGTCCGGACACCAATTCCTTTCTTTCACCAAAATAGACAAATTATTCAATATACTATTATGTTACAATGAAATTATATTACATCTGATTCAATGAAATATTTATTCAATTAATTGATTAATACAATCACAAAATATACATTTCTTTCCACATTCGAACAAGTGTCCTATAATGTTTTAATACAGAATTCTCCAGTATAACATCTTCACATTACAATGGTATTCATGTGTCAAACAACAATCTCGGCTCCTCTTTGGAGCCTCAGCCATTTTGGCTCTTCGGATTATCTGTCCAAAATCCAATTCTTGTTTATATCCACAATAGACAAATCAAAAATATATCATCTCCACAATGAAATGAAATTGCTATCATAGATCAAGTAATCTCATCTATTCTGATTAACTGTCCATCTGATGATAAACAAGTGTAATTTTTTTTTTTTTTTAATTCTTGTATCCAAATACATATCTGGATCACTTCCAAAATCTAGTCGATTCGTGTTTGTTTGTTTTTTAATCCGTTCATTACTTTATCAGTCATTTTGTTCACAGACCAACCAACCAACCAACAAACCAATGTAGGTTTAAACATATCCTCGTTGGCGGAGGCAAATAAGGAGAAGACGCTAGAAATCAGCTGTCTAACTGTAATCAATATTTTGTCAGCTTAACTGTAAGCGCGATACGTAGGCCTGAATGTGAAGAAAGGCGTGGCGCTGCGTTCTTATATAAGAATCTCTGGTGAATGCATTTTCTCATTCCGATTCAATAAAAAAAAATCATTGCATATCAGAGGCCAGCAGTCTACTGGCCGAGGGGAATGTTGCAATTGTATTGAGGTCAATCGAACAAATAAAACTACATTCACTGTGTGTTAGTTACTGGGCGGAGCGTAGGAGCTACATGAGTTGATGCATGTACGTGATTGGTTAATAAGTGCCGTAAGTTTATTACATGCACGTGTTTGTAAATGTGAATGCGTGCTTCGGAAAGCGCGCTCTGTTTTTGTTGTTTGGTTTTGTATTAGGGCTGAGTACTGATTCTAGTCTGTCTAGCATTGGGCTGGTGTCTGAAGATTTGGTTTAGCGGTAGGGCATGGCTGCGACAACGGGCACAGAAGTAGGTAACTTACTTGTACTTTGCGTGTGTGTAATTACTTAGGCGAATTGTACCAACTCTGTTGCTGTACTGGGGTTGCGTTGGTGTGTTTAGCTGAGGTATTGCAAATACTGGCTTAACATACGGCGTAGCGAATACTCTGCTAGACGGACTGTACATTTACAAGCTGCTGCGCATTGTTGAGGCTGTTGTGCTCTTGTGTAATTTGCTGACTTAGCGATCCCTTACTTGCGCTGTGCATAGTTGTACAATGCTGCCAATGGTGTCTAGTGCCTAATGCTGTGAGCGTTGTTGCTTAGGCGAACAGCAGGTCATATCCAGTAAGGAGGTTTCCCAGTTGATAAAACAACCAACCAAATTACATTCCCATTAATATTTCTGATTATTGTTGAATAACTGATGATTGTTGTTGCTTGAGATTACCGACAATTCTGCTTCCGGTGTTTATCATTACAAGTTTATTGTGCAATTAATTAACAGAGGTGAATAATTTTAACAATCATTCACAGTCGGGCGGTAGATGTCCACCAAAACGAACCTGCAACCTTAGCCTTGAAGGTGGAAAGATTTCCATATACGAAGTTCACTCAACACCCTGTGTACAAACCCTATGAGATTGGACTGAAAAATTCTAAGTGTTTTCTAAGAAAATGCTTGTATTTTCACACTGCTCAAATTGACTTTGATGACATGAAATTGCTATCTGGGGGCTTGTTAGTCAATACAGAGGAAAATTAGTGAACTTTGCATATGGTAATCTTGCCTTGAAGGTCGCTCTGAGTGATCTCTAATTTAGGGAAGAGCCTTGGTTTGAGAAGATTGTCTAGACCCAAATAGGAGTCAGACTTCTGACTTTGGTTAGCCCGGGGAGTTCCCGCCACAATACTTCCAGTTTGTAATGTTTGATTAGCTTTCAGAGAAGTCGAAGTTTCCTGTTTTTCCTCTTTGCACGTCCTGCGAACACATTTAAAAGCTAGCCATGAGCAATCGGTATATCGATGTGACTGGGCCTGGGCCAATAACGCACAATGAACCAAGTGTTCATACTCGAAAGTACTCGTATTTGTACTTATACTCGGAAGCAGAAGTATTACAACTCGGAAATGTGTACAACATACGAAATGTTACTCGTCCGCTCGACTTGTTTGTCGATTATGTCGTACTTGTATGTCATACGACATATTGGTACGATTTATATGTTATACCTACGACTTACATGTCGTACGTATGTCGTAGGTATGACATACAATTCGTAAGTACGCATTAAAATACATATATGTCGTACGTATATGAGATATATTTTGCACATGGTACGAATTCAGGGAGATATTTTATTCACCAAGTCCCTATATGACAGTTTTGTATATTTCCATCCCAAAGTCAATAGCTTGTTTCTTGCAGTTAATTCATACGGCTCAGTGCGCACGGCCGTTTCACTCACATAGACATAACGTAAATAAAGTTGAGCGATTTTGTCCGTACAGCGTTTCTTAACTCCAGTGCCGCAAAGTGATGACGTTATGCAATTTTGGAAATCCAAGATGGCGTCCGAAAATTTCACGAAATCAAAACACGAAAAACATGCTCCAAATTTGCCTCGAAATCATGGCTTACACAATGAATTATGGTGCCATACAGTAATTCTGATAGATAACTATAGTTTACACATTTCGGGAGATTGAGCTGGCCCACAAACTTAAAAATATCTGTAAAAATCGGGTTTAATTACGCTTCGGGTGTCAAGTTTTATGTCGTTGTTCGTTTAGAAAGTTGTTAAAAATCCCCGAGGAAAATCCCGTTTTATTATTGATACGAGGTTTTCCCAAAGTATTCCTTGGTCACTTCTTGTGAATCATGACCAAGTTAAACGACTCATGAAATTTCATCCAAAGGACAGCGGTAGAATTTGTTTTTAGAACCGATAAAATACACATGTAATGCCACTTTTCACAGACCACCGCACGGTACACACACATATCACACGGCGCAATTGCTGTAGAACGTGAACGGATGCACACACCGCCGGGGCACGCGCGGCGTTGACACGGCGTTGTCGCCCTGCCCTACCCGCTGAGCTTTAGCGCAGCGAAGCCGTGCGCTGAAGCTCACAGGCCGGCGGTTTGTTGGGGATATTCAGCAGAACTCTGGCCAGATCAAGCATGTAAAGAATACAAATAGTTTCGTATGAACACCAATATTATTAAGCATGAGCTTTCTACATCAGACTCCTGTTGGTCAGACCTTCTGAAGTTAATTAGTGTTCCGCATTTGCTTGGAATGGTTTTAACATTGCATGAAAGAAACAATATCCTTTCCCCTATTTGCACAGCGTCAGTCTATATCCATGAACTAAAACCACTACTGGTGCAACACTAAACACTAAACACTTACATCGGAGAAAACCTCTTGTTAGGTGAAAAACACCTTTTAATGTGACAAATTTGTCACATACCCGCACACCGCGGAAATCAGCTCGGCAGAACACCAGTTTTGCCCCGAGTCGTTTTTAGTAATTTAATATTCATTAGCTGATATTTATATATAAAAATGAGGGGAAAAATAACAAACTTTTGAATAAGAAACATTTTGAACTTTGATTGATTCATCTACCAATCACATAACCAAAGATTCTCAGACATAAATATTCATAAAATAAAACTCGCTTAGCCCGACCCACAGAGAGTGTTGATGACGTCATTATACGAAGATTTTCGACTGGCGCGATTAGAACGACAGAGGGCGCCTTTATTTTGCGCTGGAACAGCCATGTGCGACATGACTTTATAGATACGAGTTAACTTGCATACGATAAAATGTGTACGATTTGACCTGGGTCCGAGTTGACCTGTTCCCTACATTCGCTACGGTCAGAATGTCACGGGCACGTACGGGTAGCGACGTGATGTACGCTGTTGCACCAGGCAATAACCGTCGGCGGATATGAACTGTCTTGAACTGTCCAATTCGCAATACATTGGAAATAGTATCATCATTTTGAACCAGTGTTCATTCATATAATAGCGGCATATTTCATTTGTTTGGAATAAAACTGGAGAAATTGTTTAAAAATGTAAATACTTGGACATTTATTTTTGATTGAACATATGTGGTTTTTACGGTAATTAGCGGGCTTCATGAATATGTATGTCGCGGTTCAAAGTTCACGGGCTTTGATTGGATATCGTGTAATATATGCGCATCAGAAATTATCGGCCGAGTTTGGCTGAAAATATAAAGAAACACATAAAGAATTTTCCACGGTTGCGTCAAGGCTATCCTCCGCCTCGACTCACTGTACGGCTGTTTGCGGAAGTGTGTGCGGCGCACGTACATGCACACAAAGCACACGCAAGGGTCATTGAGGCTAGTACAACAAGTGTGTCGCGGCGACACGCGCGGTGTGTGCGGTAGCGGGAACAAGCTCGTATATATGGGAACAAGCCAATAGCCTTGGTCAAGGCTACCCTGCCCGCTGAACAGCAGCGCACGGCTTGTCACTGGCCGGTGGTTTGTGGGGGAAATATTCAACAGAACTCCGGCCAGATGCATGTTAAGAATACAAATAGTTTCGTACGAACACCAATATTATTAAGCAGGAGGAGCTTTCTACATCAGACTCCTGTAGGTCAAAGGCCTTATGAACATACTTATATAGTGTTCCACGTTTGCTTAGAATTGTTTTAAAAATTCATAAAAGAAACAATATCCTGCCCCTTTTTGCACGGCAATATTCATGACGTAAAACCACTACGGGTGCAACATCATTTCGAACATTTTTCATTAACACTAACTCCCTGGGGGGAATCGTATTAAAATTCCAGGATTTAGGACTGTTCGGGCTATTAGGAAAAATCGAGCAAATGCAGCCGTGCATGTCCACAAGTGTCCCAGATCAACTTCATCCAAACAGCGAAAACCTTCCCTGTCCAGTAGTGTTTTGCTTCGGGTCGGGTCCACTATTGGCCAAACCGATGCGAAACATTATAGATATAATCCAAATCCTGCGCTGTGTGAATTTCCAAGCTGTTTGCATCTATTTTCCCCGTTTATTTCTGGTTTTTAATTGACCCTATCCGACCCGATCCCCAAATTTTCAAACACAAAACTAACCAACCCAACTGAAATGACGGACAAACCGACCCGACCAGACACAAAGTCGGTTGGTTGGGTCGGTTACAGTTTCGAGTCGGGTCAGCACAACACTTCAGTCCAGAACCCTTCCAAGAAGCAAAAGTTAAACCAGCAAGGTTGCTGAAATCTATGGCCACATGACATCACACAGCATATTGCCGCAGTCCTCCAGAGATAAAAAGGCTGCAGCCAATCATTGCATGTGGCAAAGCAGAAGTAGACTCAAATTGAATATTAGTTGTAAAAACTGACAAGGTAATGTTTATATATAACTTTATGTCATTATTCAAGTTGGCGGCCAATTTAGTGAAATCCATTGGTCTCCCATTGGTCCCACTACACCTAAAAAAACCCGATCAATATCCACATACACGTAAAAGTCTCATCTGTTTTAAAGAATGGAAAAGCAGGCCATCTTAAAACTTGTTATTAGTAGCCTATTTACTTACTTCAAAAAGGCACTGATAAAAATATCTAATTTAATAAAAGCATTTTAGAAGTGTCCACAATTGGTTGATTTTCAGTAAAAGTTAATATCCAGTTGTGTTTCAATTCATAATTTTGGCGCTTAGGAGTTTTAACTCGTTCCTAGTAGTCCTTGAGAAATTCCTACCAGTGCTTACAAATTAGCCTAGGTCACAATTCTGCCCTTATGTAAGAAATCACAATGAAAATGTAAGCATGGATCCAGCCCATTCAAAATGGCAACAAGGTTGTCACTAATGCAGGTTCAGTAGAGACATGACCATTTTGCCTACTGTTTATGGTTCATGTATTAGTCAGTTTTGCGATAGCCATGCACGAAAAATCAGAATGTAAATATCATTTTCAAAAATAACAAAATTGCACTGCACATGTGCAGAGGTGATCCAATCAATGGCCATAAATGGGCATTAAAAAATGTACACATGTCCGATATTATGGGAGCGAGAACCAGTCCATCGCGAGTGATCATGTGTGACGTGTGAATCCTGAGCCTAAATTCCAAAGCGATTCCTTGGCAAGCAGACAATAGAAGTTCTTAATGTGTCGGATCAAGGGCTTGTTCAAATCTAGCAGTGAACATGGCATCACACAGTTTTGCACACCTTTAGTTACCAAAAATACACCCAACACATGCTCATGTCTGTGAAATCCTGATCTTCCATACACAATTGTGGGATGAAAGATTCACTTCCACTGTACGGATCATCACGACGAGTCAACGGCTCATTACACAACCATCAGACCAGAGTTTCAGAAGATACGAGAAACCCTCTTGTCAGGAGAATGATACTGCAAACTTCCTGGACAATCATAGCAAACTGTTTTTGTCAGGAAACAGGATCATATGTACAATTGCTTGTATAAGGGGGTGGGGTGGGGCATGGGAGAAATGTAGCCATACATTCAAACCTCTACATGCACCTCCAACACTAAAGCAATGGTGCATGTCACACGTACATGATGTATCGTGACACCATTTAACAATGTTTATATTACTTTATCGGGGGATGCACACTGCACAATTAGGCCCGTGCAAAGTCTAAAGTGGCTGAAAAATTTGGGAAGCTTAGTGGTCCAGAAAAAAAGATCCATTTTATGGAACAGGATCACACAGAAACAAAACGCCTCAATTTAAAATTGCCAATTTTTACGTCCCCGTGAAGCTTAGGCACTAACGTGTTTACATGAAAATGGATTTGGCATTTGGCTAAGCATTACTGGATAAATATGCAAAGCCTGAAATAAATTCAACGTCAGACATGCCAGAATATTGGTTCTGCGAACATGAAAGGTGGCATGAACGATAAAAAAGATTAGTTCGTCCGAAATGTAAACTACTTTCCTCCTGTTTATTACTGTCAGAATCAAATTATTATATGTTCTTTGTTTTGGCATTTTTTCTCTCTCTGTTGTCATGACCTAGGCCTATTCGTATTGTTTTTACAAAATTATATTGAATCATGCCGATTGCATTTGTTTTTACCTTTCAATTTTAGGCCTAGTTGATGTAATTTATGGATAGAAATCTTTCCCATGTACATGTATAACAAAGTTGTAGTACAATTCACGACATGTCATGTACATGTACATACGCCAATGGAGGATCTTCGTCCATACATGCACGAACCTAGGTACGGGTTAGATCCACACGCGTGCCCGTACAAATACAGGAACACGCAACGGTCGAGTTGTCTCTAAACCATCATGCGCTGGGGCTATGCATACTGCACACGCGTGTACCATGTACGCTTTAGAACCAACTCGACTGTTTAGCATTCTGCGCACACACGAAAATATGTCACTTCTTGCACCTAAATATCAACAAATTTACCGCTGGCCTTCAAATTAAACACATATGCAGCACGTATCTTCAAAACAAAGTTGATGTGGGCCTTGCATCAGGGAAAACCTCTTGTTTGGAGAAAAACACCTTTCAAAGCGACAAATTTGTCTTACGACAGCACAACTTGATAATCAGCTTGGTCGAACACCAGTTTTGCCGGACACCGTTTTTTGTAATTTAATATTCAAGAGCTAATATTTATATACGGAAATCAGGGGAAAATAACAAATTTTTGAATATGAAACATTTTGAACTTTGACCGATTCATCTACCAATGATATTCTTAATATTCCCAGATATAAATATTCATGATATAAAACTCGCTTGGCCGGACCCTCGAAGAGTTCTGGTGACGTCATTTTACGGAGGTTTTCGATTGGCGCGATTAGAACGACAGAGGGCGCTCTGGAACAGTCGTGCTCTGGAACTGTCGTGAGTAGTCGCCAACCACCAACACCCAACGATTACCATTGTCCGTGACGGGCAATGGCCAGAGCAAGTCTATTGCTACTCGCTCCATCGGAACACCAACTCGATACTGCTGTAGGGGCGCAACCCTCTTTTTGGCAGCCGACTTTCTCCTTGTACAGACATCGCAACCTCGGAGAAAAGACCACACGTCCGCAGACATGCCTGGCCAGAAGTACCTGGCTTTGACAATGGCCAGGGTTTAACTGACCCCCAAATGACCACTAAGTTGCCCACTGTGCAATTTAGAGAAAATTTCCTTCAGGAACTTCAGCGGCAAAACCAACAGCCACCGGATGGACTTTCCGTCGTCGGAGTCCACCCTCCTTTAGAGAACTCCTTCTAGGACCTCTTACTGGTCCCCCGTGACCAATATGTCTTACAGGCTGCTGACAAGTGGGAGACCGTCTTCCACTCAGGACGCACATCAACGTCCTCTTTTAACCTAATGAGCCAAATCACTGTGTCATCCTGTGACTCTGCTTCCTTTAAAGCATTTCGAGACAGGGTTGGTTGGGCAGCTACGCCCGTAACCAAGAACTCACTCCCCTGAGACTGAACCTCGGGTACTCCACCAGTTGCCCCATCCTCGATGACCACCTCCTCGCGGCCGCACTGTTTGCATTGCCGTCTCGATAACCATCAGCATTACCATGCTTCTTGCCACTCCTGTGCTCAATGACCAAGTCATATTAAGACAGGACCTCAATCCACCTTGCCAGCTGATCCTCAGGGTTCTTAAAATTAAGTACCCAGCGCAATGCGGCATAGTCAGTTCTGACCGTCACCCTGCGGCCGTACAAGTATTGTTTGAAATACTTCAAGTACACAAAATTCAAGTACACAAACAACTCTTTATGGCAGCTTTTGGCGCCGATATCTCAGTTCGACGAGATAATTTTCACTCTGTCGAGCTGACCCCACGGCTGTCTCGTGCCCATTGATACGGCGCGTTAAAAGATATTACCACGAACAAACGTTTACTCCAGTAATGAGGATCTACTGCTGACAAAAATGGCGGCGCGCTGCGATGCATTTTGTGTTTTCCATGACGCACAATAATCACATTTTCAGTGGAGATTTTCATTCCAATTAGGTGCATCATGAACAACTGATGATTGCTATTAAAAGATTCTCTTGAATTCTTTCTAGCTAGGTATTCATTACGGTAGAAGATTTTCTGTCAAACAAACAAAAGTAAATTTCCGTGTGCCAGTAGATCACGGAATGAGACATTTTTGAGTTATCTGCACACCAAAATAAACGGATATTTAAAACAATACCGGGCTTTTTTCCAATTTTCTGATCACGCATTCTTGAAAAGGAAGGTCCTTCCCCTTTAAATTCCGATGAAATAATGGTAGGTACAGCGGTAAATCTGTTTTATGGCTGGTTGAAAATGGGGTCGTTTCGGCCCACGCGCAGTGCAAACAACATTATCCCATGTTCCCATTGTGTACGCAGTCCGTACACAATGCACCTTCGACACACGGACGTACAAGTACACACACTACACACGTACTTGACGTTGTACGGGTAATTACACGATCAGCAGTTGCCCAACTCTCGGGACAACTCGACCGTTGATCTCGACCGGTCGGACGACTCGATCGTCTGTACGTCAAATCATGGAACAGCGAACACACACCTTGAATGGCAATATTTTTTTATGGGCGAGGCATTGGGGGATGGTAAATTCTGCGGGCGTGATGGGTTGATGCGGGCCTGGCATGGGGCTCGGCATCTATTTTGTTAAATCAGGCAAACGGTGGAGTTGTCTCAACGGTCGAATTGTCTCCAGTCAAGTTTGCAATCGGTCGAATTGTACACACGTTTACAAATACAATACACACACGCATACACTCTACTTGGCCGTACATGGACAAGGAGGCTCTAGGAACGGATGAGGCTCAATTCAACTCATTTATTATTCATCATAATTTAAAAATGAAATTATGTATCCGGTCTGTTAAAAAGGCAGAGACACAGGGTAGTTACACAAACCTTAAAATGACATGATATAAAATGATTAAATACTCCAAAAACACTTTACCATTTACAATGACATAAATGCAATAAAATAACAGTATTTTAAAGGCTTATAGCTGCTACTCGATTTGGGATCATGTAGTAGCTAAGAGTCATGAGAACACTGTTACTGCACAGTTAAGTCTTTATCATCTGTTGCCCTTTGTACTAAAAAAAAAATGACTTAAGAATATCAAAAACAGGTACTGCAAAAAATCTACGGTATCTACGTGGGATTAAAGAACAATAATAACTATGAGAATCCAGAACACCAAACAGCTGATTGTACTGATAACAGGAAAAATCTGAACGCTGTTTTAACATATAGTTGATAATTGAACGAGCCCGGTGGTCAACCTATTAAATTGTGCTGGTGATGTGTTGGGATTCTGAAACATGTCAAAACTAGACGAGAGAAATTAACAGTTGCTCAACCAAGTTAAAAACTACACTTTTTCCTGAATGGCACAGGCAGTCCCAAATACAAAACTGCAAGTGAGAATTGTTTAGGAAGCATGGCAGATCCTTGCACCATCATTGATTAAAACAAAGTGGTACATCCATTTAATTTAGAACCTTGTATGACCCCATTCACCACTACACATAAACTGGAAATACATGTACTAGGCAAGAATCCCCAGGAAGAGACCATCTTCATCTGTACAATTTGCCAATGAATACTAAGACTTGATGACAAGTCGTTAGACTATAGTGGTTTATGTCCGTCATCAGCCGCGCCAGAATCCGCATACCACCGCCGTTCATGCAACGTGAGCGCTACAACCATTCATGCAAAAGTCATGTACTACCGCGCGGCATGGTCAGTCTGTGTCTAACGACTTGACTTAGACGTTTTGTGTCGCCTCGACTGGTGGAGTCGCAAAACTTAACAATTCGCTCTTTACCTGTTTAGGGGTTACCGTCCCCATGTCACTAACAAACGGGTTGGTACTCGCCAAGCCCCGTTTCACGCCACCTTCAGGGACAAACGACATCAGATCATCATTTGGATCATCCGTCTCCCTGGCAACAAGCGTCGACTGCGCTCGGGGGAATATCCCTGAGCTCTGTCTTTTCCAAGGTGAACTTTCCGTGAAAGTTACCTCCCTTTCCACTTCAGAGGCTTTCCAAGGCGAACCTTCCATGAAAGTCAGCTCCCTACCCATTTTAGGGGCCAACTGAGGCACCTTATTTGCGCCTGAAACTCTGTCCGTTGCTCCAGAGACATACCCGGAAGTCTCTTCGGGCAACCTGAGCTCAACATCCGAATCAACCTGATGGAGCACACGCCGGCTTTGAACTGGCGTGCCCATGTCTCCTTCTTTTGGGGAAAAACCCGACTGCAACTCCATGGCAGCCTTCAATTTTTTTGCAATGACGTCATATTACCATAGCAGAAATTGGGCCTCCATACACAGTCTTTGCACCTCGGCCTCAGCACTTGAAGTGCCCACTCGACCCTTCGAGCCAGCGCTCATGCTTCAAAACAACCACGGAAAATCACCACAGAAATCAACAACAACAATTCAAGACCAATTGTGCAATTCAATTATTCAACAGAGAAATAAACTCAATCATTCACAATCATATCCCAATTCTGACACCTTTTATGGCGGGAACCCCCGGGGACAATCCTCCCGAACCAAGGCTATTCCCTAGACGAGAGGTCACTCAGAGCGACATTCAAGGCTAAGGGAGCAGGTCCATTTCGGTGAAAATCTATGGCCCAGTTGTGAATGAATGTTGATTATTTATCTCTATTAATTAATTGCACACCTGTATACATGAACACTGGAAGCAGAATTGTCGGTAATCTCAAGCAGCAATAATCATAATTATTCAACAATAATCAGGTACGTTAATGAAGATGTGATTCGGTGGGTTGTTTTATAAACAGGGTCTTTCTTTAATTACTGGAGATAGCCCGCTGCTCGCCTATGCAGCAACACACACAGTATTAAGTACTAGAAACAATGGCAGCGATGAGCAACTATGCACAGCGCCAGTAATGAATCGCTAAGTTAGCCAAACACAGCATCACAAGCACACAACAGCCGCTTAGCAATGTATACAGTACTATAGCAGGGTACCCGCTACGCCGTGTGTGTAAGCCAGAATTCAGCTACACATACCAGCGCAACCCCAGTACAGCTACACAGACTTTGTGTACAAATCGCCCAAGCAATTACACACAAGCAGAGTACAAGTAATTCACCTACTTTTCTGCCCGCTATCGAAGCTACGCCCTAGCCCGCTATCTCAAGACACACGGCACATAACACCTAAAACAGCCGAGCCCCCAAACTAGACACACAACCAGGCTCCACACTTTGGAAGAACCTGGGAACGGTAGATCAAGTCCGTGAAAGATGGCCTGAGATTTGCCCTATGGTTGCACTAACGTGTTTACAGCCTGTAGCAGATTTTAAACACAATAAGAATTTATAAGTACATGTACATGTGTTACTATGTTTAGGTTTTAAACATCTTAATTTTTCAAATTGGTGGTCCGTTAGCATGTGCATACACATGCTAAACCTTGTGATATTTACATCTTGTATAGCCTTTGACATGCCATGTTATCATGCCATGTTTACCAGCTTATCCTCACCATAATGTCAAGATTGTCCAATGTTTGGTTTTCACATCATTAGAAGAATATTCCTCTTAAGAGTATGTCCATGAGAGGACCATGCAGACCGTGACAAGGTGGGGGTCGGCAGATTTGGTTAAAATTTGGGGGTAGGTAGGTCATAGGTAGCCTTGAGGTTGTACAAAATATTTGGCCAATCTGACCTCCGTAGCAGAAAAAAAGAGCCAAAAATTTGTTTTTATTAGTGAACAGTGGTGATTTTTATGATTTTGGGGTACAAAGGTTTAAACGCTTGCTGCTCAACAGGGGAAACCAGCAGAGAAATGAAAATTGTATCCTTACCTAAACCAGGAACTCAAAATTTTGAAAAAATTTGCTCTTATATGGCAGCGGCAATAAGGGCACCCCCAAAGTTGAGTCATAGAAATAGCGACCTTTAAGTCGCCGTAGCGTCATTAGTGCAGGTCTTTGAACAATGACACTCAGGTGAAAGAGAGTTCTTATCATGGTCTTTAAGTACAAATAATAAATACATTGTCAGCAGTTTTTAGTATGAAATGGCAGGAGCCTGTTTTACCCCTATTTTTCGCTAGTAAAGGGACGGGGGAGGGGCATACAGTGCCCCCCTTCTGTATTTTCAAAAGTCGACAACCAATTTTCATGAAATTTGCCACCAAGTTTTACTTTTCCAATTTGTAAATAATGACTTAAAAAATAATTTTAAAAATCTTTAATAGAGGGCGGTTTTGGGGGCACCTTTTTGGTAAAAAATGTATTTTTCACATAGTGTTTGTCTTTTTTGCTTGAATGTTATGAAAATTGGCAAACGTGTATTTTTTTTCATGATCAATAAAATTAAAACCTATTTTAATACTGGAGACGCCATTAGGCGTGCTATAGTCCCTTAATTTATCCCATTTTTAGGGTGGAGGGGGGTTCACTTTTAAATCAATATGGCCGCCACCTTTCAGACTCCAGGATGGAGTGTAGACCCTGCCCGATTTGTGGCAGAGGGAGTCCCCACAAATGTTCCTATACTCAACACACTCTTGTCTTTTTGTTAACAGAAGTATCCCCCAATTATCATCTAAAGAATTATTATAATTCTTTAGAATTATAATATAAATAATGATTATCTAAAGAGATTACCAGAACACAATGAAGACACGGTGTGTGTGTGTGTGTGGGGGGGGGGGGTGTATACACCCTTCCACATGTCGTGCACCGAATGTGGGAATGATGAGGCTTGGATGACAATTCTGGGTTTGTTTGGCATGTTAATGTAACCCGGAAAATTAATAAACTTGGAAAATTATAAATTGAATGAGAAAAACGCTAAATGTTGGGGTACTCGCTGTCAAAAATGAGATAGCCCTAGATGGGGTAGGAACAAGTAGAGAGGAATTTGAATAAATAGAAACAATGACAAAGAAATTTTTGGAAAGACAACAAAAAAAGAACGATTTATTTTACCAACCAAAATTTGAAGAAAACCATTTAAAAAAAACAATAATCAAAAAGGATCCAAATTAACTTTGTCCCAAACCTTAAACCTGTTATCCACACCACCAAATAAGTAAAATGGTAGTACTACAGTCGACTTTTGTTATAAAGAGCACTTTTATAAAGATGTCCTACTTCTGCTTATAAAGAGCACATTCTGAGGTCTCAAATATCTAGTTCTCTTTGTGTCTCTTTGTTTCGCTGTCCTTTTAAAGCAACATTACTGTTTAAAGAGGTAGTTTGGGCGGTCTCACCGACCTTGCTATAACGAGAGTCAACTGTACAAAACTAAATTGAACTTTAAACTTAAATGGAAGTTGAAAGAAGAAAACTGAGCCAACACAGTATCAAAATAGAATGACACATGGAACAACCTAACGATCAAACTCGAAAAAAAAAACCAATTGAATATAAATCAAGAAAATCATTTTCCCTCTTATATTAACATTAAAGAACAAGAACAGTCACTGTCTTCCAATAACAAACCATGATAACCCTTTGTTTAAACACAAAATACGTAAAGGAAGAGAACATGGAACCACTACTGCAAAAATGTTGGTAAAAAAGGATGCAATATAAAAAAATATGAAAACGGGTACTACTATCAAAATCTGGACCACTTTGTGATGATTCAGCAGTTGTTTCACCGATGGTAATCTTCATGAGCCCATTTTCTTGACCTGGTGCTAAACAATGAAGAACTAAACCAAAGGCTTCCTTTGCCTTCCTTCTATAATAATGGATGGTGCTATCAGATTCTTCTTCTAATGACAGACGAAGCTGCCCATCAACAGCAGACATTCCACCCTGAGTAAGGAAAGTGTTCAGGGATTGCAGCTCCACATTCTTTGGTCGGGCGGTTGGAGCCAAAGAAGAGTCAAGTGCACCTACATCCTGTGTAATATCTCCATCAGTTGATGAGGACTCAGATGTATGCTAGAAATAATCATGAGAAAATAAAAACAGTTAGATGCGTGCTACATATAGCAGGGTTGAAATACAAATTTATGTACTCAAAGAAGAGTACTTACAATTCATCGGTGATAAATGAGATGCAATATGTCAAGGTCCATTCTTAGTTCACTCTCATTACCTCATGAACTGAAGTGCACTCTGTGTCGGTGGGTTGGAGAGATGGTCCACCAGCCAGTGATGTGAAATCACTGATTGTACACTGCTACTCTTCTTGTTCTATAGAGAGCACATCGCTAGATGGTAATTGTTCCGCTGTCTGGTGCGTAACTGCTTGTTTGTGCTTAGATAGACAACCTCTACAGATACCTGAAAGTCATATGAACAGTGAGAATTAACAAAGTGTTAAGGCCGCAGCAGGCTCAATATTTTTTAAAAGTAAAAGATATCAAGCGGGGCGTATGTAGCCAACAATATTGAGCAATAGATGCCTTGAACAAAACCCATGTCATAAATTTCCCCCCCCCCCACCAAACAAAAAATTAGAAATCTTCTTTTATCATTTTAGATTGACTGTATTTAATTGCACTTATTACTTTTTCTTTTTCTGATGTGGCTGGCTCTGGAGGATTTGTATAAAAGGGGAAACAAATCTAAAATTGTTCTTGTAAAAGTCAAAAAAAATGTAAGTGCAAAACAAATATTTGTTTTATTCCCCAAACTGCGCATGTTCAGTGCAGTTCCAACTTTCTTCATATAAAAAAAAATCAAAATCCAGCTCCGGCTAAATATCCACCATGTGTGTCCACTGCCGAAAACCATGTGTGTGGTCCAGAGCTGTGACAACCAGTATTAATTTTTCACACAATAATAAATTTCACTGGTCCCAAGTCAACTGCATGATAAGGGATTTAATTGATATGACCTACCCAGAAACAATGTCAGTTGATCAGAAATGGACCATGACCATGATTGATTCATTTCAGAAATGTATTTTTGTTTGATTTCTGTCTTCTTACCTGTTCCAACTGTGATCAGCGTACCCCATCTATCAAACATTTATGATCTCACGGCTAGTTGCTTTATTCACACCACGGAATGGTTTGCCTTTCCCTTTATGGAGTGGATGACAACATTTCCTTGATGATGTCCAACTCAACCTTAACTTGTATCTATGCGCTGGACATATTGTCTTATCAGTGTATGCATCAACGTCGAACAAACCACATCGCAGGATCAGTTTCCATTCGACATTCACATCAAATGCAGCGACTTTCCACTTCTGCAAATGGCTCCGTATGTTTTTTGTGCATCGATTAAGTTGCACTGTATTTAATTCACGCGGATGAGAGGGATTTACACCACACTCGATACTCAAAATTACTAAAATCACATTGCAGCCGCACAGTCGGCATGTACGTCCATGGCTGCCATTTTGACGGTGATGTAATGCGAGGGCGCCCTCTTTCGATACCGCGCGCTAACTGGGTGGGCGGCAACAGGACGTTCCCCTCCTACCGGATCAGGGCGCACCACCAAAGGTAGCCCACTCACCCATCCACCCAATAGGTGAAGTCTGCAAAATGTCAATTAAGGGCAACCAATTGCACTCGAAACTGTCTAGGGGGCTTTGTAGGTTTGGTCTTGAAAATTAGGAATTTTTCAACTTTTTTGACCGTGAGCAAACAAAAACAAGAAGAGCTGACAGTTTTTTATTTTTTTATTATTGTAGTCGGATATCTGAACAATATTACTTCCAAGTTTGTTGCCTCTCTGCCCTGCATTAATTAAATCTAAAAATTAATGTGGCCTGACGTTGCGAACTTAGCAAGTTCTTCTTCAGAGGCTAAAACAGAAATGACAGAGGTACATACATTAACATGGGGGTGCACACAAACATGCAGGGCTGAAAGAAGAAACACAAAAGGAGGATTAGGTGGGAAAGGTGTGGAAAGATGCAGGGGAGGGTAGATGAGAGAACAAAGGAACAAAGGGAGATGGCAAACCACAAGGGGTCTGGTGTAAACAGGGGAGGGACCAGAAAGGGGAAGGATCAAAGGTCACAGGGAGTGGGAACGGACAAAAGAGTGTGAGAGTGATGATGATGGGGGGGGAACAGTATGGAGGTGGAAAGGGATGAAAGATGGGGGAAGATGGGTAAACACAAACAAGGAAGACCAGGTGGATTATCTGTAACAGAAGACAATGGAGGAAGAAAAGGATTAATCATTCCCAAGTTGGATGTTGAGACCATGTGGTTGAATAGTTCGAAGACGATTCATCCACACTTTCTCTCTGCTGAGGCGAACTGAGTCCTTGCGATGGCCAAGAGATTCAATGCCCTGCAAAATCATATCAGAAATGGAGTGGTTAGGCAGGTTGAAGTGATGACCAACAGGGGTGTCTAGTTTCTTGGTGTTGACCGTTGACCGGTGGGCATAGAAACGCTTCTTGAGCGTATTCTTAGTCTCACCTACATACTGCACTCCACAGACCCTGCAAGAAATGAGATATATGACATTAGAGGTGTTACAAGTGATGTTACCAATGGTTCTGTGGGTAGTGACAGAAGAGTGGCCAGAAAAGGAGTCAGACTCCTGGATATGAATCTGGCAGACAACACATCTGGAACTGCACTTGAAAGTACCATGCTGGGTGGGAGCGGATGCATCTAAGGATGGGACTTCAGCTCAAACAATCAGGTCCCGTAGATTTCGAGGACGCCTGTAAGCCAATGTGGGGCCGTTGGGGATGGCGCGGGCAAGGCGATCTGAAGTATGGAGGATATGATGATTGTCATTAGTGATTTTGCGAAGGGGAGGGAGATTGGGGTGAAACGTGGTAACCAAGGGAATCATGGGTTTGGCCATGGCATCAGGGGCCTTTCCCGTGAGAGCTAGATTTCTGGGGATAGCTTTAGCTCTGGCAATGGCACGATGAACTTGGCGAGAGCTGTGACCCCTGGCCACCAAGTTGTTCCTCAGTATCTGTGTATGGCGGGAGAAATCGGAATCATCAGAACAAATTCTTCTGAGTCTGAGTGCCTGGCTAAACGCTATGCCAGTTTTGAAGTGCCTGGGGTGACAGCTGGAGGAGTGGAGGTACTGATGGGTGTCTGTGGGTTTGGAATACAGGTCAGTGGTTAGTGAGTTGCCTTGCTTGCGGACGGTGACATCCAGAAAGTGGGTTTGGTGAGCCGAGAACTCCGACGTGAATTTGATGGTTCTGTGGAAGGAATTGATGTGGTTAGTGAAGGTCAAGAGACTGTCCTTATCACTGGTCCAGATGAAAAAAACATCATCAATATATCTCCACCAGATCCAAGGGCGACATGGGGCCGAGGCAAGCATGCGTTCTTCGAGGTCACCCATGAAGAGGCAAGCCATGGAAGGGGCCATGCGAGTGCCCATTGCAGTGCCGTGTACCTGTAGATAGTGTTCACCAAGGAAGGAAAAATTGTTCTTCGTTAGTATAAGTCTCATGAGGGTGCCAACATCACTGATGGGAGGAGTCGTGTGTCCTGCCTTGGCCAGAGCCAAGGAGCAAGCACGAACACCCTCCTCATGTGGGATGTTGGTGTACAGAGATGAGACGTCGAAAGTCCCAATGATGGCTGTGCTGGGAATCTGGTCCTTGATTCTTTCAAGCTTGCGTAGGAAGTCTGGGGTGTCGTGAATGTATGACGAAATCTGTGGGACAAGGGGTTTGAGAAAACTGTCAATGAACAGGGAGATGCGTTCCGTGGGTGAGCCATTACCGGAGATGATGGGTCTACCGGGGTTGCCAGCCTTGTGAATCTTGGGTAGAAGGTAAAATCTGGCAGTCCTACAATCACATGAACCCCCCAAGAATCGTGTGCCAGCCATAGAGACATACGTTCAAGTTATAAATTCCCAAGTCACTAACCCGGACAACTTCCCCCACAGGACTCATGATAATCTCCCCAGAGAGGAGCGCCTGGCTCTCAACTCCTTGCGCTCTCGCACCGACATCATCATCAAGCCAGCAGATAAAGGTTCAGCTGTGGTCATCATGGATCGTCAGCAGTACATTGATGAGGCCCACCGCCAGTTGGATAATCGCACTAACTATAGCCGCCTTGACTCTGACCCCACAGGCACTTTCTGTCGAGATATAAAACAGGTACTTGACGATATGCGATCACGTGACCAGTTGTCCAAGAAAGCTCACAAATTTCTTTCTCCCTGTCGGAGTTCTCGGCTCACCAAACCCACTTTCTGGATGTCACCGTCCGCAAGCAAGGCAACTCACTAACCACTGACCTGTATTCCAAACCCACAGACACCCATCAGTACCTCCACTCCTCCACTCCTCCTCGCTTGGCCATCGCAAGGACTCAGTTCGCCTCAGCAGAGAGAAAGTGTGGATGAATCGTCTTCGAACTATTCAACCACATGGTCTCAACATCCAACTTGGGAATGATTAATCCTTTTCTTCCTCCATTGTCTTCTGTTACAGATAATCCACCTGGTCTTCCTTGTTTGTGTTTACCCATCTTCCCCCATCTTTCATCCCTTTCCACCTCCATACTGTCCCCCCCCCCCCCATCATCATCACTCTCACACTCTTTTGTCCGTTCCCACTCCCTGTGACCTTTGATCCTTCCCCTTTCTGGTCCCTCCCCTGTTTACACCAGACCCCTTGTGGTTTGCCATCTCCCTTTGTTCCTTTGTTCTCTCATCTACCCTCCCCTGCATCTTTCCACACCTTTCCCACCTAATCCTCCTTTTGTGTTTCTTCTTTCAGCCCTGCATGTTTGTGTGCACCCCCATGTTAATGTATGTACCTCTGTCATTTCTCTTTTAGCCTCTGAAGAAGAACTTGCTAAGTTCGCAACGTCAGGCCACATTAATTTTTAGATTTATACATTTCAGGTCCATCCAGTCAGTAAGCAGTTTGCAGCAGTCTTACTTTTTTTCTGCATTAATTAAGTTATGGTTTAATGCGTAAATGACTTTATTTCGTAATAGAGCTGATTTGTGGTTTTTCTTACGCCTATATCTCCGCAGTGAATGCTTGCATATCAAAGATTTATATTTCATCGTTTGTAGGAGATTAAACTCTTTCTTTTGATATGTAGGTTGACAGTAAACGATTTAGTGTAAGGGAATAAACGAGGTTATAACTTTACACCAGAAACAACACAAATTTACTACCCGGAAGTTACCCTTTTTTGCTCAAAATTGTCGGTGCCCCGTACTTGGCCACCGTGTGATTATTTATCGAGCTACTCCACCGAGTGGTATCGTCTCAGGTGGGGATCAAATGGCCAAGATTTGAACTTAATTCGCTGTCCCCCCACCTTGTCGATTTTTCAAGATTTTGCATGGTCTTCTCAGAAACGCACACTTAAATATAAAGTATGTATTCATTTAAACAAAAAAATAACCAACTGTACGAAGTAAATTTGAAGTACGCAGTTTGAAGAAATCAATCGCCTGAATGAACACTGTACTCTCAGTCTGTCCTCGTAATAATGCTCCGCCACTGAAGGTAGTCGCTGACTTTCACTAAATGAAGGACACAAACCAAAGATTGAAAAGAAAATTATGAGTACAAATATTATTTATAAAAGACAAGGAGCATACAAGAATTGGCCCCAAAAATGGGGGTGTTTGTGTCTTCATGATACTGGTTTAATTTATCCATCATTTCATGACCAGTGTTATACTGATGATACATAATCATCTTCTTCAATGACTGGAGGAGGGGGTCACGACTAGCTCTTTCCCACAACACCCACTTTCCCCTATTTGAGGCCTCCTATAGTCCGCTCCTACCCTAGTTGGTATGCAACATTTAAATATTGATTCATTATTTCATTATGATGATTGGAGTTTGTCCAAACTGATCAAGACTAATTCCATCAGGTCCATGATGTCTAAGGACGATGGCTTACCTTGAAGCAGCAATACCAGCAGGGTTTCCAGACCTACAATTTGTCTTCATGAAAATATGTCGAGACAAAATCATGATAGATGAATGGTCACACCAGTCATGCCAGTCGGCCTGAAACTGAAAACAAGTTACACAAATTCTATTAAAAATGAGATGACCAAATTCTTTAAATCACCATGAATTCACTAAGTAGGCCTGCATGGATGTTTGCAACATGTACACATAATTATGCAACATAAACATGTACATGTACATGCAGATGTAAATGTACATGCACATGATGCACATTTATGTAATGACATGATGTACTGCACATGTACGCACAACACATGGCGTGCACATCAGCACATAACTACGTAGTCTAAATACAGCGCGCTGGATGCCCGTGCGAGTGCTTCGGCAGTTTCGGGGCAACATTTTGATTCAGAAACCAAGTCGTCCAGAAAATGTAATGAAAGTAGGCTAGGCCTAGACCTATCTCGTGATATACAGGACGGAACATATAGGCCTACATGTAGAACTATGATAAGAGAAACAACTTTTAAGCGTTCTAAACTGACAACTACTTTAATCGCTCCCGATAAACAAGGCACATAAATTGCAATTTACTCAGTGGCTTCGTAAGCGTACTGCATAGGCCTAGCCTAAGAGCATTGTTCACTGCGTATAAACGGACGTTATTCCTCGGTGACGAAGCCGTGCACAGCAACACGAACTTTGCACGGATATATTTCACATATTTCGACGGTACAGAAGAACCTCAACGACTCGGACGTTTCCACTTCACAAAATCTACTTGTATTATTCAATACATATTAAATGGATATAAGAAACGTACTTACATTGTTAGAACAGGCTGTTTCTGGTTCGCAAAACATCGGTACACCGAGCAACAAAGATAGCGGACATAACGAGGTTAATTTGAAACTGTCCGCCTGCCGCGGAGGGCATTGTCACAATGCGCATGCGTGAAAGTTCCGCAGGATGTTAAACATTTACTAAACACGTCAAGCTCTAAACACATCCCATCGATAAACACGGTTAGACAGTACTCATTAATTAATGTTTCGAAGCTAAACATTGTGCGTTTAATTCCAACATCAAATGTTCACACTATCCCTCATAACTCTAGAGTTTAGTGTTTACACGTTGACAAAGTGATAGCAAGATGGTGTTTAGAAAAGTGTTTATTTGCTAAACACTGTTTATGCATATGAGGTAGTTAAACACATATGTGTTTAAACCAACGCATATCAACACTTTGTATTGACAACGTGAACATCCAAGTGCTTAAAATTCCAATAGTGTTTAAATTATGTGTTCGATTCCTAAACATCAATGTTCAATTGTTGAACACTATCCCTCCTCAATCTAAACATGTTTAGTATTTAGGCATTAATACAATGTTATAGCAAGAAAGTGTTCCGAAAAGTGTTTAATTACCAGACACTGTTAATGCATTGTGTGCTTAAACAAACGCCTATAAACACTTTGCGTTTATAACGTAAACATCCAAGTGTTTAAATTTTTAATAGTAAGGCCAAAAATGTCGGTCTCTGGTCAGCGCGCGCGTCGATTTTAATCATGCGCGTCGATCTTTTTTTTTTCCAAAATGTTCAGTGGTAGCTCCAACAGCGCCCTCTATTTCCGCACCTCCTCAATTTGTTTTACCAAAGAGCAACAAGGAGAGGGAAGTTGCACCAAGGAAAATGATCGAAAGCACCAAGGCAAATTATGGAGGACACCAATGTACATGAGGACACCAAAAAAGCAAAATAGTATCCCACCTTGTCTGCACAATCCAAGCTTGAAGAAGAAAAAAAAAGCCGCGCTGCCGAGTCAATTCAGGAACTTCGGTCTGACCAGAGACCGAATATTTCTTTTTTTGGCCTAACCTATTTGCACCGCTGCTTTGTTCGGGCTCCAGAGTCTATTGGTTTAGTCTTAGATAATGGGGTGGAAAGATTCGAGCGTAGAAACCGGAGTCCGAACAAAGCAACCTTTTGGCGGGGTGGGTAAGAAACCTTACCGTTTGTGCTTCACCTTACGGTTCATCCTTGCCACAGCCGGATTAAACTTCTGATATATTCTCTTCCGCCCTCAACGTCGCTAGCGTTGCAAATAGATCACAAGTGTGTACATGCGCTTGATTTTGCTATTTCCAACCTCTGTGCAACGTTGTGTATCCTAGCCGTCGTACCTAGGTTCGGTAGGCATCGCATTGATACATATAAATCTTATAACAACCGGTTTAAAATAGCCAGGATCATTGCAATCGATTTCCGAGATATCGATTTATTTCTTATTCGAAATCAATAGACAATAGGTTTTTTTCCGTTTTTTTTTTGCAGCGGCCATGTTTAGTAAATCCTTATTGACTTTTTTTGTGCCATCCAGCGCCTACGGCCGATATATTCTAATGTTACATGAGTAATGCATTTAATTTGCAATACATTCCGGTGGATTTCACGCGCCTCTGGAGACCTCAAGACGATATTGTTACTAAATGTATCCGAAACGTTCATTTCCCAATAAGTTGTGCTTCCACATGCTATTCAACGTGCGCCGATTCGAAAACAGATTCGTCTGAAGTTTTTATTCGACGCCCGAAAGAGCACAAAGTTTACCGTCTGGGACTCTTCCACGCTAAGCAGTGCGTCAACTTTCAAAGGGGAAGAGGACCTCTTAATTTGTTTAACTTTTTGTGTATGTGTGCGAACCTCAACAGCAGAAGGCCATGCAGCTTACGGCTAGCGGCCTCGTCCGTACGCGCGCTTCTCGTCTTACGAGATCGCGCTTCATAATAAACGCTAACCAGATTCTGCCGGCAATCAAAGGCACCTTAATTATCCCCGTACCTTAGCGACCTAACAATAGCCGGCCACATAAAATCAGGGTAACCACAAAGGCCTGTTCGAGTGGATCTGTGCGTATCATGGTATCATCGGGTCTGATTACGAGAACGAACACGTCATTTTTCTACTGTGTACAAACAAGCGTCCGGTGTCTGTCATAATGACCGAATGAGCCAATAGGGCCTAATTGTGTCATCGCCAGAACTGTATGTCAGGGCTTACTGCTGATAATGCTTTATATATCCCATGGAGGTATTGATATATAGGTCACTTTGGTGGGCGCTCTCTCGGCTTTACCGCTATCAACATTTTACGTCGACCTGAAATTGATTTTTTTTTACCAATAAAAAGGAGAAAATGTCCATTACTGCTTTTTTCTACGAAATAAACGAAAGATCCGGGCGCCCACGGCGATAAAATTATTTGTAAACGATACAATACCCACAAAAAGCTATCTCCTTGACCCTACACCCACGTGCACCAACTCAACCCGCATGACTGCCCTCCATTTTTGCAGCATTGAACTAGTGACCTCTGTTAACCTTGACATTTGACCTGCAATTAATGCACCTCGCGTCTTTCTTCTTCTCTTCGTATAAGCAGTTTGCATTTGCCAATCATGCATGCACTTGGCCGAGAGCGTGAGCGTGATTACTTTTAACTGCATTTAGCAGGAAAGACACAGAGAGACAAAAATGAAGAAAACAGGATTGTATGTTTTACTCCAACACAGGAAACAACATTGGAGCTTACAACTACTGTCGAGTGGTGCTATAGCAACTGCTCAGTCACGAGAATTCAAGGCTTAAATTGAAAGGAATTTCGTTCAATAAGCAACACTACATTTTTATAATGGTTTAGTTCGCGTATCAGCCGAACTATAAAAGAAAATGTTTATAACTACTGAGATTTGCTCTGACCTTACCATACAGAATGTCCACCGCTGTCTCAGAACTTCCAAACAAATACCATTCTCGTCTTCTAATAAAAGGCTATAACAAACTAAAGTCAAGCCTGCAACCGGCTATTTAAATCAGACCCTGCCATAGAGGCCTTACTGTATCGAGCAACTCAGCATAAAGGGTATCCTGACCGCCCCTTCTCAGCAAGATATGAACAATATCCTTATTTTCCGTCGTATAATTAAAATATGCGCAGATTCCCCTACTTACCGTATAGTGCCCTGTCGAGGCATTTTTGTATAGTATGACCTTCCATAATACATTTTTACAAGCACCATGATCAAGATGACTTTTTGTTGTTGCTCGTTTACGTTCGGCAAAATCAAGCGAATTTACCACGTTGTTTGGCCTGATTGGCAGTGTGTCTCAATAGGCCTAATTGAGGTGGGTTTTTTTGTTAACTCAGTTGCACATTTCATCGAACATCGTAATTTATCGGGTTCCCACATGTTTCGGCCTTAACACAAATGCGTTTGTTTTCTGGAGAAGTTATTATCTTTTTCTCCAAGATGTTTGTTTTTAGTTATTTAGGGCTCTTATCCGTCATATGGGAACAGTGAGAAATAGGAAGCATTTGGAACAACTCCATAAGGCTAGAGTGTTTATTGTTCAAAAAGCCTGAAACGTGAATGCGTTTAACACTTTGAACACGATTCGAATGATTTCTTTCTCATTTCATACAAGTTGTTACAACTGATAATGTAGTAACCAGCGGATATTGTCACATCAATTGACTGATACTGTATCACTAACCAATAGCGTAACACAATATTGACCGATAGTGTAGTAAAAAATGTACTACACTATCAGTCAATTCGTCACCGTTTTCACCAAGAGCAACATGCGTCAAAACTTACCATTTGTTTCGATTTCGATTCTTATTCACCATTTTGCTTTAAAACATTGTACTTAATCATTTTTGCATATTAATTTGCAAATTGCATTTTGCCACATACATTTTGGGCCCTTGGACGCGTACAAAATCTATTGCACGTAAAGGCGTAAAAGATTTTCGTTTACACGAATAGCCATATATCTTGGTTACATTCTCAGCTGCTCCTGCATACACATGCACAACTATGGAAAAACACGTTGAACAGAAAGGGCCGAAATGTTGGAAACTTGAGTTCTCGTTTTCACAAACAGACACATATATGTACTAATTAATGTTCACTAATTAGCTAATGTATTTTACACAACACCTGAATAAATCCCCGTCATCTGATTGGTGGATCATTGATCACGTTATTGAATTATTCGTCCCAATGAACAATCAGTGACGTCACTATAAATGTCATCTATAACAGCACATTATAATATGTACATGTCAAGTTACAACCAAATCGAACATTTTATTTCTGTAGATATAGACCTATAAAAGAATAAAATGCCCCTTTAAGGGACTTCACATGACATTTGATGATGATGATGTCACTTCAATTTCCATGTATAACATATATATAATGTGAATATGCATACCAAGTTTTAACCCAATCAGACTTGTACTTCCGAAGTTCAGTTTGAAGAAAAACGTGTACAAAACCAATATGGAAACAATGCATCTTTAATGTAATGTAACCTGACACCTCATGACGCCACGATGACGAATTTCTCTTAGGACCATCTGTGGGTAGTGGTCTAAGTGTGTACCAAGTATAAAGTCGATCAAATTTACGAAAGTGGCAAAGTGGAGCATTTTAAAACGTGTACAAAACCTATGGGGAAAATGTGCATCTTTAATGTGAAGTAACGTAACATCTGATGACGTCACAATCACGAATTTCTTCAAGGACCATCTGTGGGTGGTGGTCTAAGTATGAATTAAGTTTAAAGTCGATCAGATTTACGAAGATGCCAAACTGGAGTTTTTTAAAACGTGTACAAAACATATGGGGAAAAATGCATCTTTAATGTGACATAACATGACACTTGATGACGTCACGATCACGAATTTCGTCTAGGACCATCTGTGGGTGGTGGTCTAAGTATGAAAAAAAAAGTGCCAAAGTGGACTGGTGGAAGAAAAACGTGCACAAACTCTATGGAACATACTGAATACCAAGAAAAAACAACTAGAAATGTGTTTGTGGACAAACACAAGCTGTTTCGGATATTTGAAAGACTCTGTGCACGTGATGATCACTTGATGAAGTCACTTCGAATGTCACCTGCCAAGTGAAAAGTCAATCAGACATAGTGCCAAAGTATGATTTGAAGAAAAACGTGGAAAAAACTATGGGGGAAAAATGCATCATTAATGTAAAGTAACCTTACACCTGATGATGTCACGATCACAAATTTCTTCTAGGACCATCTGTGGGTGGTAGTCTAAGTGTGTACCAAGTCTAACTTCGATCGGATTTACGAAAGTGCCAAAGTAGAATGTTTTAAAACGTGTACAAACCCTATGGGGAAAAATAAATATTTAATATGACGTAACCCAACACCTGATGACGTCACGATCACAAATTTCTTCTAGGACCATCTGTGCATGATGGTCTAAGTGTGTGCCAAGTCTAAAGTACATCGAATGTACGAAAGTGCCAAAGTGGAGTGTTTTAAAACGTGTACAAAACATATGGGGAAAAATGCATCTTTAATGTGACGTAACCCAACACCTGATGACGTCACGATCACGAATTTCTTCTAGGACCGTCTGTGGGTGATGGTCTAAGTGTGTACCAAGTCTAAAATTGATCGGATACAAAAAGTGCCAAAGTGGACTGGTGGAAGAAACGTGTGCTAAACCTATGGAGAAAAAGTCTGAAAAAGGAGAAGAAAAAAAAAACTAGAAATGTGTTTGTGGACAAACACAAGCTGTTTCGGATATTTGAAATACTCTGTGCACGTGATGAACACTTGATGAAGTCACTTCGAATGTCATCTGCCAAGTGAAAAGTCAATCAGACATATAGTGCCAAAAAGTATGATTTGAAGAAAAACGTGTACAAAACCTATGGGGAAAAATGCATCTTTAATGTGAAGTAACCTTACACCTGATGATGTCACGATCACGAATTTCTTCTAGGACCATCTGTGGGTGGTAGTCTAATTGTGTACCAAGTCTAACTTCGGTCGGATTTACGAAAGTGCCAAAGTAGAATGTTTTAAAACGTGTACAAACCCTATGGGGAAAATGCATCTTTAATGTGACAAAACGCAACACCTGATGACGTCACGATCACAAATTTCTTCTAGGACCATCCCATCTGTGGGTGATGGCCTAAGTATGTGCCAAGTCTAAAGTACATCGAATGTACGAAAGTGCCAAAGTGGAGTGTTTTAAAACGTGTACAAAACATATGGGAAAAAATGCATCTGTAATGTGACGTAACCCGACACCTGATGACGTCACGATCACGAATTTCTTCTAGGACTATCTGTGGGTAGTGGTCTAAGTATGTACCAAGTCTGAAATCAATCGGATTTTAAAAAGTGCCGAAGTGGACTGGTGAAAGAAACGTGTGTTAAACCTATGGAGAAAAAGTCTGAAAAAGGAGAAAAAAATAAAATAAAACGAAAACAAGGGCTGTTTCGGTGTGTCACCGAAACAGCTATAAAAAAAAAAAAACTTTAACGAAAACAATAGCTGTATCGGCCGATGCCGAAACAGCTAAAAAAAAAATAAACTTTAACGAAAACAAGAGCTGTTTCGGTGTGTCACCGAAAATTATTTGCACAGCGTGTGAACAGCTGCGCAAGTGGGCAGCTGCGTGCGTGCGTGCGCGTGTGCGGGCGCGCGTTCGGGTAACTTGGATTATATTAGTATTTAGTTCTTGAAGATGTAGTCCATTATTTGTAATTTGTGCATTTTGTTCGTTTGAAGCAACAAAAGTGCTCAAAATTTAAAGAAGGCTACAGAACAACTAACCTGATGAAGTTTCAGCTCAGCTTCAGCTGTATATACCAAAAAAAACAGCATTCTAGGATCTCAATTTCAAATCAAAGTTGCTGAATCATTTTTTTTAATTGGGCCTGAATTCAGCGTCCATGAGACGTTCTCACTGAGCCGATTGCAGCTACGCCATGTCACGTAGTTGATCCGATGTTTGCACGCGCTTCGCAGAATAACAAAACGAAATACTAATTTAAATTTCCTACGGTGTGTCTTAAGAAGTGTTATATCCTTCTAGTCGAAACTTCAACAGTCTAGATATTGCACACATAATTGGATTTTGAGTGGTGGCACTATTGAAACCGAACAAAATGAATGAATGAAATGCCAGTGATCTCAGTTGCATGCCTTTAGTAAAGGAAATTATCCTTTGACTCTTCAAAATCACATTCGATTTGTTTTCTTCGCAGTTTCAGACTCTTCTGTTCGACACCGAATCACCGATTTCAGTCGGAAGATTTACAAGGCCTTCCGTGACTTCAAACGGGAAGCAGTGATGTGCTAGTTAGAGCTGGGTTACATCCAGCTTGAATTGTTTGAACAATAATTAATACACGTACTTATTCTCCTTTAAATTTATCAAACGGTACGAATAATAATGACAACTCAAATTCCTCAAGCGCCATTTGAATTCTTAAGAGATAGTATAGCTACAGCTATTGAAACAGTTGCGGCTGTATTCCGTGCTTGTAACACCTTTGCAGAATTGCAGAGGGTTTTAAGCAGCCCTTCACAGAGAGTATCCATGTGGTTAGATGGCTTAGCGGACGCATTACTAGGAAGAGGCGTGGTTGTACAGGTAGAAGAGGCCTTCAGGGATGGTTTAAGAAATGTTTCAGAGCAACTTGGAGCTTTAAGCTGGGAGGCTCTTCAACAGACTTACGAAGCCGGCGGCTGCATAGACTTGATACAGAAACTGATCCATGATATTGGGCAATCAGTACTCGCAATCCTCAATTGGCTGGTAACGACCCTCTACGAGGTGATAAACGCAATGTTAAAAGTGGGGGGAATAATCGCATTAAGGGGGGCCGCAAGAGTGATAGACAAGATGAGCACATGGAACTGATTTACAATTGCTAATGCAGTCGTTGGGGGCGCTTTTCTTACAATTCCTGAAGAAGCAGCTGGTGCTACAGTTGGCTCAGGAGTTGTCGGTGTAGCCAGATTGATCAAGGGGTAAACAGATATGCAAGCACAATATCCACCACGGCTTGAAAACAAACAAAACAAGTTGCTAAATCAAAGAAATTGTATTGAGAATGTGTGTGAGTTGATAGACGATGAAACAAGACATACAATGAATATTTCTGTGATATGTATCTTACATTTACGTTTCTGAATTCTAAGGGTTACAAAAGTACAGGTATTCCGCCTCTTATCCAAAATGCCCAGTTTCCAAATGTGTTCTTCGTGTATTGCTATTATCCACTGTTTCGTTAAAATGCTTGGAGAATTTGATACGAAAAACAATAACGATTAAGGCACCGATAAAGGAAACATTGAAGGGAAAAAAATAGTCTCACTTGGAATGATATACCACTTTAGTAGGCCTTCAGAGATAATTTGGTCGATATTTTGTATGTATACTTTACCAATTCTTCGCTGTCGTGCAATTCTCTAAGGCGGGGAATTGATTAACCTTCATGTGTTGGTGCTAAAACTTTAGGTTAAGCTTTCAATATTCTTTGGATTTTTAGTGTTTTTTTTTTATTGGAAACAAATAAAAAGAATGATCTGCAAATTATTATATATGCCTTTAACAAGAGCAGTACATATTTGTTTCATAATGGGCGGAGGACAGGTTTCACGTTCAAGTTGACCCTCTGCTGAGTTGTATCGGCTACACGTTTATGTTGAAGTGAATAACAGATACACGTAGCGGTGGTATGTAGTTATATTAAAAATCTGGAAATTAATGCTAATGATATACCTTTTGAGCATTTATTCAAGATATTTTGTAGTTCAATTAACAATCATGTAAATGTTTTGTAAGTGCATTAACATATTTTTTCAACAAGCTGTTTCACGACAGATGTCTTAAACGTACCTTTGAAGCAGTAACTCATTGTGGCTTATAATACTCGAAATTAAAATTGTCGAAGTTAGACCTTTCATATAAAGTTGTTAAAAGAATTTACTCAGAGCTTACATTGTATTATAAATCGTGCAGCAACAAGAAGAATTGTGTGATTGATTCAGTTACTCAATAATTATGTTTTGTTGCTTGTGATACTTTCCATGTGAGGACAGGTGTGACTTTGGGAGTTCATGTTGATCAAACCTGTTGTTAGATTTAATTACACACTTTTCAAAATTTTCGATAATTTTGAAAGATTTTATTTTTCCATCGTAAACTTGATGGAAAATATATTTTTCCTTCTAGATTCATATATACATTAAGCTAGAGTGTTCACCAGATACGTGTAGTGGTTATGTAGATACTCACACTGTAAACAAATTAGGATTAACGCAATTAGATTATTGGAAACCCCCAAAAAATGTAGAAGCAGTTCAAGAAAAGTGTATATTACGAGATGCTAAAGCTGCTAAGTGGGTGTGTTTGAATGGCAGATTCAAGATAGTAAAAGAATATTGGCCTCTGTTAAACAAGCAGTATGCATGGGATTGTTTATTTTACAGCTCAATTCTGGCAGGATATTACGCAATGTTCTTATTTTAGTCATGAACAAATAATGATAAACATTGTATTGATATAGTGTTTCAAAGCATAGCTATAAAGCGGTTCAAATTCTCTACACAGTCATTACATTATTGAAGCTACTGTTGTTACATATAATTGTGTATAAGTAGTTAGAAAAGAAATACTCAGCAATTGTGTTTGTTGTTTGATAGGTTTCAACGAAACGATAGGCGCAGATTTCGGCTTTTAGTTGATCAAAACATTTTAATTGACTTTTTACTTAATTTAAATAATTTCACTAATTGGAAAAAGTCACAGTTACGAATGCGGATTAATCGGAGAAACATGAAAACACTTAGCAAAAACCGCGTTGCATTACTTCAAAATTTTGGTTCACGTATAACATTGATGTCACATTTGTAGGGACAGCGGATCAACGAGATACCGTGACCCCCCCAAAAAAACAGTCGCGCCTGAGTCAGTTATGATTTGTTTTACTTTCATGTTAGTAAACAAATATGTGATATACATATCCGTTACTTTGTTTATAAAAGTAAAACTGCTGGTAAAATTGATGTTAAGTTAGTTGTTTTGTTACTCTCTTTGTACGAAAGCTCGAGAATAAACTTATACATGTAGTTTGAAAATCGTCATTATTTCGTGCAAGAAAGACACCGAACAAATTAAGCTTATTTCGTTTTCTGCTCAATTTTTGATCCGTTAACAGATATCGTTTTTATAAAGAAAATTCATTATCAAGATGATCACCCCAAAAAGTAGTCTTGTGAACCATAGCGGGTTTGGGGGCTTTTTTTTTTGAAAAAAAAAGATGCCTGCGCTCCATTTCAAAATATAGCAATTTCAGGGCTCTATTTTCTTGAGAATTGCACATAAATACGAGCTCCCACTCCTATTACACGACTGCCAACCTTGTTTTTGACAAACCGTCAAGTTCATGGCCCATAAAATGTTCTAATGGCAAACTATTTCGGGGCATACAAATTGTGATTTGGCCCGCGTAGGCATAACTGGGCCTATTTACAGATCTGCACCCTAAGTGGCTTGCTCGGATTTTGCATGAAAAGCATTTACATGTAAGTAGCCGGGGGGGGGGGGGTAATTTTGTTATACTGTCAGGAACTGTGATGTTCCTGGAGGGGGGTGACTACGGTAGCTCATCACCATGCTTGAGTGAAGAATTGCTTCTCCGAGGACCAACCAGTAATTGACACTCTCTTGGGTTTTCTTCAACAGTACGTGGTTTAATTGTGGTCAGTAGATCAAGTCTCCATACAATCAAGATACAAGGAAAAAAAACCTAATTAAAGTACAAAAATAAAGGCAAGAGTTGGAGATATAATTACACCCGTGTACATGTACATGTTAAAGCTCTAATACAGTTACATTACTACAAATAAAATAAATTTTGCTCCTTCACTTACCCAACGCCAGGTAAGGAAATAACTTCTCGGCTTCTGCCTCCAGTAAGTTATAGCATGGTTATAGCAGCGGTCACTGTCTATAAAAACCCTGTATTGAAATAATAACATTTACACATATATGATAGGAGAGAATATTTAAACCCTGTATTTATGCTTTGCACATATAGCCTATGTCAATTATCTCCCTTTTGACGGTGTCAATTGTAAGTGTAATACAAGTAATGCTCTTGCACCGTACGACAGACGGCAAAGGTCCGGTCGTTATGGAAACAAGGTCACAGGTCAACTTCGAGACACACACGATGCGTATCTCACGTACGTGCATAGCAGCACACATTCGTGACATTAGGTCCAAAAGCCAAACTACAAATAATGTAGCGGCAGCACTTCAGGTGGTATAGCTCCTCAATTCTAGTGCTACAGCTGGGGAATCGCACAGGTGTGGGTCATAGGTCGCAGGTCATAGAAATGCAAGGGTTTCGACAAAAGCCTCATCAGGTGCTACATGTATTTATTGGCTCCGTGAAAACTGTGAATAAACCAGAGTAAATCACAAAGTACAATCAAAATTATGTCGAGAGTGTACATTGATTACATGTTTAAGTGTGATTAACATTATCAGAAAGCGGGACTGGGTTAGAGCACACAAAAGTAATCATCTCTATCATGTTGCAAATTACTAAGAATTCAGTCGCAAAATTATCATAAAATCATATCCAATTCAAAGACAATACTTCTTGCATAAGACAACATAATCATCAGAAAATTACCTCCTTGCATCCTATTGTGATTATTGATCAATATCATCGCAGATTTCGGATTCAATCAAGTCAGTGTCGAAAAGATTTAACTTCCATGCATGAGGTCGTCCATTGCGTTTTTGTTGCTATGCGGTACACTGTACCTCAACAGAGGGCGCTATTCCAAAAAGTGTATTCATCAGGATACATTTACAAATAACATGAAGAAATGTGTTTTATTTTTCTATGCCTTGCTCTAAGCATATACCCAGTGACTTCCAGGTATCCTACATTCATTAATGATTGCCCTTACTAACTGTTAATCAACCCAAAAGATGGAAAAAACGAAATATTTACCCAGGAGATCTTGCTCCCAACTCGTCATGATTCCATGCATTGTGCTGTGCATGCATAGCGCGCGAACAGTGGTCGTAAGGAAGGGCGCCCTCTGGGACGCAGCGGGTATAACATTAATAAACGATTCCCCACAATACTGTTATTTTTTTTCTCTTCAAATGCCCTTTGTAAAGAGTGTCTTCTTTAAGTAGTGCCCTTTTTTCTGAACAAGTGCCCTTTTTAAAAAAGAAGTGGTGCCCCTTATTGTGCCATCGGCCGTTCCGGATTTTTTTTTTTAATTTAATGCATGTATTGCCCTAAAAAGCACCGTTATTGTCCGTAAGTGTGCATAATCTTCGGTGTTGAACAGCGTTTTTGGTTTGGTTTTTTTTTTCAATTCTGCCGCTTCAATGGCTGTTTGTGGTCTCAAATGTGTCATAAATGATGTGAATTTGTGGTTAGTGGTGTTTGAGTGGGAGGGTTGCTGTGATTTTGTTGCAGCGATATTAGGAAAGTGTCGAAACTATGTAATAACGCCCTCTGTCGTCCAATTTCTAGTTTCGTTATCACATTTACAAATTCGGTGATACTCAAATCAGCGCAGCCAGCTAGCTGCAGCCAAGTAGACTTACCCAAATCTGGGTTTCGCTTGGTCAGTGCATGGAGTGCAGGAAACGCACGCCGCGCGTATGCTGTGTATTTATTCACTCAGCCGGGGTCTTGACCGTGAAAAACATTGACAGTAGTGTGTTATTTAAAAGTGCTACACGTAGAACTTCACTCAAACAATAGTCCTGACATTTGGGTTTCAGTGGGTTGGGTTTTTTTTGGACTAACCCTGTATATGTCTCGCCTTAACGAGCCACTGAATTTAGCATCCACTACTTCAAGCACTACTTCAAGCATTTTCGGACTTATGAGGCGTCGGATAAATGAGGCATATGATAAATTCCGCCTCATAGGTCCGACGCCTCACAAGTCCGACAATGGACAAACGCTGTTTCGGACTAATGAGGCGTCGGAGCTATGAGGCGTCGACTTATGAGCGGACCCCCTCAAAAGAAATATTACTTACAAGGCAGTCATACGGTTGCAAAGGGCGATTTCTAAAGGTTACGTAACACTTCATTTAGAATGAAACTACATGTGCACACAGATGTTTACGTTGGCGGGCGAAATCTTTGAAAATTAATTTCTCCCGTTTGGGAGACCGTACCTTCATGCAACTTTCAGGATTTACTTTCCTCATAATGATCCTAAGTATGTGCTAAAAATCGATGTGATGCGTTCATTACTTTCGCTGAAATTGGAAAAAAATAGGCCTGGCTACGTGCATCATTGAAAGTTGTAACACTGACGTTTGCAATAGCTTTCAATCTTTTCAAGCCTCACAAATATTAACAAGGTTCCTATCAAAGGTGAAAAGAATAGTAGATACTTTTTAGGTCTTGAAAAACGCAATGCCTTGAGAAAACACATTACACAGCTGAATGAAGAATAAAAACCACAGCATAATAAAAGATCAAATTGAAATACTCCAGGAGCAGAAAACCTTTTACCAAAAACTGTACTCTTCAAATAAAGTGAAGGCTGATCAAATGAACGAATACCTAAATGACACAGAATTTGATTTTGTGCTAGATGAAAAACAAAAAGAAAACTGTGAAGGAATCTTCACTGGAGCAGAATATGCCAAAGCATTAAAAAAAACTCTGAAAAATAATAAAAGCCCAGGTATAAATGGTCTAACCGTAGAATTTTATCAAGTTTTGTTGGGAAAAAATTAAATTCCTCTTCAAAGGTTCAATGAACAGAAGTTATAAAGAAGGAGAACTCCATACGTCACAACGCCGTGCTGTAATTTCACTTTTGTATAAGAAAGGTGACCGAACCAATTTAAAAAAAAAAAAAAACTGGCGACTTATTAGTCTTTTAAACATTGATTATAAAATAGCTGCGAAAGCTTTAGCAAATCGTTTATCAAGTGTTATAGGAAACATCAGTCAAGAAGATCAGTCCGGTTACATCAAAGGAAGATTCATAGGAAACAGTATAAGATTAATTGATGATGTCATTCATTTTAGTAAAATGAAAGACAAAAATACGGCAATTCTCTTTTTAGACTACGAAAAGGTTTTTGACACAGTAGAATGGGACTTTCTATTCTAAACGCTGATAAAATTCAACTTTGGAGTTTTATAAACTGGATCCGAACAATGTATAAAAATATTCAAAGTACAATAATTAACAATGGTCATATGTCTCAATTTTTCACGTTAAAACGAGGCCTTAGGCAAGGATGTCCTCTGTCTGCACTGTTATTCCTAATCATTGCAGAAGTTCTTGCGAATAGAATAAGAATGAACCAAGACATTAATGGGGTTAAAATAACAAACAAAACAGATTTACGTATTTCAATGTACGCAGATGATACAACTCTTTTCTTATCTGATTCTGCACTAATTACAAATGCCATCAATATTGTGACCAATTTTGGAAGAATTGCAGGACCAAAACTTAACCTCCAAAAAAAACAAAAGGACTAATTATTGGTAACATTGATCTGGACCAAAACCTTCTAGAACCTTCTAACTCATTGTGGCTTATAATACTCGAAATTAAAATTGTCGAAGTTAGACCTTTCATATAAAGTTGTTAAAAGAATTTACTCAGAGCTTACATTGTATTATAAATCGTGCAGCAACAAGAAGAATTGTGTGATTGATTCAGTTACTCAATAATTATGTTTTGTTGCTTGTGATACTTTCCATGTGAGGACAGGTGTGACTTTGGGAGTTCATGTTGATCAAACCTGTTGTTAGATTTAATTACACACTTTTCAAAATTTTCGATAATTTTGAAAGATTTTATTTTTCCATCGTAAACTTGATGGAAAATATATTTTCCTTCTAGATTCATATATACATTAAGCTAGAGTGTTCACCAGATACGTGTAGTGGTTATGTAGATACTCACACTGTAAACAAATTAGGATTAACGCAATTAGATTATTGGAAACCCCCAAAAAATGTAGAAGCAGTTCAAGAAAAGTGTATATTACGAGATGCTAAAGCTGCTAAGTGGGTGTGTTTGAATGGCAGATTCAAGATAGTAAAAGAATATTGGCCTCTGTTAAACAAGCAGTATGCATGGGATTGTTTATTTTACAGCTCAATTCTGGCAGGATATTACGCAATGTTCTTATTTTAGTCATGAACAAATAATGATAAACATTGTATTGATATAGTGTTTCAAAGCATAGCTATAAAGCGGTTCAAATTCTCTACACAGTCATTACATTATTGAAGCTACTGTTGTTACATATAATTGTGTATAAGTAGTTAGAAAAGAAATACTCAGCAATTGTGTTTGTTGTTTGATAGGTTTCAACGAAACGATAGGCGCAGATTTCGGCTTTTAGTTGATCAAAACATTTTAATTGACTTTTTACTTAATTTAAATAATTTCACTAATTGGAAAAAGTCACAGTTACGAATGCGGATTAATCGGAGAAACATGAAAACACTTAGCAAAAACCGCGTTGCATTACTTCAAAATTTTGGTTCACGTATAACATTGATGTCACATTTGTAGGGACAGCGGATCAACGAGATACCGTGACCCCCCCAAAAAAACAGTCGCGCCTGAGTCAGTTATGATTTGTTTTACTTTCATGTTAGTAAACAAATATGTGATATACATATCCGTTACTTTGTTTATAAAAGTAAAACTGCTGGTAAAATTGATGTTAAGTTAGTTGTTTTGTTACTCTCTTTGTACGAAAGCTCGAGAATAAACTTATACATGTAGTTTGAAAATCGTCATTATTTCGTGCAAGAAAGACACCGAACAAATTAAGCTTATTTCGTTTTCTGCTCAATTTTGATCCGTTAACAGATATCGTTTTTATAAAGAAAATTCATTATCAAGATGATCACCCCAAAAAGTAGTCTTGTGAACCATAGCTGGTTTGGGGGCTTTTTTTTTTGAAAAAAAAAGATGCCTGCGCTCCATTTCAAAATATAGCAATTTCAGGGCTCTATTTTCTTGAGAATTGCACATAAATACGAGCTCACACTCCTATTACACGACTGCCAACCTTGTTTTGACAAGCCGTCAAGTTCATGGCCCATAAAATGTTCTAATGGCAAACTATTCCGGGGCATACAAATTGTGATTTGGCCCGCGTAGGCATAACTGGGCCTATTTACAGATCTGCACCCTAAGTGGCTTGCTCGGATTTTGCTTGAAAAGCATTTACATGTAAGTAGCCGGGGGTAATTTTGTTATACTGTCAGGAACTGTGATGTTCCTGGAGGGGGGTGACTACGGTAGCTCATCACCATGCTTGAGTGAAGAATTGCTTCTCCGAGGACCAACCAGTAATTGACACTCTCTTGGGTTTTCTTCAACAGTACGTGGTTTAATTGTGGTCAGTAGATCAAGTCTCCATACAATCAAGATACAAGGAAAAAAAACCTAATTAAAGTACAAAAATAAAGGCAAGAGTTGGAGATATAATTACACCCGTGTACATGTACATGTTAAAGCTCTAATACAGTTACATTACTACAAATAAAATAAATTTTCCCAATTCACTTACCCTACGCCAGATAAGGAAATAACTTCTCGGCTTCTGCCTCCAGTAAGTTATAGCATGGGTATAGCAGCAGTCACTGTCTATAAAAACCCTGTATTGAAATAATAACATTTACACATATATGATAGGAGAGAATATTTAAACCCTGTATTTATGCTTTGCACATATAGCCTATGTCAATTATCTCCCTTTTGACGGTGTCAATTGTAAGTGTAATACAAGTAATGCTCTTGCACCGTACGACAGACGGCAAAGGTCCGGTCGTTATGGAAACAAGGTCACAGGTCAACTTCGAGACACACACGATGCGTATCTCACGTACGTGCATAGCAGCACACATTCGTGACATTAGGTCCAAAAGCCAAACTACAAATAATGTAGCGGCAGCACTTCAGGTGGTATAGCTCCTCAATTCTAGTGCTACAGCTGGGGAATCGCACAGGTGTGGGTCATAGGTCGCAGGTCATAGAAATGCAAGGGTTTCGACAAAAGCCTCATCAGGTGCTACATGTATTTATTGGCTCCGTGAAAACTGTGAATAAACCAGAGTAAATCACAAAGTACAATCAAAATTATGTCGAGAGTGTACATTGATTACATGTTTAAGTGTGATTAACATTATCAGAAAGCGGGACTGGGTTAGAGCACACAAAAGTAATCATCTCTATCATGTTGCAAATTACTAAGAATTCAGTCGCAAAATTATCATAAAATCATATCCAATTCAAAGACAATACTTCTTGCATAAGACAACATAATCATCAGAAAATTACCTCCTTGCATCCTATTGTGATTATTGATCAATATCATCGCAGATTTCGGATTCAATCAAGTCAGTGTCGAAAAGATTTAACTTCCATGCATGAGGTCGTCCATTGCGTTTTTGTTGCTATGCGGTACACTGTACCTCAACAGAGGGCGCTATTCCAAAAAGTGTATTCATCAGGATACATTTACAAATAACATGAAGAAATGTGTTTTATTTTTCTATGCCTTGCTCTAAGCATATACCCAGTGACTTCCAGGTATCCTACATTCATTAATGATTGCCCTTACTAACTGTTAATCAACCCAAAAGATGGAAAAAACGAAATATTTACCCAGGAGATCTTGCTCCCAACTCGTCATGATTCCATGCATTGTGCTGTGCATGCATAGCGCGCGAACAGTGGTCGTAAGGAAGGGCGCCCTCTGGGACGCAGCGGGTATAACATTAATAAACGATTCCCCACAATACTGTTATTTTTTTTCTCTTCAAATGCCCTTTGTAAAGAGTGTCTTCTTTAAGTAGTGCCCTTTTTTTGAACAAGTGCCCTTGTTAAAAAGAAGTGGTGCCCTTTTTGTGCCATCGGCCGTTCCAGGTGCCTTTTTTTTAATTGAATGCATGTATTGCCCTGAAAAGCACCGTTATTGTCCGTAAGTGTGCATAATCTTCGGTGTTGAACAGCGTTTTTGGTTTGGTTTTTTTTTTCAATTCTGCCGCTTCAATGGCTGTTTGTGGTCTCAAATGTGTCATAAATGATGTGAATTTGTGGTTAGTGGTGTTTGAGTGGGAGGGTTGCTGTGATTTTGTTGCAGCGATATTAGGAAAGTGTCGAAACTATGTAATAACGCCCTCTGTCGTCCAATTTCTAGTTTCGTTATCACATTTACAAATTCGGTGATACTCAAATCAGCGCAGCCAGCTAGCTGCAGCCAAGTAGACTTACCCAAATCTGGGTTTCGCTTGGTCAGTGCATGGAGTGCAGGAAACGCACGCCGCGCGTATGCTGTGTATTTATTCACTCAGCCGGGGTCTTGACCGTGAAAAACATTGACAGTAGTGTGTTATTTAAAAGTGCTACACGTAGAACTTCACTCAAACAATAGTCCTGACATTTGGGTTTCAGTGGGTTGGGTTTTTGGACTAACCCTGTATATGTCTCGCCTTAACGAGCCACTGAATTTAGCATCCACTACTTCAAGCACTACTTCAAGCATTTTCGGACTTATGAGGCGTCGGATAAATGAGGCATATGATAAATTCCGCCTCATAGGTCCGACGCCTCACAAGTCCGACAATGGACAAACGCTGTTTCGGACTAATGAGGCGTCGGAGCTATGAGGCGTCGACTTATGAGCGGACCCCCTCAAAAGAAATATTACTTACAAGGCAGTCATACGGTTGCAAAGGGCGATTTCTAAAGGTTACGTAACACTTCATTTAGAATGAAACTACATGTGCACACAGATGTTTACGTTGGCGGGCGAAATCTTTGAAAATTAATTTCTCCCGTTTGGGAGACCGTACCTTCATGCAACTTTCAGGATTTACTTTCCTCATAATGATCCTAAGTATGTGCTAAAAATCGATGTGATGCGTTCATTACTTTCGCTGAAATTGGAAAAAAATAGGCCTGGCTACGTGCATCATTGAAAGTTGTAACACTGACGTTTGCAATAGCTTTCAATCTTTTCAAGCCTCACAAATATTAACAAGGTTCCTATCAAAGGTGAAAAGAATAGTAGATACTTTTTAGGTCTTGAAAAACGCAATGCCTTGAGAAAACACATTACACAGCTGAATGAAGAATAAAAACCACAGCATAATAAAAGATCAAATTGAAATACTCCAGGAGCAGAAAACCTTTTACCAAAAACTGTACTCTTCAAATAAAGTGAAGGCTGATCAAATGAACGAATACCTAAATGACACAGAATTTGATTTTGTGCTAGATGAAAAACAAAAAGAAAACTGTGAAGGAATCTTCACTGGAGCAGAATATGCCAAAGCATTAAAAAAAACTCTGAAAAATAATAAAAGCCCAGGTATAAATGGTCTAACCGTAGAATTTTATCAAGTTTTGTTGGGAAAAAATTAAATTCCTCTTCAAAGGTTCAATGAACAGAAGTTATAAAGAAGGAGAACTCCATACGTCACAACGCCGTGCTGTAATTTCACTTTTGTATAAGAAAGGTGACCGAACCAATTTAAAAAAAAAAAAAAAACTGGCGACTTATTAGTCTTTTAAACATTGATTATAAAATAGCTGCGAAAGCTTTAGCAAATCGTTTATCAAGTGTTATAGGAAACATCAGTCAAGAAGATCAGTCCGGTTACATCAAAGGAAGATTCATAGGAAACAGTATAAGATTAATTGATGATGTCATTCATTTTAGTAAAATGAAAGACAAAAATACGGCAATTCTCTTTTTAGACTACGAAAAGGTTTTTGACACAGTAGAATGGGACTTTCTATTCTAAACGCTGATAAAATTCAACTTTGGAGTTTTATAAACTGGATCCGAACAATGTATAAAAATATTCAAAGTACAATAATTAACAATGGTCATATGTCTCAATTTTTCACGTTAAAACGAGGCCTTAGGCAAGGATGTCCTCTGTCTGCACTGTTATTCCTAATCATTGCAGAAGTTCTTGCGAATAGAATAAGAATGAACCAAGACATTAATGGGGTTAAAATAACAAACAAAACAGATTTACGTATTTCAATGTACGCAGATGATACAACTCTTTTCTTATCTGATTCTGCACTAATTACAAATGCCATCAATATTGTGACCAATTTTGGAAGAATTGCAGGACCAAAACTTAACCTCCAAAAAACAAAAGGACTAATTATTGGTAACATTGATCTGGACCAAAACCTTCTAGAAATTATAAATTGGCAGCACGAACCAATTAAAACATTAGGCGTTTATTTTGAAAATAATATGAATGAATGTTATGAATTGATTTGGGAAGAAAAGGTGATAAATTGTGCGAACTTAATTAATCAATGGAAAAGAAGGCATCTGACATTACCAGGAAGAGTAACGATTGTAAATAGTCTGGCAATACCAATATTTACTTTTTTAGCATCTGTTATTCCAACCCCACAAAAGTATGTTTTGTAAATAGATAACTTAGTGTTTCCGTTTATCTGGAATGGCAACACAGACAAAATTTCAAGAAAAACAATGATTCGCAATTTAAACGAAGGTGGTCTTAACCTAACTGACTTCCAATCTCATAATATAGCACTTAAATGTAACTGGGTATTTAAATTGTTAAACAATAAGATTGGGAAATGGAAAATCCTTTGCAATTTATTTTTAAACTCATGTTGCCCAGACCTTTCAGTCCTCAATATGAATTTTAAAAAAGCAAAGTGCTGTTCACGTATTACATTAAACCTTCCACAAGTTTATAAAGAGTTAATATTTTGTTGGCAGGAACTAAACTCAACAAAGACTGTACAAATTTATTTACAGCCAACTAACATAAAAACACAAATACTGTGGAGTAATAACTATGTAAAGTATAAAAACAAGCCATTGTATTTAAGCAACTGGATTAAATCCAACACCATTTACGTTAATGACCTTCTCACCGAAAATTGTGAATTGTCAACTGAGTATATCAGAGACAAACTAATTAAGAAACATAACTGGTTAGCAGAAATGTACACATTAAAGAAGGCCATACCAAAAGAATGGTTAAGAACCCTAGCAAATAATAAAAACAAAACTCCCTTTGAAAGGCAGGTCTAAGTCATTGACTTAGACCAGTTTAGAAAATATCACAACTAAAGAAATATACAAGGTTTTAATTGACGAAAAGAGTAAAACGCCAGTTAGTCACAAGCGCTGGGAAGATAAACTAAATGAAGAAATTCAGTGGAATTCTGTGTGGAAACACAAAATTATAAAGATAAAAGAAGCTAAGTTAAGAAACTTTAATTACACATTTATACACCGCATACTACCAACCAAAAACTTTTTGCATAAATGGAAAATTGTAAATAATCCGTTGTGTTGCTTATGTAACGAGATTGATGATTACCATTATAGTTTCGTGACATGTGTACATACATTAAACTTTTGGAATGAATTCGCTCAGTATTACCAAGCAATAACCAAACATTATTCTGAATTGCCAAAAATGTTTAATTTAGCAACAAGCCTTGATTTCGAATTTGAAATGAATTTGATTATAACAATAGCAATGTATTCCATATTTAAAGTAAGATTAAAGACATATCAAGACAATAAGTGGATCAACACTTTTGACACTTTCATTCGAGAACTTTATTGGAGAGCTAAACTACAGAAGAAAAACAAAGTCTTCTGGAATAAGTTTTTGTAACATCTTATTTTAATTAATGTAATATAATGTAACTATGTATTTAGTACGTATGTTTTTCTCAAAAATGTAAACAATGTTCCGAGAAATAAAAGCGCTAGACGCAATAAATGAAGGGAAAAAAAGAAAAAAAAAGGTTCCTATCAATTATGGTGTGCAGTAATTGTTTTAGGAAAAGCCTCCTTCACGAGTTATTAATTGATAAATATCAACCTTTTTGCCGGCTTCCATTGGTCAATACCGAGACCCACGTCAAAAAAACGCCGAGTGACGCTAATGAATATGCTAATCTACAATACGATATTGTGTGGTTTGGCCGAAATCGGTCAACCGTAGCGCCTAAAGCGTTTGCTGAACAATGCATGTGAAGAAATTCGGCAGAAATCATCGTCGCAATTTTCCGTGGAGATCGTTCAAATTGTAACAGTAGCGTTTGCAACAACATATTAGAGCTGAAATTCGGAATATACTTAGATGATATAAAGGGTTCAACAAATTTACAAAATAATGTGAAATAACAAATTTGAGAAACTCCTTGAAACATATATAAATACAGAGATTTGGGGAAGTTGTCGAACGATTTCTTCCAGACTTGAAGATTAGCTATACCAGTAACCACTATTGACGTTTCGGCATCGATGACGGCGATTTTTCACTTGACATGAAGCTAAGAATTTCTTCTTCCGTTATAATTTAACTTTTAAATCATACTGTGCATAATTATTTTCTGAGAAACACAACGTTCAAAAGGCCATGTTTTTTGGTTGCGCATGGATTTCACTGCTCTGCTATAACGTCTAAGTACGTAATCGGATTAGCTTTGCTTAACTACGGCATTCGCTTTGCCTTAGTAACCACATGACTGAAGGTGTTACCGCAAACCTGACATTCAGTGAAGTAATAGTGTTCTGGGTCGTGTCAAAGGAAACTATTACAACATAACTATGTATCAAACTACTATAAAAGACATTAGTAAGTGAAATTAGTGTTAACTCAACATGGTATTTTTTCAGATTTCTTTACTAAAAATTCTAAAAGCTGGACAATACAGACGTTCCCTCTACTTGCAAATGATTAAAAACGTTGTGTCGGTAATTATGTTGTTGCTGTAATTACTAAACTTAATTGCCATGATCTTTGCCAACAAACGGTAAAAGAAATTGCAATATACTTGACCTTCAAAATATGGATCATCAATGTGATAGGTGCAAAATTTGTGTGAATTACAACATATGTACAAAGGTAAATATACTTAAACAATAATACCTTAATTCACACTTTTTCGTTGGGATTGTTGGGAATCTATTTCCTGAACAAAAAAAATGTTCAATGTTATTTTTTTTTAATGTCCATTCTGTGTCACCATATGAACCTGCTATCTTGCTCGAATAAAGTGCGACAACAAAAAGAAACATAAAGCAAATTGCGAAATTTTTGTTGCTTATAATTTTGACGTCTATTATTATGTATGGCCGGAAAGCCAGACACCTTTATTTAAAGGTTTTTTTTATAGGATCAACTATGATACAACGTCAAACTGTTGAACGTCATGCCATCAGAATGGGGTCTCATCCTTTCTTGCTAGCATTGTAAATTGCCCCGAAGGCCAAGAGCCCGCCAGCAAGAAAATTCATCATATCGTCGCCTGGTACTTCGTTATCTGCCTCGCATGCGCAAGTATTGCTCTCCTGGCTATGACAAAGTCGCAGGCGGCCTTACTACCGACATTACCCACTACCTAATCGCTCTGTTTCGTGACGAGGGATTGTGCCATCGCGGCGACGATTATAAGCTTCACGTTAATCCACGGCTGCCGGCACGACCTTCAACAGGCTGGTGAGCAGGCGCAATCCCTCCGGGGTCACCGAGTTCTTTTCAGGTGGTTTGCGGTATGGCGTTAGGTCTTGCGAGTGTGACCGATCGTCGTCCCCGGCATCCACGAGCTCCCCATCCCCGCCAGTAAATCACTGTCTCAATCTTGCAGCATGTACTGGCGCGTGCGACACGCCGCTGCTCTCAGTACATACTGCATGGGGACACATTTGCCAGGGGGACACTTTCACCGTTTGGCAGGGGGACATTTTTACCTGGAGGGGGACGAATATACCTAGGTAAAAGTGTCCCCCGGACACATTTACCGGGTCACGAGCCGGTAAATATGTCCGGGGGGACACATTTACCAGGGGGGGGGGCAGAATTACCTGTCACACCTGTCATCACCACAATAGGACCATTAATAATAATACTAATAATAATAGCTTTATTTACAGATGGTAGCCATGTCACCTGACAGATGAGTTTCAATGGGCCATCTATCAATTAAAACATTATTAAAATTACATGACTTAATTAAGACTATACATACATACATACATACAAAACACAGATCAATTCATAATGAAAGTGCCACTAGAAAAATAAAAACTATAAAAATACATTAAAGTTACACATCCAATACAATAGGTAAAATAGAGATATTTAAAAACGTGGTAGAGGAGGACCATGAGAATGCGACACTACACCCCCCCCCCTCCCCACATCCACCCTTCTGTCAACACTCGAGGAAAGCCAACCTTAGAAATAGAGTCTGCTTTGACTAAAAAAAAAAATTAAAAATAGACATACATGTACATTAATATACCGGTGTGTCCATCTAATAATTACAGTCAATGGGGAAAGAATCACACTTATACAGATTTTGTTTTAAACAGTGAAGTAGCCTCTGCTTAAATGTTTCGACATTTGTAACAGTCTTTAGTTCCCCACTCAGCTTGTTCCAAAATGGTACCACCTCTGTACCTGAATGATCTCTGACCAGTAGTTGACACATATCTAGGTGTATAAAAGGTGTTGGGTTGATTGCTTCTTGTATTATAAGAGTGAACTGAATTAACCGGTGTGAACATGTCCTTTAGATAAGATGGAGCATTATCATGGACAATGTTGAACATTTGCAATTTTTCAAAATAGTCAATTCGCATATCAATTGGTAACCATCCAAGTTCTTCGAAAAGGTGGACTGTACAACTTTGCTTAACATCTCTTACATCAAGTATACTTCTGGCAAATCGCTTCATTATTACATGGATTTTAAGTAATAACTCTTTCCTACAGTTGCCCCAGACAATACATCCATAATCAATGAGTGTTTGCACTAGCCCTGTATAATAATCTTTTCTGGCTTTCAAGGGAAGAAGGTATTTGATTTCGTTTAATATATGAAGACGGCCTCTAAGTTTAGAACACACGTATTCGACATGAGTTTCCCAGGAAAGACAATTATCAAAATGAACACCAAGTAGCATGTGCGACTTCACATGAGTTATGTCGTGATTGGGCCCTCTAACTGAAAACCGATCAATTGCACAGGAAATCTTTGTACGAGACCCAATCATCATGCATTCAGTTTTGTTTATGTTAAGAACCACCCGATTATCATGTATCCATTCAGAAATAGGATCCATTTGATTTGACAAACTAAGATTGAGAACTTTTACGTCCTCATCACTTGTATATAGAGTCGAGTCATCAGCATACATTTCCATTTCAGTACCTTCGATTTCTAAGATGATGTCATTCATATATAAACTAAACATAAATGGGCCTAGGATCGATCCTTGTGGCACTCCTAGTATAATAGGCAGCGGTGTTGATAAATGGCCATCGTATGATACACACTGTGTTCGATCATCTAGATATGATTTGAACCAGGTCCTAGTGATTTCTTCACACCCATAAATTTCCATTTTGTGAAGGAGAAGGTCATGATCCACCAAATATAATGCTTTGCGTAGGTGTATTAGCACTAGCCCACAGAGTTTGCCATGATCCATGTTTTCAAAAAAATAATTCGAGAGTTTTTTAAGTACAGTTTGGCAGGAATGACTTTTCCTAAAACCCGATTGCTGATCCAGCAGAAATGTGTGATTGATCAGAGAAGAATAATAATGATTGTATACATGTCGCTCCAAAATCTTAAACAGCACAGGTAAAACAGAAATTGGTCGATAATTTCCCATGTCACTTGTGTCTCTACTTTTGAATATTGGCACAACTCTAGCTTTCTTCCACATATTAGGAACAATGCCAGTAGTAAAACTTAAATTGCATATCCTGGCTATTTGAGGAGCAATTATGTCTGCATTAAGCTTCAATAGTTTTAAGCTTACGTAACACTCTTTTCATTGCACCTCTAAAAAAAGCACGTTCTTGAATCAATCCCTAAGATCAAGTTATCTAGGTTCGGCCGAGGGCAACGTAAAGTCACCGCCATGTCTAAAGAATGATCCGCCAGTTAATGCCGAGGTTCTCTTTGAGAAATTCAAAGGTTATTCAAAAGCCGTAACGATAGCCAGTGCTGCGTTTTCTTTTTTTCTATGCCTAATATTGTTTTGCCTCGGAAAAAAAATAAGCGTTTGTGGACCACTAACAAACATTAAAAAAAAAAAAAAGTAGAAACCACAAAAACACCCCCAAAGAAAAAAAAAATACTTCATTAATTTCAGAACATTTTGCCCGCATGCAAAATTGCCAACTAAATATCCACTGCCAAATGAAAAACATATTTCATGCAATAACTAAAATTGACGACACTCGGTGCTTCCTTTTTCATTATTGTCCAACTCGTCGCTTTTTTGAAAACAAATTGCCCGTGATTAAGCTTTCTCTACCAAAAAGTAGGCCCTTAAATGTTACTGACAACAAAATTGTTGTCTGCTTACCTAAATTTCTGCCATCTTAAGAAATACATCACCAGCCAACAGCCCCTTGACGTCGTTCGCCGTTTTCACTAACGTTTGCCAACATCATTGCCGCACACCGTGGAACGCACCCCATGCATTTTGTAACGAAGACAAATGTAAACCTGATGTTCGTATCGCTTAACAGTGATCGTGTCATGGGCAATGTTATTGAACAGCTACTCTGTCATACTAAGCCCTGAGAAACTGACCAGCCATAAGTGTATATCAGATACTTACGGTTTCGACAACGATGTCTTTACGATTGCCTCGTTTTATCTTTACAGATGGTTTCGAGACGTATTGGAACTACACGTATTTGTGAGCAGAGATTGAAAACCGTACTATTCAAATCCACACGTACACACCACTTTCATCCTTGCGCCAGAGAAATGGGGTCAGGGGAAAATAAAATTGTGTTCGTCATGCTAACCCATTCGATTTTTTTATTAATACATTTCCAACTTGTATGTTTTACTCCGAGCACAACACCTGGTGTTTGTGGGTTTTTTTGTCTCTCTTTTTCATGACTTCTGCAACCCTCTGGGTGTTTGGCTTTTCCGCTAAACCCTGAAAGGGCCGGGCCGCACCTTGTGATACCAAAAACATAAAAATCGGACAACAGGTTGCCGCGCAGCGAAAAATTCACGGTTGAACGCATGTACGATGTTGCAAGACACACTTGCGTCAACGAGGGAATTCCCACTGCATGACGCCATTGCGCATAACAAAGGTATGGTGGCTTTAAAGGGACATCACACATATATATTGACGCCCATATTCACGCCAATATTCACGACTTGGCCTCCATGTCGCAAATATTTGCGCCAATATTGACGCCAATATTCATAACATGGACCCAAGTCGCAAATATTGACGCCAATATTGACGCCAATATTCACGACATGGACCCAAGTCGCAAATATTGACGCCAATATTGAAGCCAAAATTCACGACACGGTCTTCAAGTCGCAAATATTGACGCCAATATTCACGACATATGTTCCAAGTTGCAAATATTGACGCCAATATTGACGCCAATATTCACGACATGGCCTCTTCTTTTCAAAAGGCCTTTTCTTTTCAAAAACCATTGCCTCGACTGTAGTCTTGGTCCCAAGACTGGATTGGGATAACGATACCCTAAAGCACAGCCGGCGTCATGTGAAAATCAGACTCTTATGAAAATTGGACTCATTTTTCCATATATTGGTAAAACCCTCTCACGTGACTGGTTCCTCTCCTAGTTATCTATGAGCATGCGCAATACCACCATAGAGTCCATATTTCATAAAACCTAATTTCACGCTACGCAGCAAAGTCACATGGTGGAGGTCGCTATCGACAACATGTGTTTAAACGTAATGAACACCATTTGCAAACATATAAAACATAAAAATGTTCAAACTATTTCCTGAAAAACACCTGCAATTTTTTTTCTGATTTTCTTTTGCACAAAATCAAGGTATTAATGTAACTTTCAAAAATGTCTGCCTGTTTTCTAATTAGTGAATACATGTTTCAGTGATGTAGTGCCTTGATGCTGGGCCTTGGCCTTAAGGCTGCCTTAAGGCTGGATTTTAGGGCCTTGGCCTTGGCCTCGAGGCTTGAGGGCAAAAGCCTTGGCCTTGGCCTTGGCCTTGGCCTTGAGGGTTCAGGGCCTTGCAATTTTGAGTCAAGGCTCTTCAAGGCCCATAGATTTTTGCATTTTCCAGATAAATCTGTTCGAAATTTTGCTGTTACCATTTTAATCGTATTACCATGCATGGAGGAGGAAAGCACCCTATAGATATGTGTGTTGGGCACACTTCCACTTTTGTAGCACCACATTTTGTTACCATTGTAGTAAATTTGATGCAACAATATTCCGAGGGGCTAGTGAGATGATCACTTTAATTGCATATAACTATGGAATAGATCTGATTGGTTGTATATGTCTCCCTGATAAGTGCTAAAGATTCGCATGTATCTGCTTTAGATAATGCTGATATATCTGACCATGTTGGGCCAGCAAATAAAAATTTCCCAAATCAGTTTCTTGGATCCCCCTTTTGTTACACTTGGGAGAATTGTGTGTCAATATAGAAGTAAATCATTATTTTGTTAAGTTAAACTATATTGAAGACCTGAACTTATACTTTAATGGATACAGTGCAGTCGTAAAACGGTGTAGGCCTATGCGAGCATGTTGATTGCAATTTAAGAAATGTTCTTCGTAACGAGCAATTCGTGATGATAAGGGCGGATACAGGGGACCAAAAGGGGCCACCCCCCCCCCCAAAAAAAACCCCAAAAAACCGAAACCATTTTTTTTTATGTGACGTCGTAATAAAGGCAGGCAATGAGTACACCACCATCTTTTCCTCAAAAAACATCGGTTAAAATGGTCAGAAATTGCCTCAAATCGCACCACAGAGCATCTCGAATCCAAAAATTTTTCGGGGCCCTTAAGCGGGCCCCGAAGCCCAATCCGTAATTTTTTGACCCACTTTTTTTGGGGGGGACCCAAATTTCTTCCCCCCCCCCACATTGTGTTCTGGATCCGCCCTTGCGTGATGATGTGTCACTCATGTGACTATAATTAGTTCTATATCAGTGGTCATTTCATAAAACAGGGCCTTGGCCTTGGCCTTAGCCTTGAGGGTTAAGCCTTGGCCTTGGCCTCGAGGCTTGAGGGTCAAAGCCTTGGCCTTGGCCTTGGCCTTGAGGGTCAAAGCCTTGGCCTTGGCCTTGGCCTTGAGGGTCAAAGCCTTTGCTCCAACACTGACATGTTTGCTTGGCCGGTTTTAAAAGCTTTGTTTAAGACCGGCCGGTTGGAATCTAGATGATCAAAAAATCCAAACTTTTCCGTCCAAAAGTAAAACCAAGTCAAAAATAAATTTCCAAAGATTTTCTTCCACAAATTTGAAATTCATGTTTTTCGATACACCCCTCTAGCTTTTTTTATTGTACATGTATTTTCTTCTCGTGTGTATGTCAAAAACAGCTCCTTTTTAAGGAGACTGGCCCGCATGTCGCGCGTACTGCGCGGTGTGGCGCAGAACGCTGTGCTGGCGTAGTGTGAATTTCGGACTATCAAACACAAAACGGACTCATTGGAGAGGTTGCGCATGCCTACGTGATGATTGTGAACATTCAACCAATAAAATGGTACTGGCCCGGATTTCATAGGAGTCCAGATTTTATGTGATTTTAAGTGTTTAAGATCAGACAGCCGGTCTTTATCAACCATTTAAAACCGGCCATGCGATGGAATCTCGATCAATAGGAAACCGTAAAATGTCGTAGGTATTTATGAATTGCGAATAAGACACACACTTATTCACGAATTATCTGTTTACATTTTAATGAGAAAGGCGTAGGCCATAGGCATAAACCACATCCCATATCCAATGAAATGAAAACATATATTTTTTTGTCCCTGGTATATTAAACAGAGTTTCAAGAAAAGAGGAGAACATTTGATAGAAAAGTTCCTTCCCTCAAATTGAACCAATAACAGTGTTTTTTTATGTACTGCTAATCAAAAATAATGCATATTTTGCCTCATCCAGAAACTCTCAAAAGAGATTAGACACGATTCGCAAACTTATTCTCACTAATTTTTGATAACAAAACCATAACACAATGCATACATTTAATAAAAATTAAATTTCAAGCTAATATTTGAGAAAAAAAAGAGACAGTCAACTGTTTCAGGATCTACTGGCTTAACAGTCCTCTGTACTTGTCATCCTGTTTCAGAATGTCCCGCCTCAACGGTCCACTAAACTCAGCATCCACTACTTAAACTACTACACCACCAAGAGTCCGGCAGTCTCCTGATGACTCGCAGAGCATACTGTGCGAAACGTCGAGTTAAACCAACTGGTTATTCTCAGAGCCACACAACTCAGAAAGAGATTTCATTCACATGGTGCCACTGCAAACCTCCGATTCATTGAAATATAATGTTCTGGTTCTTGTCAAAAGAAACATTTACATGATTTTAATCAACCCACTATATACAAGAAGTTAGTTAGTGAAATTACTTTCATTATTGTACTTTTTTTTAACATATTTACATTTTACTGAAAATTCTGCAAACAAGACAATAATAACCTTTCTATTTCTATTTCAAAATGGTTAAGAATGTCGTGTCGGTAATTGAATCGCAACTGTAAATTTTACACAACTTAGATTGTTATATATCTGTGCCAACGAACGGTAACAATAAATTACGATTTGGACTTATAAAACACTCAGAGCACTGTTTGTTTAATATAATGTACTTGGCCGTGAACAAATATGGAAAATCAATATTACCCAAAGTGATACGCGAAAAATGTGTGTGAATGACACTTATGTACAATACTACACATATAGTAACTCGATTCACAATTTGTTGAGGGGGATGTTAGGGCGATACTTAGTTTCGCAGTCAGGAGGCACGGGCATTACACCAGTGATCAAGTTCTGGGCTGCACCCGAAACTACTTGCCTACACCCTTTCGATCTCAGGCTGTGTGTCGTGGTAATTATATGGGTTAATGTGGCTGGCTGCCAGAGGTGCAATAAAACATGCCAGCGGCTCGACCAAGTTGTACACGTGTCCTTCGCAATTCGACTTCTCAGCTGCGAGTAAGGATGATCAGCCTCCCAAATTAGTATCATTGTTATTGTAACCCATAAAAAAAAACATTAAACACATTTTTAAAGGAAATTGATTCAAATTTTTTATCCACTTCCCTTAAAAATGTGTTTAATATTAACCTCGTGTGTGTCCTTTCGGGACCAACATATCAGCCTGCGACAAGAGACACCATGCGACAACAAAATAAAAGTGAATAGGAGCAAATTGCGAAATTTCTGTTGCAAACAATATTGACGTAAGTATTTGCGATGTGCGATGTCCCTTGCTTGATTTATGAACGAAAGTGTTAGTTTTTATTTTATTTGATTCACTTAAGGTTTAATTGATTGTGATACATCAGTAAATACTTGAACGCTATGCCATCCAAATGGGTTTTCATTCTTTCTTGCCGGCATTGTAAATTGACGTGACACGCAGGCCGAGAACACGCTATTCATCAAATTCGCCACATCATCGTCTGTTACATCGTTGTCTGCCTTGTGTTGGCGGGAATGGCTCCTGGCTCTGGCATAGTCGGAGGCGGGCTTCACCGCCGACAGCACCCTCCTACCCAATCGCTCTGTTTCATGAGGAGGGATTGTACCATCGCCGCGACGATTATAAGCTTTACCCCAATCGACGGCCGCCGGCACGACATTCAACAGGCTGGTGAGCAGGCGTGTTCCCTCCGGGGTCACCGAGTTCTTTTCAGGTGGTTTGCGGTATGGCGTTAGGTCTTGCGAGTGTGACCGATCGTCGTCCCCGGCTTCCACGAGCTCCCCATCCACGGCCATTATCTCAACACTCGCTCCTCCTCCGTGTAAGGCCTCCACCGCCACTTTCGTTTTGTATCCCTCTAAAGGCCGTAGTACCTCACAATCCCCGCTTTTTACTGTCTTAGCAGATACTATGGTCCTCGTGATACCCTCTCTGTGTCTTAATATTGCTTCTGCGCCGCCACCCATCATAGCTTCTACCGAAATGCACGTGGTTCTTCCCAATTTATATTCTAAATCTATCTCCCATAATTGCCCCCTCTCAACTCTGTGACGAAGATTCATGTTTCGCACTCCAGCAAAGAAACAGCTTAATGTATACAATAATGACTATACTAAAGTATTGAGGCGAACCGGAGCGAGTGGGGCAGTCCTATCAAATCCTGGCTGTGGCCAACTTGATAATGGCGGTGATTTAGTTATTCCCGTAAAAGATGTTATTTGCTGTTCTTGAACGTGGGGCAACGGTGCTTTATCGGAGCATCTTCGGCAACCAGTGAGGCTATGAAAGAGAAAGTAACAAGACAAAATGTTCGTCTTTATACACATTTGATTATGCATTTAAGAAGCGAAAACAATACTTTGCTTAGAAAAAGACTTCATTTAAGACAGGGGACAAAACCATTTAAGTTAGGGCATAATTATTGAATCATCCAGTTGCCCCCCCCCCCCCCCAACCAACCAAAAGAAAGACCCAAACTTAAACCCAAATCCAAATTTAATCCCAAACCCGGATCCAAACCCAACCTCAAACGATCCAAACCCTATAACCGACTCTAATCCGAACCCAAACCATAATACAAAGCCTGAACCTGAATCCAAACCCAAACCCAACCCAAACCTAAACCCTGGGGCCAATTTCATAGAGCAGCTTAAGCACAAAATTTGCTCAAGCACAAAAACGTCTTGCTTAATAAAATCAGGTTACCAGCCAAAACTCCATGCGATTGTTATGCTAAGTAAACAACAGCTAAATACCAGTCACAAGCAATGTACATCACATGGAGTTTTGGCCGGTAACCAAATTTTACTAAGCAATGTTTTTCGTGCTTAAACAAATGTTCTGCTTAAGCAGCTCTATGAAATTGGGCCCTGCAGATCTAAGCCCAACCAATTCCCGATCAGAACCCTATAGCCGCGTCTGCACCCCCATTTGGCAAAACAAAACCCAAACTAAAGCTCAAAATCAAAGTGCAACCCAACCAGAATCCAAACCCGACAAACGCGCAATGTATTATTAAAATATGGGGAAAAAATACGAGGCCATCATCACTTTTCGACCATTGATTAAGCAGATTTTACAGAGAATTAATTGACAACTTAAGCAGGTATTACATTTTCATTAGAACAGACACCTAGAGTTCCATTTGTGTTTGCATAAAGATAGCATTTTGTGGTCCCATAGAGCAGCCATGTATTGTCTCTATCCATATAAATGACTGACTGGGCAGTGCTGTTATATAGGATGACCAGGTTGACCAGATGCTTGAAAAGACTATTTCATGACTAACCAGTTATTAGTCCATCAGTCAGTCACTCCCTCCTTCAACCTCCAATGGTACAAGTGTCTTGTACCACTTCGAATTGCTCTATATGTAAAACAAAAAGAGGATAATAAAAACAGCCTTATTCTCACCTGCCATATCATCACGAGGAATAACTCCCACCTTTGACTTTTCAAGCTATATAATCATGTTAAAGCACAAATCTTAAGCTTTCCAGTGATACCAAATGTATTTCTGTAGCTTAGTTTAATCCAAAGATATGCCACATGAACTTCAACAGTGTCCTGCCGAACCTCGGCGACCTCATTTTGAAAAAAAGAAACGGCTTTGAAAAAAATATGCATTGCACCGCCAACGGCAGCCAAAACAAAAACATTCTTCCGTTTTTTTTTACTTTTGGGGTATATTTTTCCCCAACAAAAATGCACATTGTAAATCTTCGATACCTTGGCTAATCAAGAAAACAAAATAACCAAAATCGATTTTTAACATGATTTTTCACGAATCGGACTTCAGGTACCTATCACTCCAAGCGAGGTTTTGGGGAGACATTCCTCAAATTTTGACACAAGCAGATCATGTTCCAAGGATTACTGAACTCTTTGGATTATTTTTGACCCCAATTTTTTCTGTAATGTTTTTATAGGAAATATAGGCTCCTGCCAGTGCCATTAAACAAATATCATTTTACATGCCCTTTGAAACTCAATTTACGCTGCTTTTATCGCAGCTGGTGATATGGATATTTTCAATTACTGATAAGGTACCGATTTTAGATGTTTTAAACGTTAATTGTTTTAGACTTGGTTCTCCAGGTTTAAAGCTTTGTTACAGAATGCACACCATACGGTGTCCCAAAAAAACCTGAACCCCATCAGCGCCCTCTTTTCACAGCTGTTAAAAAAAAGGGAATAGCAAACATTTTTACATATTTTCACAAGTGTATTTCATTAGCGTTTCAACAAGGAAAAGAAAAAAAGTCACTCAATATTTATTTAGGTGTTGCCAATTAAGAAACTCCAGTTGTTATTTTGCCACAGTCTTAATTGTAATTTTGCAATGATGGTAATTTTTCCTTTGGTTAGAAATGGTGGTCCTGAAACGTATGTTCACAGTGACGCTTTGCCCTCTACTTGGTTGCCTCTTCATTGATGAAAGTTTTAGCCCCTGTTGTTTTTTTTTCTTTTTTTTATCGCGACAGTCAAGTTATAACTCAACAAGTCTTGAACAGAGTAACTTATGTTTTCTGTATGTTTACGCTTAATCATAATGTTTTATAAAGTTGTGAAATAGAGGAATACTCGGAGATACAAAAAAAATACCTTGATTTCCAGAACTATGTTGATTGGTTTGGGTTTCAGATACCGATGGCAGACATTGGAACCTAGTTGATATCAGGGTCCTGGAAAACATGGGGATAAATGAAGTTATTGCTTTAGAAACACTTGTAATGTTTGTAACAGTTTATGTTCCATCAAGCATAAGTACGAACCCAGAGCTTCAAGTGAAGATAGCTAAACAAGTGAAAAATGTAGAAACCTACCATGTTTTTTCTGCGTTCCAAGGCAATTTGAGGATAAACTATTGGTGAGGCATTCTGGCAAAATGAGACGGAACTGGGCCTGAGTGGAAAAAAATGCAAAAATATATGGAGGTGATTGTTTTTTTCAATATTCAGATTTTTTCATATTTGGAATATTTGATAACTCCACCACACATACTTTATAGAAATAGTAGGCAAATCGCGGAATAAAATAGAATTTTAAAGAAAACGCCTCACTTCTGTCACATTCACTAACAAAACTCGACATGCCTTTTTCTCAGTCTTTTAGTTTTGAACATGTCGAAAAATGTGCCATTTAAACAGCCATAACTTGTCAACTGAAGTTCGATTAAAGTGCAACAAACAGTATTGTAAAGAGAATATTACTATCTGTCCTAATACCTGCAAACTGTTGTTTTGACCTCTGCCCAGTTCTGTGTCCTTTTACCAGAGCGTCAGACATTTATTCAAGTTTATTATTTTTGACTCAATTAACTAGCATATCCTAGATCCGCTACTGCTGTGCTGTATCAAGGTGTATACAAATACAGTGAAGGTTGCTTACCGGAGTTGATGATATTTTGAGACGGAGTTTGATGTCTAAATGTCTGCAGTGCTCTGCCGTAACATTCAATAGACGTACCAGTTTGTGTTGTCTCCTGGTATTCGTGATCACAGCACATAATTATGGTCGATTTGCTATTGAACAGCAATGGGTAATGATAAAAAAAACGCCGTTAAAACGCAAACACTCACTGCAAAATGTATTAGTTCAAAGTCGAAAGTGCATGTGATAAGGCCAAGTACCAAAACAAAACAAAATTGTCTTTTGACACTCATCTGGGCTTTTTAGAAAACAAAATAAGGCGGGCGGTGTTTCCCTTATTTCTAAGGTGTCTGATTTTCCAAGATGGCGGATAAATTCTTCAATTTTCTCTACTTTTATCATGTTTTATATTTGAATGTGAAAGTTACTTGACCTATACGCTCTATCTTGAAACGTCAGAATCGTCCGGGGTAGCAACAATACTAACAATAAGGGAGACGTCCCATTGGTCCGAAGCCCCACTGGTCCGACGTCCCATTGGTCCGACGAAACATAATACTGTGTAGTTCCACTAGTTCAGGTTGACTGACCCTAACCCTAACCCTAACCCTCACTCTAACCCTAACCCTAATCCTATAATGGGGCGTCGGACCAATGGGACTTCGGACAATTGGACTTCGGACCAATGGGACTTCGGACCAATGGGACTTTGAACCAATGGGACGTCGGACCAATGAGAAGTCGGACCAATGGGAAGTCGGACCAATGGGACATCGGACCAATAGGTACGTTTCTTAATTCCCGAACGAAAACCTAAAATGACCCTAAGGCTACGTTCAGCGCTGTAACCGTGGATCTGATTGGTTATGCCGGAGTATGCCACCATGGGCAGCACTGATCTGGGGACGTAGGACGAGAGCAGCGAACCTAACGCTTGCGGCCTCCTTGTGATTGGCTGTGACTATGCACCGTATAAGACCATTAACATGATAAAGATCCCAGTTCACTGAGCGACTCGTGATTGACGTGCGTGCCTTTTGGCTGAGACGTGATGGTATGGTTGACCAGACATCGCGTCTACATGGCATACATTGATTTTCCACGTGATGGCTGGAAGCTTAGGCAGCAGCGTATCCACCTTTTGATGTTGGGGGGGGGGGGGGGGCAACTGCACATCCGCGCCGAAATGTAGACATGTTTTTTTTTTCTCCCAACACTTGCTCTGACCATGGAGGAATAAGAACATGCCCTGACACTGACCATTGGTCGTTTTTATTGGGGGTAATTTTTTTTGAAAAGGGCACTTGCACATCCGTTGTGAAATGTAGACAGGTTTTTTTCTCCGGACACTTGGCCTCCGTCAAATCAAAAAGCGTGGAGGAGGGGGGGGGGGCTGGTCCCATCTGTCGATGGGGGCACTGTTCAAAACCGACAATTATGCACACAAAGGGCCAATATATGGTGCTTTCCAGGGCGATACAATGCGAAATTCTGAAAAGGGCATCCAAAACGGCAGATGCCACAAAAAAAAGGGAACCACTTTTTTTTTTAAGACACTTCTTTTTTTTAAAAGGGCACTTGTTTAGAAAAAAGGGCACTTCGCAAAAAAAGGGCACTCTTTACAAATCAAACCACGCGGGGTGATATTCAGTACCAAAAGGGTTGGTCTTCAGAGGATGTTTGATGTTTAGGCCTAAACTAAATTACAACCGTCGTTTTCTTGTTTATCGTTGGAACACGCTTTTAAATACGATACTAAGCTTAATTATATTGAAAACAGGCCATATCATGTCTTCGTCATGCTAGGTTGAGCTATGTCATGACGTAAACAAACTGTCCTAAATTCCCCCATTTACAACCCTTCCAAATACGAGTTTGGCAGGTGCAGATCCAGGGGGGTGCCGGTATACCCCCCCCCCTGCGAAAAATGCTGGATCCACCCCTGTATGGGTATTGTGTTTTTTTTGTGGCCCTTGTTGATGTAAGGTGTTGCACACAAACATGATGGTATGGTTTGTAAAATGTTCAAGTCCACCCATACTCGTATTTTTGTCCGACAGTAGTCGGTGGTCGGCGTTTCGTTGTGATTGACATTAATTATGCATTTTGTGGTATAACTCATCCCTGGATTATTTCAAAAACGTTGCATGGCCTGTGTATCAACATAATGAAGCTAAGTAATCCAAAAAGCTGCGTCTTAAAATACAAATTTACCTTAAAACCACTACTTTTGGAATTTGTGTTTTTTTTAATTGCCCCCCTCCTACGGTTTTCGGATGGGGTGATCCTGTGTGCTCTACGTATTACATAATGATCATGCATCTATCAAGCCAAATACCAATGTAAGATATCAAAACTGTCATCGGTAAACATGCGTTTTTAATATTTTTCCCTTTGAAAGGTATATTCCAAAATTTGGTTATTTTTGAATGGTGTATTCTATTTTCATGTTTGTTTTGGTTGATTAAAGTTTAACATAATTATAGACATTATCTGCGTAGAGGGTTCAATACCTGAACGAAATGCTGCGCTTTTCAAATGCGGTAAACCAAAAGGTGCGAACGAAACTATCATTGCTTTAACGCTGTGAGATATTTCTATAGAATTAGGGTGGAGCGGTGGGCCTTCCTTCTATTGTCTGTGTTGTGACACTGTGCCCCGGCCAATGAATTGAAAAGGCCGTGGCGTAAGTTATTCATTCAAGGTATTAGGGTCTTTATAATGTGCCCGCCTCCTATTCATAACCCGAACGTAAAAGGAACTTATAGCTATGCCATGTGACAGGGAATTGGGCAATCACTGAGAAGATAACAAACGTGCATGGACGTACATGTTACGTCCTTAAGGGCAATTAAGAAACGTACCTAATGGGACGTCGGACAATGGTACTTCGGACTATAGAGACGTCCCCGACCAAAATAACCACCTTTTCCAAACAATATAATTACGCCTCAAAGCACGAACTGTATGCATACATAGCCGTGTGGTTTGCTTGTTTCCAACATGTTGATTTGGGAAATAATAATATTTGGGAAATCAAAATATGTGCCCCGGCGTGCATTCCTGACATTGCGTAGTTTTAACCCAGAACCTGGTGCCTTGCCTTATTTGACATTTTTATTTCCAGATCAATAACTTATAAGAGAAAAAGACTAAGTGTACATTGTACCTCATATTTTCCGCTATATATTTCGGTGACTCGCTGCTCGGTCTCAAAATTAACCCTGCGACTCGTGACTTTGACTCGGACTCGACCTGCATGACTCTGGCCCCAGACTCGCACTCGGACTCGCACTCGACGTTCGGTGACTCGAATACAAGTCTGACAAAGCCTAACGCCAGAACGCAGTCTGATTTTGTTCATGGTAAGTTAATTTCTATTTTTATTTTGCGTATTACAGAAGATGGTACGGAAATTTTTCGTGTCTGCTACGACAAGAAAGCCCCGATAGGAAGTGGAATTTGCCACCAACATTCGGATGGGTCTGTGCATCGACACCGTCTTCTCGGCGATAACTGTGCTGCCTGAGTGCAGTCGACCCATCGCGACCATGGATTCCCATGAAGGAAACGAAAAGGTCCGAGGAATGGAAGTGCTGATGTGCATACAGCCTATAGTAAAAAAAAAATAATAGGCAATAAGTTTTTGCTCATATTTTTTTTATTTAAAGCTTTAAGATATTCGTATATTCCATCATATAATTAAATGTTAGCCTAAATCTTTCTTCAATTTTCCTTCACGGGGGGGGGGGCAATTTATTCTTTCATACAACCTATCATTAACTCATCATAATGCGCATGGGTGCAACGTATCGTGTGAAGATTAATCAGAAATAGAGCATTTTGGTCTGGGAACAAATTAGGCAGTATTAGTGATATCTTAGCATTTCTTTCTTCGGCTATGCGGCTTGTCCTGTCAACTGACGGTAGGGGCACTGTACCTACTTCTCTGCCTGACGTCAACACGGCCGCCTTCTTTTAAAGGGATCCTGCGATTTCAGGACGTAGTGCCCCTTTAGCTGCGGCGCTTCGGTGATGACCGCTTATCCGTTCACTAAATCCTGTAAAGAAAACGCAGACGTAACACAGAATTCTGCTTCTTACTCGACAGCTGTATTGAAGAAAAAAATGGTAACATACGCGTTGGCCGTTTTTCATTTAATGTCCCATTGGAAACTGTTACAATTCTAACAAAATTATAATTCGATTTAAAAATACATTTCTTAGGATGCCATACTCACTGCCTCTTTTTCTGTTTAACTTTTTCAACTATGAAAATTAATCAGAAAGTCGTCGTTTTCCGTTGCAGTAAATTACTGAGCCGGTATGGCTGGCCTGCTCCGGCCCCCACCGTACCCGTTTGTCTTGTCGGGGGGCCACAAAAATAAATAGTAACTGAGCTGAAAGTTCAACTGATTAATTGTTATTCACCCTACTTCAGATTTTGAGCAGTTGTGTTGCTTCAAACGAAAACAAAAACACATAAAGCAAATTAATGATCCTATGTACCTTGAAGGTTATAGTGTCATTCTGAAGGGTGTTGAGTTGCAGGTATTGAACCACTGAGTGCAGGCGACTTTGACGCATGAATCAGCTTTCAATCAATGCACTAATTACTAGGTGCTAGAGGTCAAATTGAATACGCGTCCAAATCGAAACTACCAATCGAGTTTATGGTCGAGTTCTTCCGGCAAACAAACGTCATTCGGTCAAACGTCACAAGCAATTTTGTAAAATATTAGGGGGAAAATAGCATTTTCTCGAGAAGCCTTCTAATTGTGAAAGCAATACATTTTATGTTTGGGCGTCATGTTAAAAAAATTACCGAATGGCGCCCGAATGGGGCGTGATCTTTTATGCAAAAATATGCAAGGGTTTTCGAATAGTGCAATGCTAAAATACTCGAGTTGCATGAATACAAAATATGCCCGTGTTAACTGTCCACGAACCAACGCACCCACCCACCAACCAACATAACCAGCTCAACCCCACGGCGTGTTTCACACCCACTGTGGAGGGAAGAAAAATAAGTTAAGAACAATCTTCCGGTTCCCCCCCCCTCCATTTGTTTCCTTTGTTATTGATTTCATGAATCATTCAAGAGAATTAGATAAGTATCCGATACAGTACATCATCGATTTACAAATATAATCGGGGGGGGGGGGAGCTTCTATCTCCCCACCTCCAACTCTCATTTCGGTTGGTTTTACTTTATCGTACTGAATATAAATAGCAGGATACTGGATAGCACTCTGACCGGTTTTTTTCCCCCAGCGAAATCGGGTAAAAGACTGAACTTAATAAGCCCTCCATACACAAGATAACAGGTACTTGAATACATGGCGTGGCCTCATTAGGGAGATAAGGTTGGAAGGTTACTGGTAGTTCTTTTTTAAGAGTCCCACACTAAATACAGACCCTAGCACAACAAAAATAATCCTAAAATTGAGGTTGGATTTGAGCGAGAATCATGTTTACTTGCTTTTGTAATGTCCATGCCCATTGCAAAACAACATATTGGGTTTTTTTCAGCGATATAATCGTCAAAGAAGAAAATAAAATTCAGTCGCTCAGTCCTTCAAGAAAAATGCTAAAGCTTAAAAGGGACAAGCAATGATACTTTACAACGACAAAATATGACTGCATGGCGTATGTACGCTTTTATGGCTTCTGACTAGCGCCCCTTAAACAAAGACATTGACAAAACGGGGAGCCGCCAACATAGGGCATGACAGCTCAGTTGGTAGAGCACCGGAACGGCAATCCGGACGACGCAGCTTCAAAACCCTCTCTAGTAAATTTTGTTGCTCAGCTTTATTGGGGTTTTTTTCCAGCGATATAATCGTCAAAGAAGAAAATACAATTCAGTCGCTCAGTCCTTCAAGAAAAATGCTAAAGCTTAAAAGGGACAAGCAATGATACTTTACAACAACAAAATATGACTGCATGGCGTATGTACGCTTTTATGGCTTTTGACTAGCGCCCCTTAAACAAAGACATTGACAAAACGGGGAGCCGCCAACATAGGGCATGACAGCTCAGTTGGTAGAGCACCGGAATGGCAATCTGGACGACGCAGCTTCAAAACCCTCTCCAGCTTTTTTTTAATTAAATAAAAAATAAAAAATACAGAAACAGTTCAAAAGTCGAGTTCATGTTTCCCTATTCATAGCCTGCATGGTAAATTAAAGCGTATGAAAGCAAATTACAAACCCGTTTTATGTTTAAATACTACTCTTGAGTATATTTACAATACAATGTACTCACAACTACTATGTGATCAGGACACACATCAAATCAATGCTTGAGTGACCCTCTATCACTTTCTGTTGAATGTTTTTGAGGTCAACCATTGACTGTGTGTGATTTTTTTCTCCAAAGGTTATCACCCTAAATGCAGTCCCGAAGCCTACTTGGAGCAATAATCCCTCCACTCCGTTGCAATCAGAGCGAATTTCTATTCCAATTTCGTCCCAAATTTCGCAGAAATATAAGTTCATGGACCTTTTAAAGCTGATGGTCTTCATTTCTACCACCCCTCATGGTGCAAAGGGCATCAAAAGTCCCTAATGAAAAGACATTACAAATCGTAGTGTTACCAATATCGGAAATTGTGGGCCTGGATACTGCATAATAAGGTAGCCACATAATAAAAAAAAAAAGTGGCCGTGAATGTTTAAGGACTAGTCTACATCACATTTATACAGGGATTATTATCTTCAGTCCTTCCAGGCGGTGTCAAGCAGCTCCAGGTCCAAGTTAGCTTCATCCTGGCCGGACTTCCGGAAGCTAACCACTGCAGATGGGACCGGAGATTTGTCGCGACCTCCTCTCTTCCTCTGAAATGTTGGCGTCAGCGACTGACGGATCTTCCAGAGGTTCCCTCCGCCGCTCTTTCCGACGACAGAAACGGTCGGCGTAGTCACTCGAGGTGCTACGCTCGCGGAGGCTTCTTTTGTCCGTTGACTGGGCCGGGGCCGGTCGACCGCTTTTTGCCCCCCTCCTGTGTCGTTCCTTGCTGAGATGCATGCTGCTGGCTCCTTCAGTCTTCCTTCGGTTTCCTTCCCTTCTCCAACCTTACTCGCTTGAACCTTTAGGGCGACAATTCCTTGCGTGTCATCAGCCTCAGCATTCTTATCGGTTTCTGTGTTCTCTTTCGACCGAAGAACAACCTTAGTCTCCTCACGTAAAGTAACCTTCTGGCCCCGAGCCCCACTTAACTCTCCCTCAGATGTTGAGACAAGAGTTTGGTTCCCAGCTTCGGTTTTCTCTTGACGTTCTCCCCTGTTGCTTGCGGGACTTGTCACTGCTTTCTGAAACCTGTCCTCTGGATACTCCTCCAATGAGTCCTCTGCTTGAGCTTCTGAGCTACCACAACTTTCTGCCTTATCATCCGAACTTGAACCTTTGCCAGGCTTTAGAGTGCATCCGGACGTCTTACCCCCCTCTGTATTCCCCTCCGGTCCCGCTTCCAACTCTCCTTTCTCTTCAAAATGAGCCGACGTTACTCTGATCTCAATTCCCCCATCCACGGAAAACTGCACCGGGGCCAGGTCCTTGCCAGCATGCAGAGACTTCCTTACAGATTTCAGAACTTGGACAACGCCTTTCTTCATCATCGTCTGCGCGGCCACATTGAGACCGACTTTGGCCTTGGACATCGAGGCATCGCCCAGTCCGCCCTTGAGGTAGTCGGCGATGAAGGATTGCAAACCCTCCTCCGTGGCAGCTTTGCCGACCTCCTTCAGCGCCTCGGCCAGCTCCTCTTTGGTGGACTGGGGCACTGATTTCTCCTCGTCCAGCGCCTTCAGCACGGCGTCCGTCCACGCCTTCAAGGCTGCCTTCTTCCCGCGAGTTTCCATGTCCTTGTTGACGTCGTCAACCGTTGAGGCTTCGGCAATCTCTTTGCAGACCTCCGCCGCGGCGGCAATGCCGACCTCGGCCAACGAATCGATTAAGTCGACCGGCATTTTGACCTCGATAGACTCCCCGAATAAAGGTTATGAAATCAGCTGGACAAGGGTAGATCTGTTTCACACAATCTGCGGGATACCTATTGCCAGGCAAAACAAAACGGGAAAAAAATTGTCAAACTGTTGGCGAGGTATACGTGTGCCGATGGCAAGTACACTCATGCTATCATCATGGTTAATAACCAAGTTAACCTTTGTCCAACCCACCGAGAAAGTTTTAGGTAAAACGGTCGGATACTTTTACCTGCCAAATTTAGATTGTCAGGGATTTGCATGCAATTTCAAAGCAGAATATCTCGAGTGTGTCTCCTCGGAAAGCAAAGTAACACTTGTCTGAAACGTTAGTCATCTATTCTTCCATAGTTTATTAATGTATAGTCAGGTGGCATATGGTCGGAATCGTGACCGACTGGTCCAAAGCACCAAACTTGGCAGATAGATTCTTATAGACCTAGAGAAGATATTTAGAAGGGGTGACACCTGACATTCTTTTGGGAAGGGTGCCTAATTTGCATAAATCGTTAATCCCTGCCGTGTAATATATTTTCCCCATATTTGGGTATATTTTTATTTCTTTATTTTTTGGAAAAGTGTATTTTGGTGATTCTATACTTGCATATTATCACTTCAATAACATTTCGTAAAGCATATAAGTGACTGAATAATTACAAGGACATAGTAACGATCCAAAATGGCTACTATTTTACCCTAAAGTTACGCGCATTGACCTTTTCCTCAGATATCATCAACTAGTCTCGCCAAACGTGAGTATTGATGAGCTTCATATTCACAAAGGTACTTTCTGACATAATTAACCTAACAAAAATAAGTGGGAAATCATGTGAAAATTGATATCATCTTGATGTTTGGCCCTAAAGACCAAAAAAAAGGGGAGCAACTGTGGTGTCCGTAAATTGGGCTACTACGGGAAGGGTAACGTGGGGACTTGAACAAGTTCAACAAAATCCCCCCAAATAAGAGATTATTGTTGTTTACAATAATTTTGTCTACGCCAAAACGTTTTCTCAACCATAATTTTGGGAATTTCCTTGAACTTGTTCCAGTCTTCCATGTTAGGCAACCCTTCACCTTACTTGGTAGCCCAATTTATGGACACCTCGTTTTTTCCCCAGTTTTTGTTTTCTGGGCTAAATATCACAATGTTCTCATTGTTCACATGATTTTGCATAAGGTTTCAATAGGGTAACTGTACCAGTAAGCTACGTGGTGAATTTGAAGTTCATCAATGCTGATGTTTGGCAAGACTAATTGATGATATCTGGGGACAAGGTAAATGCGCGCAATTGAGGGCATAATAGTAGCCATTTTGGATCGTTACTATGTCCTTGTAATTATTCAGTCACTTATATGCTTTGAAAAATGTTATTTAAGTAAAGATCTGTAAGTAGAATCCCAAAAATACACTTTTCAAAAAAAGAAAATAAATGAAATATACCCAAATATGGAAATAACTATATTACACGGCAGGGATTAATGATTTATGCAAATTAGGCACCCTTTCCAAAAGAATTCGGGGTGTCACCCCTTCTAAATATCTTCTCTAGGTCTATAAGAATCTATCTGCCAAGTTTGGTGTTTTGGACCAGTCGATCATGGTCTTGACGAAAATTAGATCCAAGCCACCTGACTAGTATAAGATACCGACATTAATCCAACAAGCAAACTCTGAACTTACCGTCGAGAACTCTCCTGCTCTGCAATGAACGTTCCTGGTCTGCATTTAACGACAGTCGAGATTATTTGAGAGTCAAAAGTGATGGTAATAATCAGACTATTCCATTATAACAACAACCTATAATATGACAAACATGAAATCAACAATTGAATGGGATGATACAGGTTCTTTTACGTCATGCCAGATACAATTGAGCTCGAGTCATCGACAGCACTTGACCGCGTACCTTGAACTCGCGACATTTACGGATCTATCTTTTGGATAACTGTACCTGTATTCCGAAATATTGCAGCGGGGAGAAACAGTTAAAGATAAAAAGTTTCAACATGGTTCAGACTGTACTTAGGCCTACCTTGTTTTAAAGAAAAGAACATGGAGACTTTTTCATAACTTCAGCCTATTTTTGAAATATAGCTTCTTTTAGAGTTTTGCGCCCCTTACGCACAAAGAGCGAGGATCGATGTCTGAATCACTCCCCAGCCGCAATTAAGAAGAAATTTGAAATTAATCATTCCAGAACTAAATGTAGAGGGCTTTATGAGACGTTTTTTGTGACCGACTTTTATTTTCATTTGAGCTATGGGCAGCTATCAAAACGTTGCAAATCATTTGTAGGTAAATTTGTGGAAGCAGGTATAAGGTAATCGTCCCTCTTCCTCCCTCCCTCCGCCAACCCCTATCAAGTCCTGTGCGCTGCCATGCCCTGGCCTTTTTATTATTAAAAGCGAAATGAGTTGGGGTTTTTTTTTGGAGAGGCCAACGCTTAATCTTATTTGTTTATTTAAATCAATCATGAAGTGGAATAAATATATATAAACGAACGAACGAACGACTAGGCGAACGACTCGGCGAACGAACGCAACGAACGAACGAACGAATGAATGTCGCTTCGGGCTTTCGCAGCTCCGCCGCTCTAAGCCACGATGGCCTTGACGAAAGGCTAGCTATATCGGGAAAAGGAGGCCCTCTTTAAATACTCTCCCCCTCTCCCGCAAATTGAGCCCCACACGTCACTTTTCAACATGCATATGCATGCACACACATATTGTGGTCAGAAAACGTAAACAACATAATTGATGCACAGTAAGGCACTATCTTGAAATGTCATCTTCATCCTATGAAAAAGTGAACAAATATAACTGAAATTTAGTGGTTTTAAAACCTACAAGCTCTACCCGTACTCGATGGGCCAATTGCTAAACGGCAACGGAGCTTACAAACTTGCAACAAATTTCACGGAACTGCTGCAAACACAAAATTTACTTACACTAGCGGGATCGCGCGGCACCGCTAGCTGGTCAGTGCGCCCTCAATTGACGTATTTTTGAGAAGGGTCTCATACTCTCATTGCACTATGTATATACAGTCAGATTTCGAAATGCAAACATTTTGCAGTGTTTTCATAGAAATAATGTAATATTAAACTACTGAAAGTCTCAAAGAAACAAATTCGCCAAAAAAAGAGCAAAACTAAAAATAAAAAAAAAGAATTCCCGTGCCAACCCTGAATTCAGAGGGTAGTGAAAACGGTGCATATATACCAATTAAGGACCTCCGATCTCCATTCTCTGAACGACTGCATTAATTTTAAGACCTTTAACAAAACCGGTGACACACAGACAGACGGACAGAGATAGCCAGCGTAGGATCTCGTGGTTAAGGGCACTGATTCGTGGTCTGTGGGTAAAGCTGCAGGTTGTGGGTTCCAGTCCTGGCGGGGTCATGGTGCGTGTGCCCTTGAGCAAGGCACTTTGTCACTCATTGCTTCTCTCCACCCAGGAGTAAATGGGTACCTATGAGGGCAGTGATGGTTATTGTGATTGAATTAGCTTCCTTGCGCCTAACAGGCAGCATCAAGCTGTATACTCCCCAGGGAGCTGAGATGGTATATGGAATGTTTAATTGATTATGATTGATTAGGGGTAATAATAATGCAAAGCGCTTTGATCTTAGTTAAAAGCGCTATATAAGAACCTGTTATTATTTTATTATTAATATAGGGTAAGCACGGTTGTCTGGTGGAACAAGGTAACCAGTAAAAAAGTAATGTGATGAATTTACTCACGACTAGCTGGCGCTCAGCTGTTTTTCTTTCATAGAAGATCAATTACTTAATATTTGTGCTCATGCATCAATATAAGGCCATTTACTAGTCTTGAAAAATCATATCAAACGGCGTCACCGTGTAGGTACATAGGCATAAATCGTGAAATTCCACACTAAAGCACAGGCAAACCTTTAACACAAATTACATGGGAAACATGAGTTGTAGTATTGGAATAATGCAGGGCAAACTTTATTATACACGTACATGACTGTCTGATCATTCTTCAATTTACTCTAATTTAAGGCTAAAATGCATAAATCTTCGGAATGTGACTATGTACATACAACTTCCTTGTTAAAAATATACCACCTGTTAATTAAACTGATTGAATAGACTGATACCAAAATTCAAACATTAAAGCAATTCCGTTACAAATACCCAATCACCTTTAAAATAATAATACATTCAAGTACTAAATTCATGGCTGCACTCAGCAACAACAATACAGTTATTATTAATGGACACTATTTTTTTAACAACTTCCAATTAATTACCGATACTTGCTATTGTACTGTACAGAATTACTTAGTGGTTATACTTTTAAAATTAATACATGGGTCACGGTAAAGCTATTATACGGTACAGCCTGCATTGTAATTCAAAAATATAGGTCTAACTAATGTACTTCTTGTCTGTGGAAAGGTGGCGCAATTCTGATAATGTGAGTCTTTTAGTATCTTGAAATATCTCGATCCATTAAGCCCCGCCCACTGCTCACGTAGGCGAACCCAGTTCGTTAGTGTGACGTCAGTTCAGTTTAAACCACACCCACTGGCTATTAAGTAGCACTGGAACCACTGGAACCGGAAGCTAACGCAACTTGAGTGTTTATCCAATGAGCGCTAATAATCAGTGGTGCGCGCGCGTGAATGACGAAAGTCGCGAAGTCACTACGAACCGGACAGCACCGCATGTTCCACGCAGGCGAATACCACGGGCGGCTGGGGCTTAGAATAAATCGGTCTAAATACGTTCTGGAGCTGAACCAAACTGTATGTGTTGAAGAACTGAAATGAGGTGAGCAAATTACCTTACACTGTTAAGAATATTGTTGGCTTATTTTCCCTAACGAAATGAAAATGTTTTTAAAATGGCTTTATTTTGAAAACGAAGATGCCCAATGTGGTACAATTAATCCACAAAATAATTACACACCAGTTGTATTAATAAACACTTGAATCATTTTTGAAATTGGAATACAAATTAATATTCAGTCACAATAATAGTTTGTTTTTAAAGTCCATCAATATTAGCATAGCTCAACTTATAAACTATTACGCCCAAACAACCTACATATACAGTATACACTCTTTGGGTTACAGCTACAATATATACGGAGGAGTAAAAACATGTAGTACATGGCAGCATTATACATAATTAGCATAATTATAGAGTAAAGGAATACACATTTTAGTACTTAAACAAAATCAAACACCAAGAATTCTACACTACACAAGTTCAGCTGAATGTTTGTAAAGTAATCATTTGAACAATTTCTTGCCAAAAGAGCCAATCACATAAAAAATAAAATTAAAAAAAACACGATGAAAAAAAAAAAAAAATGATTTGCACAGAATTTGAAGCTGTGATCTCCAGATTACGATACCGTGGATTTTAAGAAGTAACTAACGATGCAGTTTTTAACTAGTTAATACACTAGCTACAAACTGTAATCTCTAACTATTAAACAGATATACATGTACACTGCAGCTTTTTTGACATTAGTTCGAAGAAGAAAAGAAGATAACTGAAGCAAATCTAATATGTAAAACGCATTTCCACAAAATATGTGATTACAAAAAAATAACGTGGAATGCTGTTAAACACTGTACATCTCACCACATTTTTCCTATATGGCCAATTCATTTTCGTTTTCCAATTCATCACTTTGTTGAACACCACTGAAATAAATGACAAGAATTTCGCTCATTTGTCCAAATAACTCCTGTTCTTTTTCTGACTGACATCAACGATACGGTAAACACAAAAGGGGCATGTGGACCATGTCTCAATATGGTTAAAGATGTCTTGGAGACAAAGGCAAACTACATGTAGCTGAATTTTGCAGGACTTCTTCATTTTTTTTTGAAGTTCAAATCATATGGGTTCCTACAACGTCCAATAACAATTCTCACCTAATTCCTACAGAATATTTACTTTGGATAATGTAGAATGAGAATTCCATTTCAAGCATCCATGTATACATTCCAGAATAAACACCTGACTTATGAAGATAATGGGAACCACAAGATTCTGTGATCAATACTGTAGTGCATACGTGGACACATACAAATGGAAACATATTGGTGTACATTTTTTACGCCCCAACTTGGTCATCGGTCTCAACATGATGTTGGACCTGTCCCAGCCTGTGCCAAAGTAGATCGTTCAAGTAGGGCAGGCCTAACTTGGGTTGGGCACTGCCAAGAATAGGAGTTTGCTCGTAAATGTCTTAAACCCCAGTACATTATTTGCCAGACCTGTTTGCATGGAATGTGAGATAAAAACAGATTGTGACCAAACAGTGCAGTTGACAGGTGGTGATGATGACGATGGTGGTGATAATGATGATAGTGATGATGACGATGATTATGATAACGATATTGACAATACAAGTTTTAATCATGATGATTTTTTTTTTGGGTGTGCAAAGCAAAGAAATCCGCGTGTTGGATCTCATAATATTCAATCACTCATTCCTCCTCCATTGCTACCCAAAAAAAATCCCAGAAACACAATGCCCATTCAAGAGAAGTATTGCAGCTGCATCCAGTCCCCAGAAGTCCAGTCACATGTCAATCAAAAGGCATCAGGTCCCAAGTTGAGCTATTTAAATGAACAAGCTATTCCAAGGAACTATGACTAAGGCAGTCTTTTCTTACCCTCCATTCCTTGTCACTGGACTTGTGAGTGGACTAGACTCTATGACACCTTTATAGGTGCAAAGAGTCCTACATTGCCTCTAAGTTGCAGCACCTCTACAGGAGCCATATTTTCCTTATTATCGGCACCAATTGTGCGTATTTTAGACAATTGACATGGATCGATTACTAGTCTGCGGTATGGGATTCGTAGGTCTGCCTAAAATTGACTGGCCTTTGTCCAGGAGTGCTAAATATTCTTGAATATGTACATGCCATTGTTGGATAAATCAAAAGCCTTTGACTCCCAAAATGGGGGGATTGTGTTGGCTCTGTAATTAACAGAGCAACAGGTCTATGCAGTAGAACACCTATCTGAGGAACAACCAAGGAATTAATCCATATTAATATTTTTTTTCTACACTGGATCCACATTGAACTGTATATGAGCAAGGATATTTCTCATTATTCATTCTTGCATATATTCTATTTTGAGACACACTCTGTGTAATATAAGGATCTACCTTAAAGATATAGTCCATCATTTGTAATTTGTGCATCTTGTTCGTTTGAAGCAACATAAGTGTTCAAAATCTAATGAAGGATACTGAGCAACTAACCTGATGAAGTTTCAGCTCAGCTTCAGCTGTATATATTCCGAGAAAAACAGCATTCTAGGATCTCAATTTCAAATCAAAAGTTGGTGAATCATGTTTTGAATTGTTTTGAATTGCAGCTATACACGATGTCACGCACTGATCCGACAAATTATAGCAACCGCGTGCTGTGCGTCGTGCCAATGCTTGCCCGTGCTCCGCCGAATAACAAAGCGAACTATTAATTTAAATTTCCTGGGGTGCATCTTAAGACGCATCGTAGGAAATTTAGTCCACTTCCTATCTTTCAACCAAGTATGTTTTTCAACAATAATTACGCCCGTTACTTTTCGGATGGCTGCAAATGATGGACTATAGCTTTAAGGAACCCACTCGAGTGGCTACATACAGCTTGTAAGTGCAGCATCTCTTTCAACCAAACTATGAAAAGTGGAAATGACTAAATATAACCGGTAAAGTGGTGTTCCTAGTTTCTTACAGTGGGGTTCTACTGCATGTGTGACCCTTATATCCTTCACAGCCTAAGCCATGCTGAAGACCCTGACCGAGTGGTAGTTGGCCATGACCATCATGCCCTTGTTGTTGAAGCCGATGCCCTGGGGCATGTATTGCTTGTCGGAGACGCACTTGATGTGCTTGCCCCGGTTGGTGAAGTGGTGGATCTGGCCGGTGTTGATGTAGCCAAGGTAGCCCGACACGTAGATCTCGTCGCTGGCATGGTCCACGGCCACACCAGCAGGCTTCATCTTCTCGCCGTCGAAGGTGGTGTCGATGGCAAAGGCCTCGTTGCCCTTGACGCCGAAGGGGTCCACGGCTATCACACGGCCTTCGTCAGCATTGGTGATCAGAACCAGGTTCTTGTTGGTGACGGCGATAAACTCGGGCTTGATGCTGATCTGGACCAGTCGCTCCACCTTGCCATCGTTGGGGCTGTGGATGCTGACAACCTGACGGGTGAAGTCACCTGGAGAAAGTAGGGGGAAGCAAAACAAAGAGTTGGATGATGGATTTTATCTCAATAGATTTGAGCAAGCCTATTCATATCGGCTCTACTGTCATAGAGAATTGTTTTAATTCCATCTAACTAAGCCAATTGATTCCATACTCATTTAGAGTTCAAATCATTCATAATTAACAAAGAAAGCCTATGTGAATACTGTCGGGCAGAAGGGGGGAATTGGGTCTTCCACAGTGTCTGTCCTGACAGTAAGCCAGATGATCTACCTTTGTGGTGTTAGTGAGAAACATGTAGGTTCAGACCAAAACACTAGACAAAGACTGCGGATACACTCTGTCATATTGACGGCCAGATTAAATATGGGAATCCCCATGCGACAAGGAAGCCTATAGTTAGTTGCCTTTGCCAGAAGGAGCAGGGGTTTACTCTGACACACAATAACTGCAACTGTATAACGACTTGTCAGGTAAAGGAGACTTTTAATGTACAAAAGGCAAATCCCAAGTTGAGTAGATAAACAAATGAACAGAGACAAACTGAACAGAGACAGAGTGAACAGACCGCGGACTCGAGAAGGCGCAATCATCATTACTGGCGCTCAAGTAAAATTGCTGATGTGAGTGACATCGATTTTTCAGGTGCATTGTCAAAGTCAAATCCCATCACTGTAGATACCTGAACCACACATATTTTGGCCCAGTTGAAGTTAGAGTTTCATCATTTTGCCACAAAGCCAGGTCCTATCCAGTCTGTTGGAGTTCGCTCTCAGATGGCGTCAACTTTTTTCCCCGATAAATTTCTGTTTAACATCAGGAAAATAATGTTGATATCATTTGTGGGAACCCCTACATGTGGAAGCCTAGCTGGACCTAGACAGTGGTGTATCCACTGGGGGGGGGGGGGGAGATAGCTTACTAAAAAGTTTGATACTACTTGACTTAGACCTGCTGGCTCCCATGCATTAATTCTTGGAGAATGGAACATATTTTCCTAATTAGATGGACTAAAAACAATGAGCTATGATACATGTATTGAGCCAATATATCAATTCAATGTCTCCAGCGGGTGCACTGGCCATCAAGTTTTTCTGCTACTTCTCACTTACCAATGTAGATCCTGTCTTCCTTGTCAATGGCCACACAGCGTGGATCCACCACGACTCCTGTGTCAGTAGGAGCCACGGGGAATTGCAAGACCTGCTTGCGGTCGGCATTGTACACGGTGCCGAAGCCAGAACGGTCGATAACCACCAGGCGGTTCTTGGAGTCCGATGCGACATTGCGTGCTAGAATGAGAGATTGGGAATGTCAACTGATCACGTACAGTAAAAGTTTTGCAGAGGGGTAAATATGCTGGTTTTCACATCATCCCGCTGAACAAGGCATTCCGAAAGTAGGATCCACATGACAAAATACAGGAGCATGTAGTTTGACTGGCTAACCATCACCATCCCTTGGATGTTAACTATGAACATATTGAAGTGGAACAACTTCCAATAACTCCATTTTCTAAATTGTGATACTTGTGATTTGACTCGACTACAACTTTGATATCCTTTCGGGTCCTGGACAGTGGTGGATTTTGGAGGATTCAGGAAGGTTCCTTGCAAATACTATTGATGCATTTAAATGCCATTAAGATAGAGCTCTAAAGACCCCAGAGATACTCACCACTGGAGGCCGGGATGCTGATTTTGGGCTTTCCCTCTGCTGAGAAGACAGCCACACGGTTGTTGTTACGATCAGCTACAGCAATATCCCCGTTCGGGCAGGCGGCGATGCCACGGGCCCACTTGAACTCCCCTTCCCCGGTGCCCTCCTTGCCAAACTGCATGTGCAGGTCCCACTCGCCCTTCTTGACCACCTGACCCAGGGTGACCTGGTCGGTGGCCTCTTTTGCCATGCCGGTGAACTTCAGGAAGGACAGCTTCTGGTGCACCTGTTAAGTTTCCAAAATGTGAGTTGAACCGTTACCACTCAAAACTTCCCCCTAAACTGCCCTCCCTGTAGCACCCAAAATCCAGAGTTTATTGTAACAAATCACTGAATTTTGTGACTCGAGTTGAGTCATATTGGGTCAAAAAGTTCAAGTTGAGTCGAGTCACAGTGTGTGGTCGAGTCGAGTCAAATTTATACTCCAGTCAATTGTACGGTCACTGATATTTGAACACCATCTAATAAGTTAAGGAATGGAAAAAGGAACACAAGGCACCAGTTAATTATGAAGATCCAAAGACTTAAAATGCTGCGTGGTACCCAATGGACAGCTTCTGTTGGACATTTCTTCCAAAGATCTACTAACAGCTAGTTCACAAGAAGTGAAACTTCGGTTTCCTGTCTGGTTTGGCTTCGGGGCTGGAATAATTTATACCTGACAACTTCAAAACCAAATTGCAACATACTAAATTGCTCCTTTATAGAAACATATCTAATTATTTTTGAATGTAGGACATAAATTTCAAGTGTGCACTACATTATAAAACCACGAGGTGGGAGTCCATGATGCTGCGTATATTTGTAGGTGATAAGCGGCCACAACGTGATGGTAACACAAAGTACACAAACATGAATAACTTTTTACCTTAAGTCACTGCAAATATATTTCGCACGTACAGTTTTGGGACTCGAGGGTTATTAGCCTTCTACTCAAGTCGAGTCGAGTCTTCTGATGAGGGACTCGAGTCGAGTCGAGTGCTTGCAGTGACTCAAATCGAGTCGAGGTCCGTTGGGACTCAAGTCGAGTCACCAAAAGTTGTGACTCGAGTCGAGTCATTACAACTCTGCCTAAATCACCTCAGCACTTAATGGCTCTTTATGGATTCGTCAGGGGATAAATACAATGCAATACAATGTTGCACAGCTCCCAATGTGTTTACCCTAACATTCATGACATTGCCAGATGCAACAGACTGCTACAGGTGTGAAAAAAGTCTTTCGGACCTTATTGCATTGAGCCATTAACACTGATGCATCAACTGCGAATTCTGAGATAATGGGAGCTGGTCCAATTAATCAATGATTTGAAACTGATTTTGAAGGTGTGGACGAAACAGGAACACTTTCACCCCTTTATACATGTACAAGTAGGTGTAGGGGTGGAGGTCATTTGCTGAGATGTTGCAACGGCAGCTCTTACAAAAAAAAGTTGAAAAGGATCTTTATTGGATCCTTAAAGGATTCTACCATGGGCGTCAATCGCTTCTCAAATGTGTGTGTGTGGGGGGGGGGGGGGGTCATACCTTGATCAGAACTTATGCGAGTGCAAAGTGCGAAGCCCTAATGGTGGGGGCTTCGGGGCCCGCTTACAAAAATTGATTCTAGACACTCTCTGTGGTGTGATCTGAGGCAATTTCTGAGGATTTTGTAGGATTTTTCTGATAGGATTCCTGAAAGACTTCTTGTACATGGGGTAGGTGGGCCCTAAGGTTACATGTACCTGAGGAGGTGACTTCTCCGTCAAATTCTGCAGGTCCCTCTCCACCGTGGGGTGCAGGGAGAGGAAGTCCGGGTCAGTGGCCGTCTCAATGGCGTTGCGGGCAACCTCCAGGGAGTGACGGGCTTTGCCGATGAAGCTGGACACGTGCTGCTCGCTCTGCTGCATGGTCTGGGCCCGCTGCTTCTCAATGTGGTCAATCTCATCCAGCAGCATCTGCAGGGAGGCAAGGAATGAGACCGTTGCTCTTTCATAGGATTGCCAGAATTTTAGACGTTTTACTATTTCAACCCTAGGCATAAGTGGTTCATAAGAGTTAACTGCCAGGAGGGTAACATGGGACTGGAATCAATTATGACTAACGACTCTCTTTTTTTGGAGACCAGAATTTTATACCCAAGGTTCCTTTTCTGCATTAATACGATCTCATTTTAATACCTTTTCCTTTCGTTTCAGCTCAGAAATCTTGGAAGCCACCAACTCCTGGACACTCTTCCTTGCATCGCCGGCGTTGATCTTCAGATCATTCTTCACGGTGTTTAAGGACTTCTGGACCTGTTGGAATTCTGCTACCACCTGCAAATCAGCAAGTAAATAATTCATTCAGATTAAAAAGAATCAATTCCATCTCTTCAATATTTGTTATATTAAATTTTGCTTTCAACAACTTACATATATTGGTACATTCACAGTTCACACTAGAGCTGTCTGTTTCTTACTAATTTAGTACAGTATTCGATTATTCGAACTGTTTTTAACAAAATATTTGAATATTCAAACCAGATTGATAGTCAAGTTAACATTTGCCAGCTGCCTCTGCATGCCACACCTGCATGTCAAATTTTGCACGCAAAACGTGCAATCGATGTTATGGGCCACAGGAGTGTTTCACAGTATGTTTTTAACCTTCTAAAAGCATGGGAACAATGACCCAATGTAGACAATGTCATAAAAATGTTGCATCGGACAGTAAAGCGCAGCAACTTTACAGTTACAATAACATCACAGTCGTGTGTGTGCAACTGTACATGCGTAATTTTTATCTTTGACTGTTCGAACATGTCCAACCAGCCATATGAATATTCAGTTGATCAAATATTTGAGTATTCCGTATATATTTTCGGGACAGCCCTACATGTAATTCACTGCACACAGTGCAATGTGCTCTCCAATAGCTTGCGAGAAATAGTCTTGAGACTGCTTGATCAAAACTCACACCATGTACATGTACATAGGAGTCCTACATAACATGTAAGGACCCTGCACTAGGAAGAATATATCATTACGAAATAGCAAGATATACATGTACATGAATACAATCACATCATTGTCAAGATCAACAAGTCACTACATCTGTTTAGCACGTTTGATCCTCCAACATCCACCACTTGTTGCAGAAAACAATTACAGCACACTCTATTTTAAGGTCTCCCGCAACCGCCCTGCTATATTGCTCACTGTTGCTGCCTGAAACCTCCCTGCCTATTGATCATCGAGCACACTACGGCTAAATTAATTCTTCAGTGAATAAACACAATTTTATGCAATGTAGGCTGGATAAAATACATGAAACAGTGACTGGCCTCTGGTCCACCTCTGCAAAATCTTGTAAACCTGTGGATGGATTCTGAAAGATCTGGGCGCATTCAGGCCATATACATTGTATACGGTACACACCTCGGAATTGTTTACTCACCTCCTCAGTCTTGGGCAAGAAGTCCCTCATGCTCTGCCTGCGTCGGTTAGCCGCCTCTCTGATGCTCACAGATTCGTGCTGGGGACGAGCGTGGCCCAAGAAGGCACACTCCAGGCAGATGAGCTCGCTGCAGGTCTCGCAGAAGCAGCGAATCTTCTCCCCAGGATGGCTATCACACTCGGGGGCCTTCTTGCGGGCGGGGCTCTTCAGCTCAATCTTGCCCGTGCGTAGCTCATCCAGGGATGCGATGACGTGGTTCTTGATCATGGCGAAGCGCTTGTGGGCCTCCACGCAACCCTGGCACAGGAAGTGGTCGCAATCCATGCAGCGGGCCACGGATTCCTTGTTCTCGTCGCAGCCGCCACACTCCAGCTTCTTCCCCTTGGCACCCAGGAGCTGGTCATGGAGGACCATCTCCTCTACCACGCCACTCAGATGGAAGTTGGACTTGAGTCCAGCAATGCCACCGATGGGAAGCTCCGTCTCATCGCCGCAGACCGGGCAGGGGATGCGGGTGTTCTTGGGGTACTTCATGTTGCGGTACTTGAGCAGGCAGTCCTCGCAGAAGGTGTGGACGCAGTCCATGATCTTGGGCTTGAAGTAGAAGTTCTGGCACAGGCCGCATTTCAGCGACTCCTTGCTGATCTTGTTCAGCACGGTGCTGGCGGCGTTCTTGAATATGGAAGTCATGTTGGCAGTAATGTCTTCCTCAGACTTTCACAACAATCTGTCAAGTCAGAAAAAAAATAATGGGCTTGTCACGTTTGAAGGATTGCATGACAACAAACAAGCTCGAAAAGGTCTCGGAAGCTGCGGCCCAACTGTAGACCTACTGCAGCCTATGTGTAAAGTCTGTTCTTGTATGCACAACCACTCATGTGGTTGTGACTGTCAATTGAAAAGGATTCCCATTATTTTGTTGAACGTCAGTTGGTGCATTGAGCGTTTTATTGCATGCTGAACACCCAATTTGTGTGCAGTACAGTGCTAGCCCAAATGCCAAATGAGTGACCTCGTGACCCAATTTTCCAGGACTGCAATAAATTGGTGGCTGGTCAGTAGTGGAGACATTTGTTACTAACCAATGGAGAAACGTGATCATTTCTAGAACTGCTTTCCGAAGCTAAAAATTGTGATGAAAACTCTAGAATTTCCTAAATTCTTGTACAATTTGACATCAAAAATGTTTTATTACAATGTACAGGAATTCGCTCTTTTCACACTCCGCCATTGGGCATGCAGAGCCTCGATCTGGCAACTTTACACAATAAAAATAGCCGGTTTAGTGATCTGAACCCCGACACGGGAATCACTAAACCTGCTATATTTATTGTGTTAAGTTGCCAGATCGAGGCTCTGCATGCCCATGGCGGAAGTGTGAAAAGAGCGAATACCATACATGTAGAGGGATGAGCCAAATGTACAAATGGCTTGGGTAGAAAGAGGACAAATAGCGAAACCTCCACATTTGTAAACTTTATAAAAAAAGTACCGGAGACAAGGTTTGAGTACAGAAAGGGCTATTGTCTTTTTTATGTGTAAAAAAGAAGTATATACATGTACATGTACATTGCACTATTCTACGTGTGCAATTGCCATAATCAACATTACATCTTGAGTTGACACAAATTTAATCTTTTTTATGTGTAACTCAGACTCTTGGGGTCTGACAGTTCACCAAAAACTATTTCTTGAATATACAAAGGTCTGCATTAGAACTCAAAATGCACTATGGTAATAACACACAACATAACAGACCACTCTAACAGTGACTAAAGACATGAAAGAAGTACAAAACGTAGCACAACTACAAAAATACTTTAGTACTTTTTCATAAACGGCTTGGGCTGCTCCAAGTCCAAGGCATGTCACATACACGCACACTGTACGTGACCCTCATCGAGTTGCCAAAATGTAACAAGAGGCTGCATTCATATCCTGCCTGTGTCATGCTCCTTTTGGGCAATTTGTGAAAAATGCTCTCCACAAACTCCTCAACATATTCAAATATTTTCTGCCAACAAATTCCAATTTTTGAAAAAGACACGTACTTCTTTTTTCTATATTGGACGGTTTCAACCAAAATGCGCTTTTATTTTGGGTCGATTTAATGCCCATCACTAAAAAGATATGTCTGACGTATGATCGGGCCGCAAATATTTTGAAATTTGCAGAGTAGGCCTAATTGTTCCATAACTAAATGTGGGTGGATTTTTGGTTTGTTCAATGACTCATTCAACAAGTAAGGTGTGTTTACAAACACAAATGCCCCGCAACCGTGACTGTTTCCATGACATAACACATACTCTCTTAACATCAACTTACATGTACCTTGGTCACATGGAACATTCATTGACAGCATTAGTGTCTTCTGTAGGTTTTAAATGAATTAATCCCTAATCCCTATGATCTCAGAATAAATACAAGATTTCTATTGTTTTAGCCACTGTGACCTTGACCCTTGACCTTTCGACCCCTAATGTGATAGGCCTATTTGGATTACCAAGAACGATCCACAAACCAAATTTGAAGTTCACTTGTAAAGTATTTCTCAAGTTATTGCGCTGACAAATTTCTTTTGTTTTAGCCACTGTGACCTTGACCCTTGACCTTTTGGCCCCAAATGCAAAAGGCTTCTTAGGATTGCCAAGGACAATCCACAAACCCAATTTGAAGTTCATATGTAAAGTATTTCTCGAGTTATCGCGCTGACAAAATTTCTTTTGTTTTAGTCACTGTGACCTTGACCCTTGACATTTGGGCCCCAAATGCAAAAGGCTTCTTAGGATTGCCAAGGACAATCCACAAACCAAATTTGAAGTTCATATGTAAAGTATTTCTCAAGTTATCGCGCTGACAAAATTTCTATTGTTTCAGCCACTGTGACCTTGACCCTTGACCTTTCGGCCCCAAATGCAAAAGGCTTCTTAGGATTACCAAGGACAATCCACAAACCAAATTTGAAGTTCATATGTAAAGTATTTCTCAAGTTATCGCGCTGACAAGATTTGTCCGGACACACACACACACACACGCACCCACCCACCCACATACCCACCCACCCACCCACGGAAGGACAAGGCGGAAACAGTATGCCCCTTCGGCTTCGCCGCGGGGCATAAAAATGAATAACTTTTTTGTATTGCTAGAAAAAAAAATGGGATGAAACCCAAATGTACTATGGGGAGAGTAACTCTAAACTGGACTTGAGGAAAGACATGAAACTTCAACACATGCCTCCACACTCCATGGAGTACCATAAATTAAACCTCAGACATACATGTAAGGAGCTACTCCAGAAAACCACAGGTAAACAACAGGTGTTTATAACAGGGCAAGACCGAGGGGTCAAATACATGAAACTATAAATCACAATTATAATGCATGTATGTCAGCAGTTCTTAAGGGATAGGCAAGGGCTCATATTCAATTTCCTTGTTAAGCTTGCAAAGTGCAGACTCGGCAAGAACTCAACACCTGCGTGCTCATGAAATTTTCCATATGAATGCAGTTTGAAACATGATGTTTTATGCACTGGCAACACACTGGCGACAGATTTACATGTGAGTTAAAAGAAAGATACATGTACAACATTTGCAAATATCAAAAAACAAAATGATCAAATTATGCCCGACTGGATTGTTAAGGACTGACAGTCTCAAGCATCCTGTAAAATTGTGGCTCCTGGTGCGCTGACATTTTCAAGAAAAATATCTTTTTTCCAACGCTGGTCGGCCGACCAGCTTTGGAGAAAACTGGCTTAAAAAAAATGCTCCTAATTTGTCACATTTAGTTATTCCGCATTTTCTTTGCAATCGATTACACACCTGTGAAGGGGTACAAGCCTGTTAGACTGATTCTCTGACCTTACAATTCCCCAAAGTCTATAAATTGCTCTGTTTCATCTTAAGTGGGGTCAGGGAACCAGACTACAAGAACATGGTTGTTGTTTTTGTTTGGATTTTCCAGCACCTCCAAACCCGAAATGGGAAGCAAGTCATTTCAACAATATTTGCTATAACATACTACATGTAATCGTCCAAATCCATTTATTTCTGAAAATTGCAGCAAAAGCAAATGTTGTACATTAATTCCCTTTAAGTCTTTTAAACTTTACTGGCAAATAAATGTCCGAGACATCATTTTTTCATTTATAAAGGGGGGGGGGGGACTGTTCAACACCCACCTCCTTACACCATGGAAAGGATTGATGCAGGAAAATAAATTGATCAACAGGTACATGTATAGATACATGTTAAAAATTACATCCCCAAATCACAAGAATATTGTCAAATTTTAAAAAGCACATGCAGACATGAACGCTTTTAATGAACCCGCAACTCAAATTCCATTGAAAGATCTACACGTGTGCTCTTGACAAGACTTTGCATGTTTAGTAACAACATTATCTAGGCAAGATCAAGTACATCTTCATAAATAATGCAAAACCACATGCAGATGATGGTTTTATCATGGATGGACATATGATGTTGATCATGGGCCTTTTTTACGAGTCAGCCATATTGAATTGAAAGTGAGGTGAAATTCAATGTTTGGAACTTGCGAAGAGAAATTTAATGTTTGGAACTTGCGAAGAGAAATTAAACCAAGTTAATTTCTAATAAATTCCACTCTGTTTCAATGAATAATTTAAAATGTGTAATTAAACATTCCCTAATGTTTAAGCCAGATTTTAAAAAAAATATGACAGTAAATGAGGCTGCATTGTGCCTGCATAAACAGTCTGGCACCATCCCATTCAACAGTTCAAAATTAATTAAATACATTCAGGGAACTTGAAAAAAAGGGCCAACTCGTGAATGTAAGGCCCATCATCTGTCATCTAGTCTGGCTAGTTTAGGCTAAGCAAGTAGGTAAGGAATTGTTACACTTACAGGGACAGGAAAAAAGGCACTGTACATTTACTTAGATTTGTTTAAGAATGGTTAGATTGTTACTTGTTGCATTTAAAGAGTGCAACAAGCAGTTGAATGGGACAACTGAAAAACCTACATGTATTAAGACAGGCATCGTATCATATGGTTCATCATCAAAAATTCAACATGGCGTCCCCTAGGCCTTATACATTAAACTTGCATGTACAGGCAGGCCTACATTCTTTCTGATTTACTCATCTGGTTTATAGTGGTGTGGTTACCACCCAAAAGGATGACTGATTTCTTTTACAACAATGACAATTTACTAGTACAGAAAACTACAGATAGTATGAATCATCGGATCATCATGATCATCATCATCCACGTAAATGCAATTCTGGTGCAAGAAAAGAACAGCGCACTGTATATTTTCCTCTAAACACTTCGACTCAGCATGGCAGGGGCCAGAACTGGTATTAAAACATACTAATCATTAACTATAGCTGAGTATAGGAATTATTTTCCTCCACGGTCTTGCCTTCTCCATATAATTATATTTCTCCTAGGGCTATATTTTTGTGTGTCTCTGCTTGTTGTGGGTTTATAATGTTGTAACGTAAGTGTATCTATTCATGTGGAGAGAAATAAAATAATAATAATAACTGCATTTTATAGTCACGTCATGGAGTGTTTATTTTTTATAGAGCCTAATCATTCATACATGATGAACATGCCACTGATTGCCGCAACATGTCCTGATTGTGATCTCCCGATTCTCAACTTAAAAATTACATACCACCAAATTCTTCAGCGTATTCCCTCTCGATGGTTAACGGTTAAACAATCTGCATAACAATTGCCTCAGAACAAGCTCAGAGAATGGTCATATCACCTGGGAGAAGAACGCTAAGCTTTCGTCTATTTTAACAAGATGTCGGCACTGTGTGTGGTGCGCCGGTGTGTGGCACGATAGTACACGTACACCTGTTCGTCTCTCTCCGATACCTCTCTTCTGATTGGCCAAGCGCTTAAGTGCCAGGCTCCCAAACAGTAAACGGCCGTCGGTTTTGGATAAAGCATTTTTTAGCGCTGAATGAATGGAATGTGCGGAATGCACGCGCTAAAGTCTGTTCAATGAGTGACCTTTGAACGCCCACCGACTTACTGAAATAATATTACTGACAATAGACAGACAGTTCATAAAATTACGGTTTTAAAATAGTATCAGATTTTTTATATATATAAACAGTACGCTGAGCTTTCTTCGTTTTCATTCATGATTTTATCTGCAGTACAGGCGAGGAGTACTCAAGGGCTTAACGTGCTCACTCGACAAAGTGTAAAATGGTCTGCGGTGTATTAAAAGAGCAAAATATCTGCTTCAGTTATGGGCAAACGTAAAATCATTGATCCACGGTACGACAGCACAAGCCAACTCCTCGGACCATGCGAAAAAAAGCAAATCCAAATCCAACAATTTATAAAGATCTAAAATGAAGATTTCATCAGGCAAATGTGACTCTTTTTTTTTTGGTCAGCTGACGGCACAAAAGTTTACCGTTTTTGTGGAACAAAAGTACACAACTTTCAAAGATTGTGTATTTTTATAGGGCCTATAATTTTCGTAGACGGATAGGCTACAAAAAAGCGACCAAATACATGACAAATTTCGAGCTTAATTCCCTCTAGCTCTGCTGGCCTTGGACGAGTGTCACTATGCGCGACTGAGGGGACGTCCCCCTCCCTCCCCCCTTTTGTTCCCGGACTTTCGGGATGTCTTTAGGGACATCGATCGATCGTGCACGGGTGGGAGACAGATCTGGCCCATTCCCGTCAACGGACGATGACAAGTGACCCAAAAGCCCGCCAAATCATCCTATATAGTCATCGGAAGTGACCGTGGGATGTACCCGCCCGTCCCAGGTACCGTCGTCTATTCCCTTTTGTCAAATGTATTGACTTTAGTCCTACAATTGTTTATTCTACAAGAAGCATTGCCGACTTCTATTCAACCTTTGAACGAATGTATCAGAGTACATTCATTTCACACGATCGATTTGTTCATGCTGATGTGTGTAATTACAATGATTTCAGTCTGCATAGCAGAGATCGGCTGGTTTTTGTACGATCTATTTCGTAAATCGTATTCCATTTCATTGCAACTACGCGTGCGCGAAACTATTGTTTGCGATGATCAAAACATTGATTATATAAAGCAACCATTCTTTATTGTGCAGAGTTTCGGGTAGGTTCATGAAAGTTGAATTCCAACCAGCTACGGTACAATTTTTTCCTATCATCACAATTTACACAATATTGTGAGAAAAGTCAAGTTACATGCAAGTCGTAATCAACAGAAAAGGCATTGATGATGAGACTGAGAGTTGGCAACAGTCAAACCGCGTTCAATACAAGTCTGCCAATTAATTCTCCTGTTAGCACGAACGGCTTTTTTATTTCTGTACCCCGTGGTACGTTCCGACTTCCGAAAATTCGGGGGGGGGGGGAATCTAGACAAAATAGTGAAACTAGGGAATCCATAATTCCAAACAAATGTATGTCTTCATTTCTAAGTAGGCCTAGTACTGTAATTTCTCTTTGAAAAAAAATATATCTATCGATCTGAAACCGCGCTCGGAAAGGCCTTGAATAGGAAATCATGAACAACTTCCTGAACAGTTCAAAGGAAGTAATCAGGTGTGCTGGAATAGCATGCATGGTTATCAATCATTGTTTCAAGTTGCTATCTCGGCTGTTATTTTTCGAGTTTCCCCCAGGGAAAAAAATATTTCGTTTTTCATTTTTTTGTTAAGATTGTACACTTTTTTTTAAACGCATTGGGTAGACATGACATAGGCATCTAACAAAAAAGCCTCCCAGGAAAAACAACAACATGTTTCTCGTCCCCGCCCGCTTCCTTTTTGGAGACCGCCTGGATTTTTTTAATTATTTTTTATTTTTGAAAAATGCATTAAAAAAAACACCGGAAAAGTCCACAAATTCATCGGAAAATAAATTGTAGACCAATACAATTACAAGTCTAAATATGTTCAGTTCTCTTGTCCAACTTATCTTTCATTTTAATTAAGTGTCTTTGAACAGTGGAAACACCAACAATTGCAGGAAATTTTTAAATGGCGGCCATCTTGAAACAAATAAAAAGTTCCGCTTCCTCCTTTTTTTTCTCGAAAACCCGGACGAGAAACATGTTGTTTTTTTATTCGGCCTTATAATGCGGCCTGACAATGAATCCAGAGACATCTCTGAATACATGTATACCTGGTTTGGGGGTTATTCATTGGTACATGTACATGTACATGTTTAAAGATTTACGGTAGCACTGCCATCCATGGGACGAATATCTTTTACGAGTTTGTGAGTGTGAGGTTCTAAAAAGAACCGGGGCTCTTATTGTTTGGGACAGTATACATGCTCTGCCCGTCGTCATGGGACTGAAGGGATTTCCAACGGTGAAGGGGTGAGTGTTGTGTATAGTGTGACCGGAAGCAGTGAAGCCAGTTATTCCCCGGTTCTTTTCAGAACCTACAATGAGATTGATCACATGGTGCTGCCGTATATCTTTATCTTAGTGCTACTTTCACCATGCTAACCTTTAAATCTTATCTTCATGTAGTATCATCAGTATTGAGTCGATGAATCCTTTCTCTATGATGAAACTACTTATGCTCGCACTATATTTTCACGCAATATAACTTGATAACTGCGATTGTAGTATTAACATCAGATCAACTTTACTATATATCCGATACTTTATATTGCCTTTAATAGCTGCAAACTAATTGAAGAGAAATACGCAAGCTCATAATACATGGACTTTGATCGAAGCACAGTAGGGCCTATACATGCGAAATACATGTGCTTCTGCATATCATTTTGGAAGTAGCATTTGCAAGATTGTCATTAGCAAATTATGTGTCCGTTGACACCTTTTCAGAGATACAAACTTTACAAAGCGGAGTTTAGACCTACCCATTGTTTCCTTTTGTTTTATAATATGGTATAATGCATATAGAGTGAACTTACAGCAAAAAGCCACTACATGAACAAGTCAGAAATACGCTTTTGGACGTAACTTTGGCTGGAAACCGTTTCTAGCCACTTGTACATGTAGCATAGCAGCGCTAGGTTATTGGACCCCTGGCCCCTCGATGTTATTCGTGGGAAAAGTTGTTATTGCTTGTTCACTGGACAAAAAACACGGTTGTTCGTGCACGTACGCCGTGCCGTACGATTGAATTGAAACCTGGGGGAGCTCTCATTCAGTCGCTGCATGATATCCCATTCAAAGATACAGGACAAAGCACAATGCGCAAACCAAAGGATTGAAAGTTCAGATGTTACCGATTGCATGCCGTGAGTAGGCCTACCATTTTGCATCATAGTGTGCTTCACGACAACAAGTCTTTGTACAATATCAGTCTCGTGTTAAAAGTCAGTAAAGGCCGCCAATGTGGTTTATCAGGCCGGCGTTTATCCCCAGTTTCAGCAGCATGAAACGACTGATTTTTTTTTTTAATTCTCCCTAGACAGGATGCTATCCATCGCAGGTTACTTCCCAGCTAATGCCGGTACCCATTTATACTCCTGGGTGGAAAGGCAACAGGCTTGCCCAAGGACACAACCGATCAAGTCGACTCTCGTCGGACTGCAACAAATCATTCCAGTCTCCCATGGCCGTCCTGATCTCGGCTGAGGAGGCTAGCCCAGTATCACGACGCAGCTGGTCCACGTACATGTAGGTTAGCGTCTGCCCACCTCGAGAGGCTACTCCATGAGTGGGTTCCCATGAGATGAGTTGGCTTGCAGCTATCTCTGGATGCCGAACGCAGTGACCAGCCAACCGCAGACGCCTAGTTCTGATAGTTGTAGAGGTCCTTAGCAGGTTGCCATAGAGCGCCTCATTCCTGACTTTGTCTCTCCAACTCACGTCTAGAGCCATCCTCAGCATGCGAGTATAGCAGCCATCGAGTCGAGCCTCTTGCTTTGTGTTGTATGGCCAGCAGCTGAATCCGAACCCCTGACCCTCTGATCATGAGTCACAAACCTTAACCACCAGGCCACACTCCCATACACATTAAAACCCTCCACTTAGTCATAAAGATACTAAATGAACGTACAATGGGACTTTTTTTCTGGTCACTGGGACCTCAAATATTATGTAATGCAAACAAAAAATAGGAAGTTATTAAAGACCAGATGAAAGATTTCGAAAGAAAAAAAACATACTAAAGGATCTGAGAGAAAAAAAATACTGCCGATTTTTTTAAAACCATTTCCTTGTCAAGGCATTGTGCGGCGCTGACCCAATAGCAGTCACCGAACTACTTTCGTTGTCTTCGTTTCACCATCAACAGCGCAAATTTATTGAGGTCAAATCCACAGAAGCACAGGTCACACCATCCATTGAAGTGTGTTTATTTTATTTTTCTGGCTATATCCCTGAAGTGGTTTTGGAGGGGGAAAATATGCCGCGAACGTGCGACAGTACAGTGCAGCCTGCAAGCAAAGTCAAGGCCACGTACGCATGGTATGCGAAACCTCTACATGGGTAGCCCTATTTGACGAGAAACACAACTCTGTATTACGTGACGAGTGCCAGGTTGAAGGCCTATATTACTATTGTATTTGTCATGGTATATTATTACCAAGTACTGGTTATTGTGTTGTTTCTTCACGGCTGAGATAGAGTACAGTATTTGAATGACTAAACCTATGATTTAATAACTCGTCATTTTGACAGGTCATGGGTATGGAATGCGAGGCTCATTGTGTTTTGTCAAATTTGTGGACAAGCTCTAAAGACTCCGTGGTTTGTGCAGTAAAATGCTTCAGCTAAGTGGGCGGGACTTCCAATTTAATATATAGGCCTATGTTGTGTTAATAATGATATACTTCAAGTGTTATTTTTGCACAATAATCCAATGTAACGATCTGAATTGGATGTGACTGTCTCACTGTGTTTTTTTTATTACTTCACAGTTTTCTGTTGCAGTGACATTTAATACTTTCACGGTATGGAAAGAGTTTTTTTTTTGTATTGTCACGGTTTCCTTTACGGCCGGGGTGGTATAAAAAAAAGTCTAATTTTGTCATGAACATAATCGATTTCTTCAATTGACTGCACTTTTAAGCAAAAAATATTTAGACGTGAAATGGTTTGATTTCCAGCAATCAATAGTAAACAAATACCATTTACGTGATTTGAAATGTTTTATCGATATTTGTTTCAAAATAATATACAATGTACTAAACAATAATGAAAAATAATCTGTCACATATCTTAATGGATTTAAGCATCATTTTGCTCAGAACACTTTTGGCCAACGGTAATGCCGCTATATCTTATAAAACTCATAATACATGTACATAATTATTACATGTCTGTTATTTACATTAAATACAGATCCCAGTATGATCCGTGGCCGTTTTTCATTACCGTTCTTTAAAATGTGTATAAAGTGGAAGGCCTATGATCACCGTGAGACACGAGTTCGGAAACTGGGAATAGATGATTATCGATCCCAGCTTTTCAAAGAATTGATCAAAATAGTTATTTACATAATAGTAATACAATTATTGCTTTAAACTCTATGATCATGCCGACTAAACAAGACAAGATAATGTAACATTTCTGTATTGAAAGAAACTTCAATTTACTTTGATTCGCCGACTAAAGAAGATTGTAAAGAAATGCACCACCGTCTTCAGAACATTTATTCAGAAAGGCTAAATTGCGTAAAACAATTGACAAAATTTGGATGGAATTTATAAACAAATACGTGACGTGTAGAACAAAATAAAGCACGGTTTTGTGAATAGGAATGTCAAATGACATTCACAAAAACATATCTGCTTTTCAGAGACGATAGAAATTAGAAGTGCAAATTATAGGGGCTACGACCGAAACAAAAACATCCAACGTCGATCTTCACTTACGGCTCTTCGATCACAAACCAGTCTTCAAGTTGACCAAAGCTCAAACTGCAATTGCGGAGAGCGCAAGTTGTTCCACTGGCTGTGTACGGGCATTACAATGTACATTTTGTACATGTACATTTGCGTACACTACCCTCACGACATGCATCCCGGGCCACAGATATGGGTGCAGCACGGGCCGAGCGTCACTTTCAGACCCTGACGACCGGAACCTACTTCTCTACCTCATTGCAAAATTACCCAACTTCCTAACACCCATCCCCAATCGGACCAATACCCCTTACTCCAATCTGCAGTACTTACCGGGTAAAAAAGTCCAACGGAAAGCTGATTTTTACTTCAAAGTAAGCAGAGCAGTTCAGTATTTCCACCGTGTCCAGTTGAATATCTGCAACGGCAGCCCTCCCCTTGTTGCACAAACGGACAAATATCTATACAAGAGTATAATCCCCTTTTCAAATGACGCGACCGGAATGAATGGGCGTTTTCAAAAGCTTTAACGGCAGTGTGGAGACTGGTTCCGCGACACGGGGTTTTCGTGATAAGTTGCACAAACACCGAGGATGAGGCCTAGACCGCGAGTAGACGCGTGGTGTGCCTATCGGACCGTGGTCGATGTCCAAAGTACATGTACATGTACAGTACATGATTGTACATGATATGCAGGCTACACGCGTACAGCGTTAGTAAATGCATTATTCATAAAACTTATTCTCAAATAAAATATGTTGTAAAAGAACTACTTTGTATAATGTTGTATACGTTGGCCTTTGTTGGAAGGGATCATGTCTATATTAATTAGTGCACATCAAAATTCAGAGTAAGAGAAATCAGCACAGCATTAGGCGCGCGCATGATTACGTTTTATACGTAGCTCCATGGTAATACCGAATGCAAACACGCTACCGGCAGAAATTAAGTTGGAACCGGTAACAATAATGAATGTATATGTGCGTAACAAGGCACGGTACGAGTCTAAAGCTGTTAATATGGAATTGTAATCGACGATATGGGCCTACAAACAAAATTTAATATGAAAGAAAGAAGAATGTGACCATTATGCAAATATGGGTGGCATAGGTATAAATGATCTGCAGTTAACCCAACCGTTTTCGATACATGAAACAGTCGTTAAGGTTGAGGGAAAGATTCGAAACCCGCTGATGATTGTCGTCACTAATAATTCTGCATGGGGTGGGTGATTTTATTAGATGTTGTTTTGAAGACTAACTGCAAAAAAAGATTTCTTTGTTACTCGGTCCGTTTTCTTATTTTCGTTTCGATTCATGATTCATCGATCCAAAATACATAATTAAGTCAAAGACATTATACGACTGCAGTTTTAGTCCAGTGATTGCAATTATATTAGTCTCATGATTATAACAAGAACTTAATTCGAAAAAAGTGCAAAACTATCATGATTAATAATTTTTTGGTATGCGACAGGGAGCGAAAGTTGTATTTCACAAACGGTTCCAGCTGGATCGAAAAGAGCGCCCCCTCTGCGCCATGCGTCAACTTTCACGATGATGTCATTTCTTTCTGGCCATAGCGCCAGAGTCCAACTGAATTTTCGAACAGAGTAGCCCTACAGCGCCACCAAGTGTCAGATGATATAGCACAGGTAATGTGGGGGGGGGGGGGGAGTTCTTCGACTTGTACTGATACGTACCACCGCACCATTCAAGGGCAGTGGTGAAATAAGGAACCGCATATGCCTTGCAAACACTTCGAAAGCGTGATACACTTCAAAATTTAGCTTGCTACACTTCCACACTGACCTGTGCGCGTTAACCGCCAAATGGAGGCGATTGCACAGTGTTGAGTGAGCAGGAGAAGAAGCAGAAAACCTTCAGCCTAGATTACGCCAGTCTTCACGGTCACCGACATGATCCATGGACGCGGTGACCTCTTCTGTGAGCTCTCATTGATAACCGTTAGACAGCGGAAACGTAACATCAATCGGTTAACACCCGGTTGCAGTGACAGTGAGTTACCATTCAGCAATCCAGACTCAGGAACCATTGAGTTGAGTTTGTAGTAAATTAAAGGTCTGGGAACTAGACAATTAAGGCAAGGTGAGAAGCTCGGGATGTACGCGCCGCGCCCAAAATACCGTACCATGATCCGTGAGTGCATGACTCGTGTGCACCACGAGACGCACGTGCAGTATCTGTATACATGACTGTATACATCCGTGAACAAGACGCCATAATATTTACAATGTATATACATAGCCACGTTCCGTTTATATCTCTGAAAACAAATTACAGTATAGACGTTCGTATTTTTCCCTCGAATTTCTTTGCAATGACAGATCCCATGCATGCCACATGGAAGTTTTTGGATAAACTCTTATGTAAGTACATGTACTGAACATGCATACAGTGCTCGCCAATTTCGAGATTGTAAGTGGAAGGACTCCAACCGGGATTTCGAACACGTCGAAAGACCAGAGAATATAAACGAACCGTGGGTATATGTACATAGCCACGTTCACGGGTCTAGTTTACGGCCAGTGTTAGTGACGCCTGTGGTCCCTTCCTAAGTTGTTGTGAAAGAGATCACTCGTCAGCATCACCGGACGAGTGAAGTGAGTTAGCTTACGTTAAAGTAATTGAAACCTTACCCAGGTGTTGCTGGTTAAAATAATATTCTAGTAAGAGAGAAGATTCCAAGTAAGAATGAACACATACAGTTCATCTATACAAAAACATTTTAATATGATAATTTAAGTCATTTACTTGCCGCCCCTTTGTGATGTGGTAATAAAAGGTGAATGGGGGAGCCATTAAATGGACTTCCTATTAGGTCAGTTGATTTCCGACTGGTGCATAAGCCTTCTTGGAGATTATGACGGACACAATAGGATGGCTCCATTTCGAATTGGGAAATGTTATCTGCTCAAAATGATGCGATGCGATGCGAGGGTGCAGCCTAGCCTACACCAACTCGGGACTTGATCGCGGCCCTCCACTCATCCCTCTCCAGCATTAGGGTCCTCAGCTCCCCTGTGTCACTGAGACCAACATCCCGTCGCAGCGTGTCGATATACGTGGCTCGTCTCCGCCCCCTCCTGGCAGTTCCATGAGTCGGCTCCCACAGGATGGTGGTGTGGGCTGCTAGCTCCGGGTGGCGGGTGCAGTGGCCTGCCAGAGCCATCCTCCTCTCCCTGATCTTGTCTGAGATGTGTGGAAGGCCTCCATAAAGGTCGATGTTCCTGATGTGGTCTCTCCAGGAGACATTCAGAGCCATGCGCAGCATCCTGGTGTAGACGCCATCAAGCGATTTCTCCTGCTCAACAAAAGCGCCCTCTTTATGTCCACTGCATCTAACATGGCCGATACACCATGTGACTCTTGTCTACAAATTTTAATGTTGCGGTCACATGATGTACGTGGACTTTCAGCAAACTGTCCTATTCCACATGGTATGTGGATATGTACCTGTACATCTCTTGAAACTTCAGTGGTTCAGAGTCGTCGCCAATTACTCTTTAGTTGGACAAAACCAAGAGGAAGATGCTTGGGAGCTTTTGAAACATGCAAGCTGTAGATCGTGGGACACTTAACGGATAGCTCAACAGGATATGTTGCGACAAAAAAAACACAACCCTGCGATTCTTGCTAAAAATACCATGCAACCAAACAATCCAATCTACACAATACCCATTGCAAGATATGGCGGACGCAAGAGGGCGCTATTTGGTTTAGGTGAATACAAAACAAGTTTACCAAAACAAAAAAGCGCACTCTGTTTTTGTCCCCCATATCTCGAAAAGGTTTACTAACCTGAACTCCCTAGGCATTTTTCAGTTTGCTAACTCAATCCTGCAAAATCGTCAAACTGCCTCCGTTTAAAAATTGCATACAGCCTAAATCCTGTAAAATTCTCGGTTATTTCTTGAATGTGGGCCTGCCTCAATCCTGTAAAATCCTGCAATATGTTGAGGCAGAGCCAGTGACATCCTGGAGCAGTGCAGAGGACTTCAAGTACAATATAGGCCTAAATTTATGCACGGCTGAGCATAAACAACACAAGGTTCAGCCCAAGTCCCTGATGCAGGCATCCTGCAAAATCAGCCACACATTTGTGCCATATACAAATGTAGTCTCAATCCTGAAAAATCCTCCATTTTGCAAAGAGGATTTTTCAGGATTTGAAAAGGTTAGGGTTAATGGTGAACCATGGGAGGTTTGAACGCTCGTACCTTGGGAAACTCGTACATTGACAACTCATACCATAGACAACTCATGCCTTGATCAACTCGTATCTTCATTTAAGATAACTCATACCATATAATATATATGGAAAGTACAGAATGTGCGTGACTTCTTTGTATGCGACGGTACGACTTGACATACGCATGACGGTACAAATCGTCTTAACTGAAGGTATGACTAGGTGAAGGTTTGAGCTGTCCAAGGTACGAGTTGGTATAATGAAGTCGAGTTGAAGGTAGAAGTTGTCCAAGGTATGAGCTGTCCAAGGTACGAGTTGCCCAAGGTACGAGATAACCTGTTTCCGTTTGAACCAATCCGCCTTATCACCCACAAATGCTGTTATGAAATGGAGACAGTTGCATGATTGATTATTTTATTTGAAGGGCCCTGCAATCTTAACCTCCCACTAACAAATAAAATTAAGAGTAAAAATACACAATTCATGGCATTTTGAAAAGTGTACAGATTCTCGATCTCCCTGATTGTAAAACTGTAGCCCCAGGAGACCGCTACAGATGTGAAGTCTTTCGTCCAATGTTCAGACATCGTATTCATTAAGATGGTTTAGGGATGAAGTCCAGCCCACCACCAGTCAAAAGTGAATGGCAAGTCCAGGAATAGGTAACAGTGGATGAACAATAACAAAGGAATGCCTTCGTCAAAGCTCATTTTAACCCGAACTCCCTAGCATGATTTACTAGGAACCTTACCCATCCTGGCAAATTCCAACACCATATGGGAAACTGCACAATCATATTTCTGACTTTGTTTCTAGTTCTGGAGGTGTGCCAACCCAATGTAAAAGACTGTCAGTTTAGGGGTACTGTACCCATCCTGACAGATTCCAACATTGCCATCCGTTGGGGTTTGATGGGTTGAGTTCTGTTAGGGTTAATAGCTTTTGAGCTGAATTGGGACTGGAGGACTTGTGATGGACTTGCAGGGTTTTGTGATGGACTCCACAACATCCCTGAGATGGTCCTGGAATCCTGGCATCCACACACAGCTCTCAGGTACCGTCAAATTCAACAATTATTATATGGTAGAGCTGGCATTCAAACTGACACTAATATTCTGAGATGTATGGTAAAGAGAGTTTTTTGCCAGATCAGGATAACCAAAGATCATCACTTGGAAAGTAGGATGTAACTCCTCGAAGCAAATATGTCAATACTAATTTATCAACCCCAAAGCTCTTTTCTTCTCTTCGTAACAGGGAAAAGACTCCTTGATAATCACAGCACTATCGTGATCAGATCCTCGTCTAGAAAAACTGTCTGGCAACACTATCCCAGAATGGAGGTGAAATCCCATTGTTTTTCTGGATCTGTCAGCTCTTTTAGAAAGGACGTCAGTTTTTTAGAGGTAGTTTCACTGAACATCAGTCCAACCGATATCAGTGCTTTCCCAAGGTATATATATGCGGTACAACTCCACATGAATACAGTATTTCAGTTGCTCATCACTGGAAACATCAGGGTTTAGCATACAGGCCCGTCATGACTTTTTCAATGAAGTATTTCTGCGAGTCGGGGTCGCTGGGGTTCCGCGGGATGGGCAGCATCTTGGCTTTGCTCTTGCTGCACTGCGTCACCCGCGCCGACAGCTCCTCCGCGCTGTAGCCCAAGAGGTGCTTGAGGTCGCAGACAAACTTATAGACGAAGCGCTTGCCATGGACTTTGGCAATCATGTCTCCGTCGTAATAATACCTGCGAGGAGACATTAAAGGTATCACTATTAACCTCCGAAGATGTGAATTTGATATTGAGTTTTGTTTCCCCCGCAGACGTTATTTCGTAAGAGTGCTGTTTTGGGGGTTTGCGAGAAATGCTTCACAAGCTTACTCAGGTGGGACTCGAACCCAAGAACTCCTGCTGGAAGAATGTCGCAACCTGACGCCACTTTTTTCTTCGTATAATTATCTCAATAAAGGTAAGTCATAGACTAAGAATGTGGGACATTTCCAATTTGTTAGCAAATACTTAGAATTTTCAATGTTTTAAAATTTCGACTTTTTTTCCAAATTATTTTGACCCACCCACCCACCCCTAATTTTGATTAATAAAAAACTGATTTGTTACGCAGTATTAAAAAACAAAACATGTACATATACATGCACTTGCATGTACATCATTACATCTCACTGGCGGGCATGTGCAGTACATACAGGGGACGAAGTTGGAAAAGAAACATGCATCGCAAAATCGGAACGCTTGCGCGTAGTTCAGGCAAGTCAAAAGATCTATTTTTTTTTTGGCTCTTTTTTTTCCATGAAAAGTGAATTTCGATTTTCAATTATTTAGCTTGACCCACCCACCCACAATTTGGAAAATAGTCGAAATTTTAAAACATTGAAAATTCTGAATGGCCCCTTAGAACATTTTTTTGACTCTCTACAGACTTTAAACACAACTGCTAAAGTGGCGTTTGGATACTTCATTCTTTCCCTCCTGCTTTAGTGCAGACTTCTTACCAATGGGCCACCGAGCTTGCCAGGGTCAGCTGGTCGGTTCGAATCTGATATAGCAATAGGTACCGCAATCTATCACTATTTCCCATGAGGGAGCTCTGCGTGCATCTCCGTATTGTACAAGATTTAAAATTGGAATCTCGCTAGCACATTTGTGTCTGCGCGTTGTGGTAGCACCGTATTCATTTACTATTTCTCTGACTTTCGCTTAGCTCAACTGAGGGTGCAACAGTACGATTGCAAACTTTCACTAACGGTGTTATTTCCCGCAGTATTATTAGTTGGTGGAGTTAGGTGGTGGTTGGGGGTAGGGGTGGAGGGCAAATTCCTGTTCCGTGTGTTTACCTGAGGGCCCTGCTCAACTTCTCGTAGTTCATTTGGGGTTTGTTCTTCCGTTCCCCCCATTTCTGAGCCACAAGCTCCGAGTCCAGCAGCTTGAACTCCCCCTGGGTGCCCACCCAGGAGATGCAGTGGATCATATTGGGATCTGTCAGCATCTCCAAGAGGAACTGCCATAACTGAATCTGACCGTTATTCCCTGCAAATGAAGAAAGGGTGTGCTGAAGTGACCATCCCAATACCTTTTTTTTTCGCAAGGAATCTTCATCATATGTTTTCAAAATGCTGGGGCTGTGCATCGGAACCGGGTACCTGGGGACCTGACCGCTGGTGTCCAGATTTGTGGATCGGGTACCCGTAAGGCCAAAAAAAAAAGTCTCTGGTTTCTGGTATGCGAGCGCGTCGCCGTAGCCATGCGCGTCGGCAAAATGAAAAAGGTTTTTTTTCAATGAAAGATGATGTCTCAAAACCGCCAAAGTCACTGGTTTGACTGGAATCCTGCTGCTGCACAAATTTAACGTGTTTTTAGATTGGGTTATGGTCGAGAATAAGCTTTATGTGGCCTCTCTGGACTCCCATATATTTGCACTAAGTTTAGTCGGGCACCATTTGCAGTCATCAGCCGACATTTGAAGCAAAAAAATTAGGTAAAAAAAAATAAAAGCCGCGTCGCCGCACCACTTTTTGGGCAAGCTCCATACCAGAAACCGGAGACTTTTTTTTTGTGGCCTAACCAACTTTATCAATTACCACCTTAGCAGTTACTTCTCAGACAATGGAAAAGAATGGTTTTGATTGTCATTCCTGGGGAATTTTCAGTGAAAACCATGCTACATGGGAAAACAAAGTTCACCACTGTCAGGGTTCAGAGCACTGTATGAAATGCAACTCCTAGAGTTTTCCCTGATGTTTCCCTGAGAAATTTCCAGAGTTCCCTGAGATATATTTGTTTTCTCTTGAACGAGGTTGCTGGGAAGTCAAGGGGTGGTTGCAGCAAAGCAACTAAGATTCTGATAATTCACAGGTAACTTGTCAACAAACAATGGCCTCCCTCCTCCCCTTTATAGCCAAGTTTTCCCTAATTTTGTTTGTGGTTTTCTCAAATTCCCTGAGTTTTCTCTGACTGGAAAAAGGGAAACTCACTTTCAAGCTTTTCTCTACTTTACAGAGTGGCTGGAAAAGCTGTAGTGCAGACATCCAATGCCACATGTTTTATACTGATATCCGATAAATGGAGGATCCTGCAAAACCCTCCTAAACCTCCTGGTGGAATGTAGGAGGACCTGGAAGGGTTATGGTTGATGACTGACCTGTTCTGTTCCCGTGTGAGTTCAGCTTGTCCTCGGAGCCAAACGCCGTGATGCGCAGATCCCGTTCGGGTACCTTCATACCACAAGTGTCCTGGTCTGCATTGAAAGAGGTATGAGCATGACAATATCCGTTTCTCTGCACACAAAATATGTGTGTGCTGGTAGACCACGTTTAAGGCCAGCAGTGGGTCTGGATGTCTACTGAAAAGATTTGAAGGTTTGCGTAGTGACCATAAATGTAACGATCCTCGCCAATGTCACTGAAGAGTCCCAGACAGCAATAATTTGTCTGTAACATCTCAGATGTTAGGGATCATGATTGTGTCGGCACCTGGATGGTTGTGAAGTTTCCTTACATGGCAGCATTTTTTTTTTTTTCTGCATTGCAGACTCACTTGTGCATTGAATCCCCTTTTAAGTAGCATCTGCTAACTTTAATCCTAACACTGGTTAGCTACTGCCACCGAGGCATTTCCTGTTTGCTTTAGGATCTTTGTAATCCCTACAGGATGTGTCGTAAATTGACTGACACTTCTATGTGCATTCCATTAGTGCTTCAGTAGCAACTGTTTGACACCTGGCATCTGCCATGTGGGACTGATTTGAGCAGGGTGCAATATTTTGCAGTGCATCGTTGGACTGATTTTGTACGCAAACATGTTTCCATTCCATGGTGTGATCGGCACATCCAAGCAGTGTGCACACATACAATCGGCAAAATTGAATCTGGTTCTTCTTTTTTTTTTACAAATAAACCACAAACACACTGCCAATCGTATGGTCATATGGGAGCTAGTTTGCATCATCTTTGATATCTCCAGATAACATGTTTCCGTATGTTTGCAGTTTGGGTCTCATCGGCGATGCTCTCTTTGTCTCTTGCGTCGAAAACGGAAACTAGGGTTAGATGTTGGGGTTGCGCTGCATGAAAGGAAATCTCAGTTGTGGGTTGCAGAGGTTGTAAGAAGAACTGGCTGGAAACCGAAACTCCTCAGCCTCGTGACAATGAGCAAGAGCATACCGTCCCGAAAACTTCATGTTTCAGAAAGTATCCTCTGCCCATCTCCTGGGCAGAGCATGATATCTGAAACTTTGATGTTGCAAACCAGTCTTCTCAGAACCTCACAGAAGAGACTTGACGCAGCTGCAAACTTTCTCTTATCAGATCTTGACTGGATACTCTAAAAAATTGACGGGAAATGTCCTCAACGTTTGATGCCCTAGAGTTAGCCATGTCACCCTGGACATAAAGGGACCGACTCACTGAAACTAACAGATCAACGGACTTCGTGCACAAGCAGCAGGTGGAACTCTGTGAGGTACTAGTACACTCGCACATATGTGAAGCACACATGACTATAATTGATTTTGCAGGTGCAGATACCTATAGCATCTTCACTAGCCTTGGTCAATGCTCTCGTCGTTATTCGTCCCGTATGCGGTCAATCGTCGGCATATATCCTCACGCGCTATGCACATGCATGTAAAAATACAGCGCGAACAGCGACCTCATGCGGCCACTATTTTTTTATGCAAATCAGTTGGGGACGATCGAGACCCTTGGTTCAATCGTCGGCAAAAGCTTATGTTTTTCTTTACTTTGCGCTAGATTTTCAGCGCTCGACCTCGTTTGCGAATACAGATAATGTAGGCGGGGCTAATATGTGGAGTGTCCAATCACACCTTGGTAAATCCGGACGTCATCAAATTATTTGCAGCTATTCCTCCTTTTGCGGACGTGACAGGAACCACAGTTTTTGTGCATTGGTGCCGTGTGCAGAGACACACAATGTGTACATGTATGGATTATGTACGGTGCCACGTTTCACTATGCAAGTTTCCACGCAACGATCGACCAATAAGAAAACGACATTTAAGGTCAGCTAAGTCTATTAACATAATGAGCACCACTCCCAAAACCTCACATGGACGATTGAACCAAGGCGCTAGATCGGGTCCAACTGATTTGCATAAAAATGGTGGCCGCGTGAGGTCGCTGTTCGCGCTGTATTTTTAATGCACTGCATGCATAGACATATGACTGCATACATAGCGCTAGCGAAGGTATCGTTTACCGCGCTACGGCCGGATGAATAACAACTAGTGCCTTGACCAAGGCTATATCTTCACATGAGCATCAGGTGTATCGGCAATGGGTTTAAATGTCCCTCCTTGTTGTCTCCGCCCCAAAAAAAACCCCTTTCCCTTTATAACTGCTGAGGGGGTAATAGTGCATGGAGTCCATATAAAAAAACTCACTCTTTTTCAGAAGGCCCAAGTGAAACCACATGAGCTCCCCTAACTGCCTGGGCAAGCCAGAGACGAATTCTTGCTTGGTCAATGAACATAGCTTATGCCCGTCGATGTGCAGGTGTAACGGCAGGGTCGAGTGGTCCCTCTTGAACTCCTGGCACACCCAGTCCAGCCAGTGCAGGGTTTGGTCTTTGCTCCAGTTTTTGGGCTCTGCACAGGTATGATACGAACTGAATGACATCTATGGTAATGTCAACCAAAATCTTGGGAATTTTGGCATAGGACTGTGCATTGGAACTGGGGTACCCAAGCTGGGGTACCCGAGCTGGGGTACCCGAGCTGCGGTACCCGAGCTGCGGTACCCGAGCTGCGGTACCCGAGCTGGGGTACCCGAGCTGCGGTACCCGAGCTGCGGTACCCGAGCTGGGGTACCCGAGCTGGGGTACCCGAGCTGGGGTACCCGAGCTGCGGTACCCGAGCTGGGGTACCCGAGCTGGGGTACCCGAGCTGCGGTACCCGAGCTGCGGTACCCGAGCTGCGGTACCCGAGCTGGGGTACCCGAGCTGGGGTACCCGAGCTGGGGTACCCGAGCTGGGGTACCCGAGCTGCGGTACCCGAGCTGGGGTACCCGAGCTGGGGTACCCTATAGCCCAGGATGGACTCCATTGTGTACACGTAACGGAGTCCTGGGTATGAATTCCTCCTGCCATAGTGAAAAAAAATTATAACACATTTTTTGTATATTTTTACCTGACGAAGGAAGCTGAAATTTCGCTTACATATTCCTTGTGTCCAGAATTGTGCCTGCGCTGAGTTTAGAAAAGGCAAATATGTCCGTGGGCGGCGTGTTTACCGAAAATAAACCGCAATTCCACGCTTTCGTTGAAAACATTTTCAGTACGAACTGCCCGTGTGAAGATTACGCATGCGCATGCACACCTAGCACGCTGCCGCCATGGCAGCAAACGGCACGCGGGTGTACGTCTTCACGCGGAGAAAGCGTACTGAAAATGTTTTCAACAAAAGCGTAGAACTTGCGGCTTATTTTCGGTAAACACAAGCCGCCCGCGGACATATTTGCCTTTTCTAAACCCAGCGCAGGCACAATTCATATGTAAGGAATACAAGGACACAAGGAATATGTAAGCGAAATTTCAGCTTCCTCCGTCAGGTAAAACTGTGTAAAAAAATGTGTTATAATTTTTTTCGCAATGTGGTAGAATTTATACCCTGGACGTCAGTCGTGCAATGCAATAAAGACGTCATCCAACCTGGGCTAGGGTACCCGAGTACCTGACTGTCGATGTCAGGAATCGGTTCTAGATTACATGGGATCGGGTACCCGTAACCAACTTTACAAATAACTTGGTTTCTTCTCAGACAATGAAATGAAAAGTTGTGAAAGTCATTTTGGGGGAATTTTCAACATGAAAGCCAGGCTACATGGGAAAACACAACATCTATCATGTTTGTGACACTCGCGAAAAGTTGCAGTTTTCAACATTTTGCTATAGAGCTCACTGTACAGACTCGTTATCTTGCTGCATTGACGCACCGATGTACATGTAGCATTATTATCGTGGGACCTTTATGAAAAATCTAAACAGCAGCTTCCGAGATTTGAATTTTGGGGTGGTTTTCTTTGAATGGGTTTTTCCAATCTACCTGTAAATGCACATCCCTATTTTGGGCCGTGGACTCGAAAAATTGTGAGCGTATCTCATGCACAAGCATACACATGTAAGCTTGAATAAAGCACACTTGAGGTACATGTATGTTCAGAGGTTAGGTCCGGGTGCCAAAATTCCCACGACTCGATTTCATTCATCTTATAGAGCCCTCTATCGAATGCTAATTCAACAATTTGAAGTAGCGCATGTGAAGTATGCTCTTGGGTCCCAGTGCCAAGTCCCTCCACGCCGTTAGGGCTTCGCGCATGCATTTGTTCCGATCAACGTCCAGCCCCCCACTTTTGAAAAGTGATTGACGCCCTTGGTGGTGGACAATAAGAATTCTTACCTTCTGGTATTCCCAGTCTTTCTTGTTCTTCCTTGTAGCTGTTGCAAACCATCCATCTACACTTGGAGGTATCTGGGACTTCTGTGACTGTTAACAAAGACAAAAAAACCTATGTACGGACTGATTCAGTGATCTCAGTATACAGCCAAGAGTGTGGCATTGTCACGCCCCAACTACGGCAATTGTCCAACTATAGTTGGGATTGTGGGGAGTGTGGCCTAGTGGTTAGGATTCGTGACTCATGACCAGAGGGTCTGGGATTCGAACCAAGCTGCGGGTCACATGTTGTGTCCTTGGGCAATCCACTTCACCCCCACTTGCCCCTCTCCAACCAGGAATATAAATGGGTACCGGTGTCATATGGAAATCGAACTCCCATGAAAATTGGACTCCTTTTCCCTGTTATTGGTGAATACCTCGCACGTGACCAGTCACTCTCCTAATTATAATTACTTACGCATGCACAGGGCAATTCTACCAAAGAATCCATATTTCATTTTGAAAATCCAACTTCTATGTAAGTTGGACTTCTTTTCCCTGTTATTGGTTAATCCCTCGCACGTGACCTCGCCCCTTAGTATCATTCAATACCACCGAAGAATCCATATTTCATGGAGTCGGATATTCACGCTACACCAGCTTCAGCCGGGGAGTAACTTGGGATGGACTGGCATCCCAAAGGGGGAGTAGAAATATTCTCGGACAGTTCATGCTACTGAAATTAGAGACAAACGCCGACCTGATGGGCCACATTGGCTCGTGACAGACTTTACTTTTTATTTTTACTAGTTGGGACTGTCCCAGCAATAGTTGGTGCATTCCTAAATCCCAACTATAGATGGGAAGATGCTAAATGTAGTTGGGAGGATGCCATAGTTGGGGCGTAACAGCACCACAATCGTGCGTAGGTTGTACACGCCCACGTGATGATAATAATAATAATTGTGCTGATATATCGCAATTTCCATCGTATCAACAATCTCAAAGCGCTTTACAATTATTACCCATTTCATCAGGGCATGGGACCACGCGGCAGCCGATATCAGCGCTCAATCGGTCCTCGACCCTCACAGGTACCCATTTATACACATTGGTGGAGAGAGGCAAGTGTAGTTAAGTGTCTTGCCCAAGGGCACAAACACTCTGTTCCTGGTAGGGTTCGAACCCATGCACCTTCGTACATGAGTCAAACTCCGTAACCACAGGACCATGGTGTTCAACGCCGTGGTGCCATGTGACGCCATTTGATGTTCTTTCGACCCAATATATAATGTAATAGGGATAACAACGGCCTTGATTACTGTCTTACACCGGTGTTTGTGCTCTGTCTTTCCATGTATGTCTGTCACTTGTCTGTCTGTCCATAGGCTGGGGAACAAAAGCTTATGCTTCACCCCGGACCTAGATGCTGCCATTTAGTTAATGTTCACTATTGTAAATATATATATATGCACATGTATGGCCAATTTGAATATATAACATTATGTATCGTCCTTTATGCAGCATCGAAATAAATGTATGTATCTTCTTCAATGGACTTATGCTCAACTACCCCCTCAACGGTTGGAAAGGGAGAGTTGGGGGAGACCACTGGTTGGGATATCCGAACGCATTACTGCCGGCGCCTGACACACACAGGAATACACAACAGGTTTGAGTGGATTTTAGAATGAAATAAGTCATGCGACCAATATACGCGCAGGCGGTGTGTCTCTCCCCCAACTGGGGCTCTCGAAAGTGCCGAGTCCAAACAGAGATTCAACTATCACTCAGAGAATGGCGTACTGATATTGTGGTAGTTTGTTACACAATTAAATACTTTGAACTCATGGACTTTTGCAGACACATGACAATCGTGACTACATGAATGAAACACAAGCACGTTTCATTAAATCAGCATTTCAGAAACCCATTGGTATTGTTATAATGCAATTCTTGTTTCAATGGATGAAAGTTATCGATTGGTTATAGCTATGATGAGAAACAAATGATCAGTGCAAGAGTACCTTGAGGATTATTGTCTACAACTTCAATGGTAATTGGTTTGATGACGTCTACTATGTTCAATCTTGGTTTCATTCCTGCAAAATAGAAAATAAATTTTAAAAGTCACATGCTGAAAGGAATTCAGCACTGATTTCGAAATAGTTGTCTTTACTTTTTTTTCTGCATCTACTGGCCAAATAAGATTGCAAACAAAGTCTATATACAGGGTGTTTAAAAAAAAAGAGGAAAACGAGCTTATTTTGTTGATTTCTCGGGTATGACTAATTATTTAGGAAAATGGTAGCCACCATCTGTTACATAACAATGTCTTCTTTTTCTTGACACCACGAACTCCATTTTACCGTCCCGGATGACTGAGCACCAAGTGATGTAACTGACATGCCAGAAATGGCCTTGTACCGCATGCACCATAAGACCAGTTGACATCAGAGAGGAGACGATATCAGCAATGAGAACCAGGGCAGAGATTTTCACTGAAAGGAATGGGGGCATGTTGAAGGACAGTGGGGTTAAAGGGGACAGTGATAAACCTTGATATGTTTTAGCAATGACTTTGATAATGTACGTCCTGGATTTTGTTTTTTTCAACATGCTGAAAACTGTCAATTGGTCTTGTGGTGCATGTGGTACAAGGCCATTTCTGGCATGTCAGTTACATCACTTGGTGCTCAGTCATCCGTGACGATAAAATGGAGTTTGCGGTGTCAAGAAAAAGAAGACATGGTTATGTAATAGATGGTGGTTACCATTTTCCTAAATAATTAGTCATACCCGAGAAATCAACAAAAAAAGCTCGTTTTTTTTTTTTTTTGAAACACACTGTATAGACTGATTGTCAGAGATCAAGAGCCAACATATCCGATGGCTAGCCCAAGTTCAGGATGGATCAGGATCGTATCCCTATAGCAGCTTTGCGATGGACACTACCTGGAAGGAGAAAACCAGGAGGACCAAAAACTACCTGGCAAAGAACAGTAATGACAGAACTTGCTGAGATGAATCTAACCTCGGGAGGGGCACAGTACATCGCAAAGGACAGGACCAAGTGGAGAGAGATTACTGTGGCCTTATGTCCCCTTAGCGATGAAGAGGACGAAGTAAGTACTCGGTACTCTTTTCTGGTGAATTTAACGGAAAAGAACCACAATAAGCACTTTTGCCAGCCCCCTTCCCCAACCACCCGATTTTCACGAAGCGCAGCGACGCGTCGCAAACAGAGTAACGAGGTGTAACATGTCGCAACTTGCAACGCGTCATATGATCTATTTCATGAAACTTGAGATGTGTTGAATGCGTCATTAAGTTCCTTGACAACGGCTTGTCCAGTGGTCATCGCAAAGTCAGAGGGTCCTTTTCTTAGCCAGTTTTATGCCATAAAAATACATAAACGAGAATATAATACCGAGACAATTTGTTTAAATTTGTAAATAAAAAATGTATTGAATAATTATGAATTAGCCTAGAATTTTGCAATTGAAATTTCAAAGTAACTATACAGTCCACCGCAGGCTTTTTTCCCTTTAAAATTGCATCACCCCTCTACCATTTGCATTTTAAAAACTTTTTGAGAGGAGATCGGACGACTCTTTGTTGAATATCAGATGACCATATACTGTACATTGAATAAATACATAAAACAGTCAACGAGTTGTGCTATAAATACACCTACGACGCGTCGCACTTACCTCGTGTTTTGTGAAATGGATCGCAGGACCATCGCAGCTGCGACGCATCGTAGGGATATGACACGTTGCAGTGCTGCGATGCATCGTTAACCCTAACTGCCCTAAATCCTTCAAAATCCTCTTTGCCAAAGTGGAGTAATTTTGGAGGATTGAGGTTACATGGCACAAGTACGTTAATGATTTCGTAGGATGCACTTTGTCAAGGTCTTGGGCCGGACCTTGTGCTGTTTTTGCTCAGCCATGCACAAATATAGGCCTGGATTATGCTTGAAATCCTCCGTATTGCTTCAGGATGTCACTGGCCAAGCCTCAACATATTGACAGTCACTGCCGCAGGATTTTACAGGATTCAGGCAGTGGTCACCCCTCCACGGACCATATTCAAGAAAGAATGGAGGAATTTGCAGGATTGAGGCTATATGCTAATATTTTTTCCATGAGGCCAATTGGAGGATTTTGCAGGATTGAGGCTACATCCTAGCAAAAAAAGGCCTAGGGAGTTAGGGTTAAGTTACGAGTTTCACGAAATGGAATGCAGGTCTGCTAGTGCAGTTCAGTTTACTAATAGACTTGTTAAAGGACTTGAGAACTAGTTCAGCATTCGTTTGTTACCTTGAGAAGAGTTGACCTCCACACTGAACTGCAAGATTCCTTCAGCATTTATGCCTTGCTCCACTAAACTCTTATCTTCCTCCATCTGTGTTCAATAGAGTTCAGAGAAAATGACCATTATGACCTGTTTGACATTAACACCAAATCCTCCGACCAACAGAATTAGTATTAGTTATTTCTGGTTATGAAATCAAGGATTTCCTCAAAAGGGCCCTATGGGCAATTCCACGGTTACTCACGTTACATTTTCGTAACGTGAGTAACCGATTCTGTGCGTCTTGTTCATCATACATTAACACATTTTTCTGGATGTCATCTTTGGTGCTTAGGTAGGTCTAGGTCTACTCTATCGACCATGTAGATAACAGTTATTAAACCTTTTCAGTGAGGTAATTACAGCCCAAGGAAACTCAAAAGTACTTCAAAAATGTAACGTGAGTAACCTTGGAATTGCCCCTATGGACTCTGTGCACCAACGAAAGAGGGCGCCCTTTTACCTAGCAACGACGTCCCATGGGCGCGACATTTAGCTGGTTGACGCGCACCGTTCCTTGTGTGTGCCGCACGTACACCAGGGGATTTGTACTATGTACAGGCAGTGGTACGGCCACGTGTCGCAGCAACATGAACTTTCTTTGCCGGTGAGGTTGTACTTGTGAACGGAGTGGATAGGCACTGTACAATGTACCGGTAGCTAGTAAGCCTTCAATTCAATGCCGTCGTCAGTAAATGCACTCTTGGCAAAACTTTTCGTAACACGCCACTTTGTCTCGATTGATGCGCATGCGCATCTATTTTGTATATGAAGTGAGGCCGGAACCAGACTAGAGCTTATTCTGCACTCCGCCTGTCCGTATCTTACCAGTCTTTCGTTCTGCAGGTATATCTCATGGTCCTTAAGATTGCACTGCAACCTCTGCATCAGGGCTTTCTTGAGGCTAGTCAGTGGCTCGGCAATGTCCATCATGTGGATGATGATGCTCTGGGATTGAGGTTGAGGTTGAGGTTGAGATTGCTTCGGGAGTTCCGCACTGCTGCAGTAAACCGCAAAAGTGTTACACAAAAACTTTTCATGAATTCAATTTTAGCACTTGTATCAGGGTTCGACTTTAGCGGTAGCCCGCTAGCCAAATGCTAGTCAAAACAATGGCGACTGGTCAAACTACTCCTTAAAGGGAATGTACATCATTTGCTTTTGCTGCAATTTTTAAAAAGTGGATGGATTTGTGGGGTTAGTATGATATAGCAAAACATTTTATACTGACTTATTTTACGTTTTGGGTCCGTAGATGCTGGAAAAAAAAAAAATCGTGTTCTTGTAGTCTGGTTCCCCGACCGCACTTAAAATGAAACAGAGCAATTTGTAGATGTTGGGAAATTGTAAGGTCAGAGAATCAGTTGTACCCCTTAGAAGATGTGTAATCAATTGCTGAGACAATGTGGAATAACTAAATATAAAAAAATAAGAGCAGTATTTGAAGAAAAGTCAGTTTTTCCAGCACTGATCAGCCGACCAGCGTTGGAAATTGATACAAAAATATCACTTTACTTGAAAATGTGAGCACACCAGGAGCCATTGTTTTACAGGATGCTTCAGACTGCCATCCCCTGGCAGTCCAGTAAAGTATTTTGTGATAATTTGGTCATTTATTTTTTTGATGTTTGCAAATGTTGTACATTCCCTTTAAGTAGCCCGGCTGGCGAGTCAAAAATTATTGGGCTACAACAAAGATGAAAGGGCAGGAAGAAATAGATCATTCAATTTAGAAAAGCAAAAATGGAACAATCTGTGTCTAAGTTTATTAACTGTTGAGGGTTAAATTATTAGATCTGTTTATTTAAAACACTGACACGAAAAGTGACGATTGCCTCAGGAGACACGTTTTAGATGTATGCACATTGTTGTTGATGGGACACTCTATAATTTAGGAAAACAAGCAGGCTAGTGAAAAAGCCTGCAGGCTAATAAGAGTCTGTTTCAGTAGCCCAGCTGGCTAGTGAAAAAAAAAAGGTTTATGGTCGAACACTGCTCGTATAACATTGTACTGTACTGTATTTACTCCTTGGAAAACAATCCATAAAACCGTAGAGTGCTTGGGCGGTTTGGGGCGGTTTAGGGCGGTATAAGGAGTAACAGGCAGAGCGCTTTGGGGCAGTACATACATGTACATGTAGTGGGTTAAAAAGGTTGTGGAATGCTCGAAGACATTTCCGTCATTTTTCGGGTATATATAGCCTAAGGTGTGATGAAATAAAAACGACTATTGTTTCTGTAATAAAATGAGTACAAAAGGTTCTTTTGAGAGCTGTTTTTCAAGTCCTGTCATGCCTGTTTCGACCCGAACGTGCAATTTGTGTAAAAGTCGTCGTTGCGGGCAGCAAACAAAACACAGTAAATCGTGACGTAATAAACAGGACTCCCGATGCAGAGTAGCATAAACGAGTCCTGTTTATTACGTCACGATTTAAATCGTCAGTAAATCGTGACGTAATAAACAGGACTCCCGATGCAGAGTAGCATAAACGAGTCCTGTTTATTACGTCACGATTTACTGTGTTTTGTTTGCTGCCCACAATGACGACTTTTACACAAATTGCACGTTCGGGTAGAGAAACAGGACCTGAAAAATAGCCCTCAAAAGTAACCTTTGTACTCATTTCATGACAGAAACAATAGTCGTTTTTATTTCATCACAACTTAGGCTACATATACCCAAAAAAATGACGGAAATGTCTTTGAGCATTCCACAACCTCTTTAAAAATAAAGCATGACAAAAACTAGGTTGTCCTAACTTTTTGTTTTTCTAATTTTTTTCTTTTCATGTATATCCAACAAAAACTTTGTTATTGCTTACCAGGCATATTATACAAATGTTGAATGCTTCGAGTGGTGTAGTAAAAGTAGCCTCCCGAGGTGATCCATGGATCACCTCGGGAGGCTAGTTTTACTGCACCACGAGATAAAGCATTCAATATTTGTTTCACAACATATCTCCCACTGTGAGAGATGGGCAGAGATGGGCACTCCGTTCCTGTTATAAACACAGGTTCGTCACCTTTTCTGTTTTTTTGATGCAACCTACATGAAGTTTCAAAATCTGACAGAAAGGGTGATGGCTCCAAAAGCATCAGCAAAAGGGGTTGCTGAGAAAAAGAAATAATCCATCTGTCATCTTGAAAAATCCACCATTCCGAATAGAAACAATGGGAAGAAGACAATTCCTTCCTTTTTTAGAAATAAATCCAGACAAGAAACTCCCTTTCTTTTTCTTTTACTTGGCCTTTTTATAGCAACTGTCTTACCCAGGAAATACAACTTGTGTTTGGGGAGAATCTTGTGATGTCTTTCTCTTTTTACTCTTATGATCCATCGTCTTTTCCTGTAAAACAAAAATGAAAGAGAGCTCAATTGGTAAAAATGGCAGGATAAGTTTGGAAGACCTTGTTTTAATGTTTTCATTTGGGGGGGGGGGGGGCAGAAAAAATTCTCTAATTGCAGGGCTGCCAAATTTGAGTAGGGGCTGAGAGTGAGAATTTGGCAATGGAACTTGATTACTTCTAGAAGTAGAAGGCTCTGTTAGCCTTCTACTAGCATGGTGAATTTTTGGGGCTCAGTACGCTATGGCTTTTGCACTTTGATAGACGAAATTTCTTTGTCTGGAATTCCAATTTCTGAAACACAAATCCACCAAAACATTGCCATGGTTGATCCATAACTCTGAAATGCTTTCGAACCATTGACATTTGGATCTGGGACAATTTTTTGGGTGGAAAATCTGACTTTTTCGTCACCAGCCTCGCATTTCCAATCCGACAAATGCACTGGTCATGTTCATGGTGTTTACGTATGTTGCGCGTGCACTGATCTTCGCGAGACCTCAGCATGTCAACAGTCCAGCAAAAGTCGTAACGATACAGCGCAGCGTATTCATTTCAGTGCGCCAAAATGACGTATTACTATTATGTACTGTTGTGCGATGCAATTTCAAAGCCCCCTCCATCCCAAATGGTCGAGCCAAATGTAGAGTTGACCCGCTGAGGTCACGCGAAGATCAGCGCATGGACAACATTTGCAATTTCATTTATAGGAAATACTTAGAAAATTGTCTTAACTCTCCATAGTCAGAATAGTACACAACCCACTTCAGTGAAGTGGCGTCAGGTTGCAACATTCTTCCCTAAATTAAGGAACTCAAAATGATCTCGGAAGCTTAGCTTCCGAGATCATTTGAGGTCATTGGGAATTACTAGGAAAAATAAGTGGAAAAAATGTTGCAACCTGACACCACTTTTTTCTTCATCATCAATCGTCTCAATGAAGGTCATTCATTGGGACTGAGTGAGAAGCCTTTGCAATTTTTTGTAAGGAAATACTTTAAAAAAATTCTACACTCTCCATAGACTTTGTACACAATCGCGGAAGTGCCATCACATCAGGTTGCAAAGTTTTTTCCAAATAAGTGTAGCCATATATGGAATTATTTCCCTAATAAATTCACCGAAAACGACAATCGACATTCTGACAGTGACAACAAACAATGCAAACCAAAACTCCCATGCCGAATCAACATGTAGGCCTATCATACTCCTAGAACTATGAGGCTCCGCGTGAGCGGAGCCTCATAGATCAAGAAGCCCGCAAAATTGCCTGCAGCACAAAACACTAATAAAGTACAAAAACGTCCATCAAAATGCAGCCATTTCACACAGAACCGCTGCATAGTTTGCCCCTATACTCCGTACTTTATCTCTTGACATACTCACGTATCTTGTGCGGAACTAACATGGGTGGATTCTGTCGGTTTTTAGGCCAAAATGATGAAAAATATGCCCTTTCCGCACTGAGCCAACCTGACACTTGAAACGTGCACGCATATGATCGAGCGATGATTTTCGGTTCGCTCGGAGCGCGCCGCGGGGGGTACGGTACATGCACTTGTACGCATGCACATACTATCATTTCGCTTGTACCGTGCCCCCCGCGGCGCACTCCGAGCGAACCGAAAAATCATCGCTCGATCATATGCGTGCACGTTTCAAGTGTCAGGTTGGCTCAGTGCGGAAAGGGCATATTTTTCATCATTTTGGCCTAAAAACCGACAGAATCCACCCATGTTAGTTCCGCACAAGATACGTGAGTATGTCAAGAGATAAAGTACGGAGTATAGGGGCAAACTGTGCAGCGGTTCTGTGTGAAATGGCTGCATTTTGATGGACGTTTTTGTACTTTATTAGTGTTTTGTGCTGCAGGCAATTTTGCGGGCTTCTTGATCTATGAGGCTCCGCTCACGCGGAGCCTCATAGTTCTAGGAGTAGGCCTGTTGTGCCCATTCTTGAAAATCACGCATTCTCGAAAATGGGCAGGCACATTCTCGAGAATGTGCAACTGGATCCTTGCTCAATCTTGGCAAAAAATAACTCTTCCAGATTGAGCGCACATTCTTGAGAATGCGCAACAAGATAACGGTCTTGTCGATGCCAAGCACCGGCTGCGCTTGGCAAGTCTAGCTGAATCCTCGTTCACTGATTCTTAATAATTATACTGTTGCAATGCAAGGCCCTGAAAAGTAGAGTGGATATGAAAAGTAAAGGCGTATTGATATGGGGGGGGGGGGACCGGGAAAAAATAAGAGACATAATAATACTAGTGCAAAGAATTCTGATTTTTGGGATAATAAAAGTGGGGGGGGGGGGAACGTAAGAATGAAGAATGTGAAGAATGAGAATGAATACTGCGACATCCCATAGTGCTAATGCTATTTCCCATTTAAATTGCCACCAATTTATTGTTCACACCCCACCATAACGTCGCAGAGCTGGATTCTATCTAGTCAAAAGAGCAATTTTGGCAGCTTCTGGACATCGTTTTTTTTTCGTGGCACGCATATGATACATGCAGGGACTTGTAACTTGTCTAGCCTAAACAAAGTTCTTCCCAGACTAGTTCCCAGTCCTCCGTTATTTCAAAACTTCCCATACTGGGCAGAAAAAAAGCAATAATAACAGGTTTAATTTGATTCAAATTATCGTAGTTATACGAGTACAGAAGTATGGAACATTTTCTTTCCTCTTTATATAAATTGTTTCCCTTTTAACCGCCATACAATTCATTTAACATAATTATGTCGTGCAATGTTTGTTAAGATTGGGCAAAATTTAGCTGGAGTTACCCAGCTCTGAGTTTTATCATTGGGTTGTCATCTAGAGCTGGAGCTCATTTTTCTCAAAAACGATAGTATAGGCAAAAAAAATTTGGAAAATGTTGAATTTTGTCCCCATTACACACTAATTGCAACTGCAACTCACCCCAAACTTGCCTGGAATAACCATTACACAGGTCCTTGAAGTAAAAAACGATCCAGGATGAAGATTCAGCCCACAATTGCAGTGAAAACAGGAGGAATAACCGCTAACCTGACAACCTTGCGACCATGTCCACGAACGCCAATGGTTTGTGCACACACAAAATTTGTGTACGATTGAATGGCGGTCGGTTACCGGTACCAGGCTGTCAACTAGTCGTTTTTGCCGGCTGGCGATTGGCTGTTGGCGCATGACGTCGCGCGGAAGCGTAACACCCGATGACTGTTTCATGTACTCATATTAAGTTTACCACTCGCATCACAGCTGCGGTACTGGAACCGCAACCGATAGTGCCAGCCGGCAAAAACGACTAGTTGACAGCCTGGTACCGGTAACCGACCGCCATTCAATCGTACACAAATTTTGTGTGTGCACAAACCATTGGCGTTCGTGGACATGGTCGCAAGGTTGTCAGGTTAGCGGTTATTCCTCCTGTTTTCACTGCAATTGTGGGCTGAATCTTCATCCTGGATCGTTTTTTACTTCAAGGACCTGTGTAATGGTTATTCCAGGCAAGTTTGGGGTGAGTTGCAGTTGCAATTAGTGTGTAACGGGGACAAAATTCAACATTTTCCAAATTTTTTTTGCCTATACTATCGTTTTTGAGAAAAATGAGCTCCAGCTCTAGATGACAACCCAATGATAAAACTCAGAGCTGGGTAACTCCAGCTAGGCAAAATTCATAAATTGTGCACGTGGTATTCCCACCCAATCTTAAGAATGAGCGCTCACTTTCAAGAATGAGCGCTCATTTTCAAGAATGGGCGCTAATTCTAAAGAATGCGCGCTCATTTTCGAGAATGCGTGATTTTCAAGAATGGGCACAACAGGCCTATCATGCCTATGGATGGCGAATGAACAATGATGAATGAACTACATCTCTACTTTCACAGTGTGAAATATACCTGAAAACATGCTAATATCTTTTTCTTTTAGGCTAAGTATATTCTTGGTCACCTCGATCACTCGTTCCTGTTGCCTTTGAAGGGATTTCGTCGCAGGAAGAGAAAAAAACAGGGGTGAACTCTGATCAATCCACGCGAGTCTCGCGACTTGACAAACGGAAGAAAAACAAGTCCGGGCAATTTTTTACCGGATGTGCTGATATCTATAATTTTATTCTCCTAAATATTAATGTGATAATTTTAAATTTAAGCGGTTAGAAAAGATAAAATTTATATTTGATTAAAGCAATATTTTTGGGATATTCTTTTAACAGCAAAGGTGTTTTAAAAAAGAACAAGATAATAATTTGTTTATAGTGATGTTAAAGCCTCAAATGCCGCCATCTTTGACTGTGCAGACAAAACGAAAAATTAAGACGGCAAGACTTTTATTTATTTTTTGCAAAAAGAACGAGTATAACATTTTGTAGAATTACATGACCGTTTGCATTCCATTTTGAAAATGAATTTAGGGCTATTAGGTAAGTTCTTTTCTCTTCTTAGCGTTGACCGCGCATCATTTTTCTTACCAACGCAACGTTTATCATTCTTGAGCCAACTCGCCCCACTATTTAGCACAGTGTGTGATACTAGTGGGGCGAGTTGGTTAAGAAGACTTATTAACGAATGAACACAATAAGCAACTCGCCCCCATTACATGCACATAATGACCGGCAGGCCCAGCAGCTGATTTTACAAAACCTAACACAATGGCGCAACTCTGCTTGCGCCACAAATCACAATTTAGGCCTATTGCGTACGTTGCACAACATTTCATGCTGCGCAATATTTCACTCTTAGGCCTATGCTATGACACATTTCACAAAAGTCGGATAGTACGTATAAAGTTCGCGACTTGCGCAGTAGATTATGGGGTAACTTGCGCAATCATTTTAGGTGGCGTTAGTTGTGACGAAGTGACCGAAAATGACATATTTTACCAGCAAATCGGCAGAGCCTGTTATTGCAAAACTTAACAAGCTTGAAACAAGACACTCACAACTTTGTGTTTGAAGTAAATGAATTTCTATTTTACTCGTATTGTCGTAACATAATTTTTAGAGTTGCCAAATGATTCTGATGAAAGTCGGACAAAATAAATTTCAAAATGGCAAGCTGAGGTGATCCAACGACTGTTTCGCGAAAAAACAAATTCACACACAAACAGCCGTCATAAATGCTGTTTTTATCCTCGTCCAAGAGATGTTTAAGTTATTTAAAACGTGGCGCAGCTACGCCAACTTCGCCAAGTTGCGTGAAATTGGTCGTAAGTTTATTGCGCAGCTACTCCCACAAAAGTTGCAGCATCCAAAACATGGTCATGATGGGGTCGTAAAAAAAAAAAATTCAAAAGTTTGCATTTACTTTAAAACAAGAACTTGACTTTGATTTCGTTGGAACCCAGTTATGATTTTGCACAGCTGTGGTGGCAAACTGTTTGTCTCTCAAAATGTTTGTCTCTCAAAATCGCGAATCAGGATGTGCACACGCGCATTGAATTTGCGAGAATAGAAACTAAAATGCCTACCAAGATTTTTTTCACAACTCCCCATATAGTTTTGAAGCAAAGTCAAGAATTCGCTCGTACCCCCGCCCTGCAAACAGGATGCTGGGAAGGTCTTACAAATTAACGCTCTGATTGGATAAATGTAGATGTTGCGTGACCTGTGACCTGCAAGTCATCACGACCACGACCCTGCACAGTTTGAAACGGCCGTTATAGTGTGGGAAAATCTGTAAAACTTATCTGTTTTGTAAATTTTCAATTCCTGTCAGTTGTTCAGGCTCCGTTTCGAATTCACGGAGGTTTGAAATGCATATCATTCGACGCTCAAAATTTGTCCACATGGTCCGCAATGAAAAAGAACACACATCCGGTATGGGTGTGTATTTGTATGGCAAACTTTTCGGATAGTATTTGCGCGCATTGGCTAACTGCGGTCTACAACTGCAGCCAGATGCTTTATACATAGGTCATGATAAATTACCCAGAATTCCATCCCAACTTCCTTCACAAGATTCTGTGAAGCTCATCTGCCCTTCCCGGTGCCCTGTTTGCAGGGCGGGAGGTACAAGCGAAAGTCAAAAAGGGACGAAAAACTGATTATTTACCACATCACTAAACGCAGTTAAGTTTTGCTTTATGCCTAATGCCTTTGTGTTTACTTTTCTAATTTTTCAGAGACGTTTGGACAGAACTTTCCAGAGGTGAGTAACTGTTTGTGATGAAAATGGAATGTAACTGTTTATAACTGTGTAATTCTTGTAGCTTGGGAAACCCCAGCCTGGGACCTTCAGTGTAATAATAATAATAATAGTTTCGGAGTCTTATATAGCATGCGTATCTACCAACAATTAGGTACTCAAGGCACTGGTAATTATGTCTATTATTAAAGACAGGTAAATGAAGTGTATGAGAAATATGAGACCCATTATGTAGCACCTTATAAGGGTTGACAAGGTACTGCGGCGCATATTGCAGCCACTGCCAGAAACACTGGGGCAAACCCCTTCTCTTAGTGATAAGTGTTACTGGGTTCTTTAACGTGCATTACCTACACACCGGACCTGCGGCTTTACGTCCCATCCGAAGGACGAAGCAATGATGGTAAAGTGCCTTGCTCATGAGCACAAGCACCATGTTCTCACGGTCAGGATTCGAACCCATGTACCACGGCACACGAGTCAAACACTGTAACCGTTGGACCACAGCACCCCACAAAAAACATGCAGAACTAATTCAAGCCAAGTTTACTCAGTCTTTGGCTCACAGAACTCTCTAAAATTTGATGAGGCAAGGACTAGAATGTCAGTTTTTTATTTATGAACGGAACTTGTAAAACATAAGAGGTGTCCTAGACAACACGATGACCAAGATTGCTACTGTTGGTTTCTCCAAATCTTCAGGAAAGTGATGGCACCTTGGATTGCATCAGCATGGCGCTGACCTGCGCCTTCAACAAACGAGGCACCCTATTGGCTGTGGGCTGCAACGACGGCCGAGTGGTCATCTGGGATTTCCTGACCCGGGGCATCGCTAAGATCATCAGCGCACACGTCCACCCGGTCTGCTCAGTCAGGTCAGTTCAATGGATCACTCCAAAGACTGGGACAGAGCGAAGGCTAAAAGCCCCCAAATTGGGACTGATCCTGACCGTAATAGCACTCTGCCCTAGTGTTAAAATAGAAGCAAGTACCCGGATCTCAGACAAACATTTGTTTGAACTTCTCGTGTGAAGATTACACGCACGCTTGCCACACCATTTCTATGCGAATGTATGCAGCCAGTGCGCGCGTGATTGTTCGAAAGTTTGTCTGAGTATGCGCGGAGCGTCATTAGTGCGGAGTGCTATTCTGAGCAATCTCAGCAGTTATTTACCCTAACTCCCGAGACTCTTGCACTATAGAAACAATACTCAACCTTGCAAAATTCAACAGCTGCACACATGTTCAGTATTCACTGGACAGAGTCTGCCAAACTTCAACAGGCCCTGTACTGACAACAGCACTACACCTGCCAAACTCCAACAGGATTTTGATTGATTGGGTATGGATGGGTCTATGCATTGTCGGGTGACTGGCCAGCGATACATGTACATGTAGTACCAAACCTAACAAATCAAACAATGTGTTGGCAACAGAAATTCATGAAAGGCACTACTGCACTGTACAGGGGGAGTCAAAAAACACGAAACCCAAATGTCGGGACTATTGTTCTAGTGAAGTTCTGCATATAGCACTTTCAAAATGTAGGATATAAAAGCCAAATTCATACATGTAAGCTTTGTTTTAGTACATGAATCAATCAAATCTCTCATGCACTTTTCAAGTTACAGTATTTTAAATACAAACACTGTTTTAAACTACTGTCCACGGATCACAAACAAAAGCAAGTGTTCCGTCAGCAAAACGAAAACAATTCACACACATCCCTATGTGAATTGTTTTCGTTTTGCTGAAGGAACACTGAACTTTATTTTATGATCCGTGGACGGTACTTTAAAATGGTGTTTGTGTTTGAAATTCCATAACTTGAAGAGTGCATGAGTGATTGGAATGATTTGTGTACTAAAAGAAAGCTTATAAATTGGGGTTTCATATGCTAGCTTGGAACAGCCCTGCCTCAAAAATGCATTCATCCTTAATCCTCCAAAATCCTACAAAATCCTACACTTCTTCAACACCATTCATCCTCATTCCTCCTCAATTCTCATGTGCTAGAAAACCATTCATCCTCAATCCTCCAAAATCCTCTTGTTTTTCCAACATCATTCGTCCTAATTCCTCCAAAACCGTCAGGAGGATTTTGGAGGATTGAGGTGGGTTAGGGTCACCCTAACCCACCTCAATTCCCCACAATCCTCATGTTGGTTTTGGTGAATTTGGGAGAATTGAGGATGAATGGTGTTTGAGAAACATGAGGATATTGGAAGATTGAGGATGAATGCCTTTTTTGAGGCAGAACTCTCTGACGATTTTGAAAGTTTGAGTCGCTGAGTATCCTTCATTTGAACATAAGTGCACAATTTTGGAGGATTTTGGAGGATAGAGGATGGTTTTGAGCAAAGGGGGCCTAGCTAGTTAGGGTTAAGGTTCTGTGGTGGATATATAATCTTGATCAGTATAAGTTGTTCAGTAATGTTGTACCTCTGTTTTAGTTGGAGTCGGAATGGCCACAAGCTGCTGAGTGCTTCCACAGACAACATGATCTCTATCTGGGACGTCATGAGCAGCGATTGTGACCAGCGGTACCGGTTCCCGTCGCCGGTGCTCAAAGTTCAGTTTCACCCACGGAACGAGTGAGTAGCCATTCCATTGTCCATTGAGGAAATAAACAATGCCAAAAAAAAGAAAAAAAGGCCACACTCATTGGAAGGGTCATAATTTTGAATCTGATCGTCTTATGGTGAGGTCACTTATATATACCCATATGTGATGTCACATATATGATGACGTCACATATATAAACCCATATGCGATGTGACATATATGATGACGTCACATATATAGACCCATATGTGATGTCACATATATGATGACGTCACATATATAAACCCATATGTGATGTGATCAAGCCACATGAGTCGTTTGTGGACCCTCATCAATTTTTTTTTATTACAGATTTAAAAAAGAGCACAATCTCAGCATTACTGCTGTGAAAACCGCATGCTGGTACCATCTTGTAGTTAAAAAATTATGGAAGTTGGAACACCAAGAGATGTGATGAAGTGATGTGATGAAGTGGCCCTATTTTGGCCTATGTATAATATAAATTCTCGACAAACGACTCATTTAGCTTGATCGCATCACATATGGGGAATTTGTCAGCTACATTTTGATACCTACATTTTGATACCTCGTTGGCTACCAAAGACTGCAAACCGTCCAAGATTGACAACGGTTTATGAAAAAGGATGCAGTTTGAAAAGTAATTCCTTGGTCCCTATGGACTGCACAGTGCCCAAACACAGCGCGCAGTATTCAATTTCACATGCTCCCATGCATACAAGCACTGTGTGGTCGATATTTCCTGCTGTTCGTTTCGGGCAATGTCACATTGTCCCGCAGCAATTTCCACTCGACTTGCGTATTTTAGCTTGACCCGCGTACTAATAGTATCAATTAACACACTGAGTATACAGGGATTAAACGTCGGTGAAGGGCAAAACCTAATTTGATTCATATCACCCCGACGCAAAATTCTATCTTATAATAGTTTATGCGGTACCCGCTGCTATGTACATCAGATTCGAACCAGCCAACCGATCCCGTTAGCTTGGTGGTCGAGTGGTAAGACATCTGCACCAGAAAGCAGGAGGTCGTGGGTTCCAGTCCCACCCGAGTGATTTTTTCCAACTTTCACTCGGGAGGTAACACACTGAGTATACAGTGTTTAAACGTCGGTGAAGGGCAAAACCTAATTTGATTAATATCACCCCGACGCAAAATTCCATCTTATAATAGCATCAATGATATTCTGTTGCTTTGTAGAGCAAAGATCCTGGTGTGTCCAATGAAGCACGCACCGATCATCCTCAACATCGACGGCAGTTACTCAGTCGTACCGACAGATGATGACGTAAGTTGTTTGGTTACGTTTGGGAGCAGTACTCGCCAAAGTGTGACATCACCTCCCCTGGTCCAGACTCAATTCCCCCGATCATGGTCCGCGCTCATTACCTAACGATACATAACTCACGCAATCCAAAACAGCAGTTCTACATCCTACTTTAAAAAGTAAATAAGTTTTACTCACTAAATTTGTTGTTGTTGCTCTCTGGTATATACTTGTTACATTGGAAAGTCAATAGTCAGTGTTGTAGTCGAGTCCTCCTCATCCGAGTCCGAGTCCGAGTCCGAGTCCTTGAGCAAAGGACTCGAGTCCGAGTCCGAGTCCTTGTCAATTTTTGATGTCCGAGTCCGAGTCCGAGTCCGAGTCCTTGAAAAAAGGACTCGAGTCCGAGTCCGAGTCCTGATATTAACGGAACAAATAAAATTTGAAGTATCAAAAATCCAGCTGAAACAACAGTCATGCAGTTCAACACGGTAAACAACACACGCGAACGTGATTAATATTATTGATTGTGTGTAAAGTGAAGCGAGCGACGCAGATCATTGAGATTTTGGGTGTTTTTTTCGCCCAAACACCTCAAACCCGGAAGTTGTATCGTACATGCAATACGCGGCACGTTGGGCGATATTGATCATATTGGGCGTGTAAAAGCACCCACGTGCGCTAAATGGGTATGAATTCGAGCCCAATTGTATGGCGTTGATTCCATGCGGCTGAGATAGCTCCTTGTCATTGTGTCAACCATGTTAGTAATATTGAACCAAAAGTCCAACACATCGGCAAGCAACTGAATAACTGATGAATCGATTTATTTGGTGGGCAATTGGCTAGGTAAGGTTGGAATGAATCAATTGATCATTGATCAATCGGCAAGTTATTTTTGCGAGCGGCAGAACTGCGGAATTCGGTTCCACAGCAAAACCAAATCAAGGTGAAAGACATAAAATAATTGAAATAAAACACCTTAAAAAGACCCGATTTTGCCGGACTCGAGCCGGACTCGAAGCCGAGTCCTCGAGTCCTTGGGGTCCGAGTCCGAGTCCGAGTCCGAGTCCTTGAGCAAAGGACTCGAGTCCAAGTCCGAGTCCTTGAAAAAAGGACTCGAGTCCGGACTCGAGTCCGGACTCGAGTCCGAGTCCCGAGTCCGAGTCCTACAACACTGTCAATAGTAGTCACGTACGTAGTGCTACACCCTGAAACATTGCCCTGCACACAGGGGAATTCCGCACTTTTTGCAGAAAATACGAGTGTTAGTGCTCAGACTCGAACTTGCAAGAACTCGAATGAAACAAATAAATACAGGTCGTACCTGAATGAAAATGATACTATTAGAAAGAGCGAGAGCGCCCCCTTGTGATAACATGCTTACTCTACCTCGTACATGTTCGAGGTTTGGCAATTTTAAGCACGAACATTACTTCGTACATGTACGAGGTTGGCAATTTCAAATTAACAAATATACCTCGTGCATGTATGACTTTGGCACTGAAAGAGTTAATACAGTGAAATCTGGATAAGTCAAACCTCAATGGAACAGGTTCAAAATTTGACCTAAGCAGAGTTTTGAGTTAATCAGGGTTGTATATCATTGTTATACATGTACGTCTGAAGGCAATGGATTCTTTGTTTAACTTAAGGGCAATTCCACACCAAAGTGGACATGACACCAAAAATTTCAAATACATGTTACTTAAACAAATTTGGCATCAAATGAAAGCTAAAAGTCTATATTTTCAAGATTTAAAGTCGGAATTTAATTTTTTATACATTTCGGTACCAAAAACTAGGATTATGTAATAACCCTGTTTTAATCCTAAAAATGTGATTAATAGTGATATGAAAGTATTCTACCAATAGACACACAAAAATATGTACTAATGCCATCAGTTTCTGTCATGAGAATGTATTGGTCTTGAAAAAACGACCAAAACTTGTTTTTAACATTTTGCGTAATTTGTTTCGCTTCAGTGACTTCTAATATTTCAGCCTTCGAAAATGTCCTTCCGTTACCGAAAAAATAAATATTTTTAATTTATTTTTAAAACTTGCAGTATGAATGCATTGAAAGTTATTGTGCAAAGCAAGTTTAGGTAGGCCTTCAATATGACATTATAACTGACACTGCTGTACTTCTCGTTTTTTAATTACAATTAATTAAATCACGTCCTTCCGTTACCAAATTGGTAACGGAAGGACGGTAACGGAAGGACAAATCGTATTTTTATCAAATGTTACGACATTTGCGCTCATGTTTGAAAAATGAAAATCACTGCAAATACATGCATGTATAATGAGCATTGAAAGGACATTCATGTGACCCACCTTCACAAAAGCGGGATAAGCAGGGCAAGGTGTTTATTACAATTTGAAGGCACAGGCATGTACAACATGTACAATGTACATGTACATATATGCCGATGTACCAATACTTGTACATGTATGGAGTTGTTGCAGAAAATCAAATCATAAAGTTGCTGCCATCAGCATTCATGGACAATAGAGAAAGATACGAATTCTGTGAAGCCATTCCAGAAGCAAATTAAGTCAAAAATGAGATGGCAGAAAGTACCGGTACTTTGGGGCACTTTCATTCAATTTACATGTGTAAGACATGTGAGATGCAGTCTTTGACAAATTATGCCCAAGTTAACAACTTCAGTTTGGATGTTTATAAATTAATTGTTACTACTCTAAATCATTGTAATTTGATTTCAAACATTGATTTTAGAGTTCAATTAAAAGCAACACCTAACTGAAGCCATCAGTTCTACCGGTAGATGTTTTGACCTTAAATGTACCGTACATGTAGGCTGGTCGCCCCACCCTTTAGGTAAACCTTTGAACCTACTGGTATTATTATTAAAAGTTGTTGGTGAACATGTAACCAATATACTCAAGAGTTCAAATACTGTGTATTTAAACTTTTAAGGATTGAGGTGATGGGTTTGAAGTCTATTTCTGTAGTAGTCTTGTGTTCGTGAATTATGTGTTTTGGGTTGTTTTTTTTTTGTTATCATTAATTAGCAGGCTTCTATCTTTATCTCAATAGTTTCTTGGGTATAATTATTTATGCCAGGTCTGCATATTGTTGATTTCACATTCAGTTACACATTTAAGCAATTTGTTTCACTTGTATAATTAGTGTAAATTCACATTTTGTTCATGCTATAATTGAGTAAACCTTTTGTCCTTCCGTTACCGTCCTTCCGTTACCAAATTATAATCTGCTTAAAACGTTGTAATTATATAACCGAAACACTTAAAGTCAAATGAAAGGCGGTATAGTATAGATAAAGCTTCAGGGATTCCATTTCATACCTTTAAAATATAACTGCCCCATAAAATTCACAGAGTTTTTGCAAAACGCGATGAAGTTGGAAAACTCTTGTCCGTTTTACCGTCCTTCCGTTACCGACCTCATTAATATTCATAATTCATAAACGGGAGGCATTCATGCTCCCCAAAAGTGTGGAAAATGAAAGAAGCATTATAGCAATACAATTGTGACATTTGTTTGCTGTAACTATGAACAGTGTCTGTGATACACACATTTGAAATTTTGTTTAATGAGTGAAAACGTCCTTCCGTTACCGTGGAATTGCCCTTAACAGTTGTTTTGAGTTATCAGAGTTTGACTTATTGAGATTTCACTGTAGTTTGGTGTTAGTTTGAAACAAAAATGTACACTTTTCCAAACAAACATTAACCCTAACCATCCACAACCCATCAAAATCCAACCGCATGATTTGTAAGAATCCCTTGGAGTGAGTACTGCACTAGTAAACTGATTGTGCTTTACATGGTGTCAGGCATACCACATTAATCAGAGTCCAACAGTTTGGGTGTAGAGTTTACCATATGGTGTTGGATTTTGCAAGAGTGAGGAAGGCTCCTAGTAAATCTCCGAAGGGGTTGGGGTTAACCTAAATTAGTGTATTGTTTTTGGCATCACAGCCAGTTGATCCTTTTTGCTTTCGTTTTCCAGTTTGATCTTAATATTGTGGCATCATTTGACAGACGAGGGCAGTACATCTACACTGGCAATGCTAAAGGGAAGGTGAGTTGGCTAGTCAACTTTTTCTTCCCAGGATGGTGTAGCATTCATACATGTACTTGATGCTTTGGTGACAATTTGTTGACTAATGAATTTAAGGAGAGAGGCAGTTGCAGTAAAGTATCTTGCCCAAGAACATAAGCACCATTTTCCCCTGTTAGGGTTTGAACCACTTATCTCTATGACTGGATAGCTGATGCCCATGCACCAGCCACATACATGTAGTTGAATTTGCATTTTGACCAGTCTGTCCCCTGTCTTCCAGTAATGGCTGCCAATATATGAGCGTTCTTTGCGTACATACAGTGCGCACTGTATCAAGAAATGACTTGCATTTTGATCATGTTCACGTGTAATGATGTTCTATAAAGGACAAGTGTCCGTCATGATTATATTTCCAAACGTCGCATAAAGTGAACTGCAGCATTCAAAAAGTGCATCGCGACGTTTGAAAAACTGTGGCCCGTGGCCAGTGGTGATGGTGGACAAACGGTAAAATAGGTGGACCACGATGAATCACAACTGCCTGAGACGGCAACTTGTCCTTTATATAAAACACCAACCTGTCTCCCCAATATGGCTTCAAACGGGTTTCTTCTGCGCTTTTCTGAACACTTTCCAGTCTTCATATAGAGATCAGTGGTTTGAACCCACATACCATTGCACATGATTCAGACACCGTAACCATTGGACCACGCCACTCTATAACAGTGTGCTAGAGTATGAGCTAATATACATGCATTCTTAGTGAAACAACTCTCATATCTTGTTTCACGATTAAATCCATATCGTTTGTTTTTTTCTTCATGATGCACAGATTCTCGTCGTGTCCACTGAAAATCTGAAATTAGCCGCGTCCTTCAAAGTAACGACTGGCACTAGTAATACCACAGCCATCAAATCCATAGAGTTTGCCAGACGTGGCAAGTAAGTCAGTTTGTGGATGACTGTATGCTGTTGTGCTAAACAAAAATGAGTAACCCTTGGTTCAAACAGGCGTTCCAGAGTCGCGCCGAACCAAATAGATTAGGAGCGACTCCAGGTCGACCTTATTAGAATTTTGGTTTCAGACAGGCGAACTTAATACATTGGAGTATTGTGTACAAACCAACAAACGCGGGATCTTAGCAACAAGCCGGCATTGTGCAGCGTCGATGTATGGGCTGTGTGCGTGTTCCTTCACTACGCTAACGCCTGGCAGTGTAGAATGCGTAATCGACGCATCGACGCTGATTGAGAGCGTACTGCGCGAAGTGCGTGGGTATCGAAGAAGACAGCTAGCACGTACACCATGTGCGCTCACATTATCTCTTGCACGTCACGCCGCGCCACGCACGAACAATTTGCATTTCAAGACTGCGCCGTGCCTGTACAACATGGATACTGGAAGTCTCGGTTTTCCACTTTAAAAAAATGTATCTTGTGTTGTATTGGGGCGACAGTGGGACGTACATTTATTGTAACTTTTTGCTCTGTAACACGACATAGAAATCTCGTGTTTGAAAGGATTAAATCTGCAAAAAAGAAAACCTTATTTTTGAAGGTCACTACTTATTTACATACATTTAAATACATTTGCATTGAGTTCGGCTCATGACTAGAGCGACGTCTGAAACCAAGTCGCTCCTGAGTCGTTCTGAACAACTGCGACTGTCGATCTTTCGCCAACTGGCACGTCTAGTCGCTCCTATTTGTTTCAGATGTCGAACCTTTCATGTACTTGATTTAAATCTTGCCTTTAATTTGGATCGGCGCGACTCTAGCACGCCTGTCTGAACCAAGGGTTAAACATATCGCAGGGTCGTAGGGACTATATGCAGACTCTTGCCTAGTGCACACCAGTGTTGTAGTAGAGTCACTTGAGTCGAGTCGGAGTGTAAGTCTTGAGTTGTGTGGGTTGAGTCCAAGCCTTGAGTCACTTGGTTTAAATCCAGGTCCGAGTTATGAGTCATTCTTATCAAGTCAGAGTCCAAGTCTGGGTCACATTTGTACGAAATGGATGTTCATGGACATCTGAGGTGCATGGATTCTTGGTAGTTACTGATCACATGTCGCATGCGTTTCCCTTGATTGCCACATGATAAGCACATGTTGACTATGTGTCTGTCACATGCTTATCACATGCTCCTTCTACAGATGTAGGTGAGGTCTTATCTTATACTGATCATATGTCACATGCTGTTTCCTGATTGCCACATGATGAGCACATGTTGACTACATGTCTGTCACATGCTTATCACATGCTCCTTTTATCTGAGGTCTTGTCACACTCCTTCTAGGTGAGGTCTCGACACACACTGATCATATGTCACAATCTTTTCCCTTGATTGCCATATGGTGAGCACATGTTGACTACATGTCTGTCACATGCTTATCACATGCTCCTTCTAGGTGCGATCTTATCACATACTGATCATATGTCACATGCTTTTCACTTGATTGCCATATGGTAGCACAAGTTGACCCCTTGTTTATCACACGATTACCACATGCTTGTCACATGCTGATCGCATGTATGTCACATGTTCTTTTGCACAGCTGTTTCCTAGTCAACACAGCTGATCGCATCATCCGTGTCTATGAGAGTGGAGAGGTACTGGCCTGCGGTAAGGACGGCGAGCCGGAACCCATACAGAAGCTGCAAGATCTGGTCAACAGAACACCCTGGAAGAAATGCTGCTTCTCGGGGGATGGAGAATACATCGTTGCTGGTAAATATGGGGGAGGTTGTTTCTTGACTCTGAGTCACAGAGTGACTGACTGACTGAGCCACTGAGTATAGATAATGTCCTTAAAGGGAATGTACATCATTGGCTTTTGCTGTAATTTTCAGCAATATTATATTTGAGGGGTTAGTATAATAGATCAAATATTGTTACACTGACAGGTTTGAAGTTTTGTGTTCAAAAATGCTGGAAAAACCAAGAAAAACAAAAATGTTCAAGTAGTCTGGTTCCCTGACTCCACTAAAAATGAAATGGATCAATTTATAGATGCCGAAAAATTGTAAGGTAAGGGAACCAGTCTAGCTGGCCTGCACCCGTTCATAAACATGTAACCAATAGCAAACAAAATTTGAACTGAAAAAAATGGTAAATTTGGAGCAGAAGTTGAAAAAATAGTTAGATTTTTCCAACGGTGGTCGGCCGACCACCGTTGGAAATGTACACAAAAATACCATTTTCTTGAAAATGACCTCACACCAGGTGCCATAATTTTACAGGATGCTTTAGACTGTCATTTATCAACATCCTAGTAAGATATCTCGTAAAAACTCGGTAGTTTTATTTTTCGATGTTTGCAAATGTTGTTATTTCCCTTTAACTGAGGTAGCCTTGGTCAAGGCGTTCGTCATTAGGCCCTATTCGTCTGTACGCGGTAAAAGATCGGCGGCATATCCTCTTCAGTGCGAACAGCGACCTCATGCGGCCACTATTTTATGCAAATCATTTGGATCCTGAGGAACGCCTTGGTCCAATCTTCTGCAAAAGCTTATGTTTTTCTTTATTTTGCCCAAGATTTCCAGCAGACGACCTCATATTGGAATACAGATAAGTTTAGGCAGGGCTAATATGTAGAGTGTCCAATCGTGCCTTATTAATCTCGACGTCATCAAATCATTTGCAGCTATTCGCCCTTTGCGGACGTGTCAGAAACCACATTTTTGTGTGCATTGGTGCTGTGTGTAATGTGAGACATCGACACACAAGGTGTGTGTGTGAATACTCATATGCGAATACAGTACATGTCTCGCCAGTACCGCTCGCTAATGCAAGTTTCCACCCAATTACGATCGACCAATAAGAAAATGACTTTTGAGGTCAGCTAAGGCTATTAGCATAATGAGCACCGCCCCCAAAACCTCACATGGACGATTGGACCAAGGCACTCGTCTGGTTCCAAATGATTTGCATAAATCAGTGGCCGCATGAGGTTCGCTGTTAGCGCTTTATTTCTTATTTTGATGTTTAACACCTTACATCTTTATGAAAAGCACTTTTTATAATCAGTTGCCATGGCAACCGTTGGCAACGTTCGTTAAGGTAGACTCTTTTTGTATCTAAATTAAAAGGAAATACTTTTCTTTTGTGTCAAATACTTGTGAAAACAGGCTCCAGTGAGTTTCATTCCCTTTAAAATGTATGCGACAAGCCAAATCATCAGGGAAATAGAGCTAAAAATGTCCTCATTTTGAAAATTCAAGATGGCGGCCAAGATGACCTTGGAAAAATGGAAACATTGTTTTTTTGGGGTTCAGTAGACCCTAAGGTTTGCAAAGATGTATAGTTTACCTAATCCCCAAAAAATCCCAACAAAACTTGAATAAGTACATTGTGAACCGGACCTTATGTGCGGACCTGGTATTTCACTCATGTAGACAATCCGTTACGTACGTTTTGTACACAAGCTCAGATGAGTCATTGTCCTTGTGTAAGGCCAAAAAAAAAAAGTCTCCGGTTTCTGGTATGGAGCTTGCCCAAAAAGTGGTGCGGCGACGCGGCTTTTTTTTTTTTTTTTACCTGACTTTTTTGCTTCAAATGTCGGCTGATGACTGCAAATGGTGCCCGACTAAACTTAGTGCAAAATGTACGGGAGTCCAGTGAGTCCACATAAAGCTTATTCTCGATCATACCCCCATCTAAAAACACGTTAAAACTGTGCTGCAGCAGAATTCCAGTCAAACCAGTGAGTTTGGCGGTTTTGAGACATCATCTTTTATTGAAAAAAAACCTTTTTCATTTTGCCGACGCGCAGGGCTACGGCGACGCGCGCGCATACCAGAAACCGGAGACTTTTTTTTTTTTGGCCTAAAGGATCCATGGTGTGAATAAAATTCAGGGAACACGATTAAGAATGGCTTTCTTGGGAATAAGGTCTATAGACCCTTGTGTTACTTCCAGTCATAACCAAGTCAGTCAAATACTGCCTTAATCTCTTTCCAGGGTCAGCCAGGCAGCACGCCCTCTACATCTGGGAGAAGAAATACGGCAACCTGGTGAAAATCCTGCACGGCACCAGAGGAGAGCTGCTATTGGATGTGGTCTGGCACCCAGTCCGGCCAATCATAGCGTCCGTCTCAAGCGGTGTTGTCTCCGTCTGGGCTCAGAACCAAGTGGTGAGTAATTAAGGGCTGTTTCGATTGGGGAAAAAAAATACGGTATTTTTCGGTCTGGCACGGTAAAAATGTGAAAAGCAAGCCATATTTTTTGAAATCAGAAAATTAACAGGGGTGTGAAATCTCACCTTTAAAGCTGGTTTCAGCTTTTTTGTTTTGGATTTCAGCTTTTTTCCCTCACTTGCTGTGTTCCCTCACTTGCTGTGTACAAAACTATACAAGATTTCCAAAGTTCAGCTTTTTTACTCCTTTTCCAGGTGTTTTCAGCTCTTTTTACAGTGTTCACTCAAACCTCTGAATTAAGTTATTACTGTTGGACTGTGTTTTGCAGGAAAACTGGAGTGCCTATGCCCCGGACTTTAAGGAGTTGGACGAGAATGTGGAATACGATGAACGAGAGAGTGAATTTGACATCGAAGATGAGGACAAGTCAGTGGAGGATCCTGTGGGTAAGGCGCTAATGTGGAATAGTGTTGTAATCAAGTCTGTCACAAGTCCGTCACAAGTCCTTCACAAGTCCATCACAAGTCCATCATCAATCCATCAATTGTCAACACAAGTCCATTACAAGTCAATCTCAAGTCCATTAGGAGTCCATCATAAGTCCATCACAAGTCCATCACAAGTCCATCACACGTCCATCACAAGTCCATGACAAAAGTCTGTCACAAGTCCGTCACAAGTCCATCACAAGTCCATGACAAAAGTCTGTCACAAGTCCGTCACAAGTCCATCACAAGTCCATCACAAGTCCATCATCAATCCATCGATTGTCAACACAAGTCCATTACAAGTCAATCTCAAGTCCATTAGGAGTCCATCATAAGTCCATCACAAGTCCATCACAAGTCCATCACACGTCCATCACAAGTCCATGACAAAAGTCTGTCACAAGTCCGTCACAAGTCCATCACAAGTCCATGACAAAAGTCTGTCACAAGTCCGTCACAAGTCCATCACAAGTCCATCACATGTCCATCACAAGTCCGTCACAAGTCCATCACCAGTCCATCAGAAAAGTCTGTCACAAGTCCATGACATGTCTATCACAAGTCCATCACAAGTCCGTCACAAGTCCATGACAAGTACATGTCCATCACATGTCCATCACATGTCCATCACATGTCCATCACATGTCCATCACATGTCCATCACAAGTCCAGGGAGATGGAGCTTAGTTGCTGTACTGATGACTGTCGTTTGAATCACCTTCTCTTGTTTCTTTCAGATATTGCTGTGGAAGATGAAGAGGTAGACGTTCTCGCTGTGGAACCAATCGCTGCTTTCCTCAGCAGGTGGGTGTTCTTTTTGGTAAAATTCACAATTCAAGACCAAGGTCAACGAAAATCAACACTATATGCCAGAGTTGTAACCAAGTCATTTTTTTCCAAGGCAAGTCAAGTCCCAAGTCAAATTTTAGCAGGTCAAGTAAAATCTGACGTCAATTGTTCACAAGTCAAGTCAAGTCCCAAGTCAATTTTGTTCAAGTCAAGTCAAATCTCGAGTCATTTCTTTTAAATATTAAATGCACATACTACGTACAGGAACCAGTTTAAGATTTGAGGCTTTGCGTGGTGGAGATACTAAATAATGAAAGGTTTGCGGAAACACCATGTGCGAATAATTTCTCAACTAAGAGAATGGTTCTGAAAAGAACCAGAGGTATAAACTCGACGTTCCGGTCAGTATGCTCTGACACTCTCCTGAAGACGGTCAGAGCATACTGACCGGAACGTCGAGTTTATACCTCTGGTTCTTTTCAGAACCATTCTCTTAGTTGAGAAATTATTCGCACATGGTGTTTCCGCAAACCTTTCATTATTTAACCAGTTTATGTGTTCGACGACGGAGCCGTAGTAGAGATGGGAATGGTGTTATCAAAGCGTGCAAAAAAACCTTCCGAACGTTTTCGTTTAATGCATGATGTGAATTCTTTTTTCTTTTCTTATGGTGGATTGGGGGTAGCAGCCATTTTCCAGTTGCGTAAACCCTAGGTGCATTGAGCAGGCTTACGGTAAACCACTCAATGTGTACCTGTAGCCTATGGTCTCTATGGAATGACCGCTCTATAACAACGGATGGTATTTAGACTACGCATGACACAAACTTTTATGCATAGTGCTAGTTGTGTACATGACATGTGGCAGGCTCAGGATGCCCAGCTATCGCGTGCTGGTTGCTGATTCGCTATGTATTATCTGCATTCTTTTCAACCGATTATGCTAGTGCGCACTAACGCCCAGAGGTTTGTGTTTTTTTTGTAACTTTAAGAAACGTGTTAATGTCAGCAAGTCAAATATATTCGAGTCAAGTCAAGTCACAATCATTTTTTTTTTTAAGTGAAGTCAAGTCTCAAGTCATTTTTCCCCAAGTCAATTTAAGTCTCAAGTCCGACTCAAGTCCGAGTCAGCGACTCGAGTCAACAACACTGCTATATGCTATCCTTTGCCACTCTACCCTAGCTGAACTGTTGAACATTGTTAGAAATAAACTTCATTTTGATAAAATAAGCTAGAAAATGTATGTACATAATGGGTCTCATATTTCTCATAAACTTTATTTACCTTTCTTTAATAATTGACATAATTTCCAGCGCCTTGAGTACCTAATTGTTGGTAGATACGTGCGCTATATAAGACTCCGTTATTATTATTATTATTTGTGGTATGTGGAGTGCCGTGGCCTAGAGCTCTGGTGCATTGAATTCATGGTCTGCGAGTAATAAGCCAGTTCAGTATTTTAGTGACCCGAGGTCATTCGGGATAACATCGCTGACGTGATGTTACGCGATGTTACTGCTGGTACTGTACACGCAAGCGTCGTGCGCAAGCGTTCATGCGCCTTCAAAACGTTGGATTATCCCGAATGACCCGTGACCCATATCATTTTGCACATGCGCAGTTAAAATACCAAACTGGCTTATTCGGCAGGTTTTGGGTTCAGCCCAGCCTGGGCTATGACACCTCTATGCTCGCAGTGGACTAGTTACCCATCCCAACCCTATTCATACCGTGAAGAAATTAGATTATCTTGTCTTGTTTCAGTGTGAGGGGCTGGTTCTTCCACACTTTCCTCTGTAGCCCACACCTCGAGTGGCCTTTGGCCTTGTGATAACTGATTTGCATAAAATAAAACAAAACAAATCTGGAATTCGTTTTTAACCTTAACTCCATAGGCCTTTTTGCTAGGATGTAGCCTCAGTCCTGCTAATTCCTCCAATTGGCCCCATGGAAAAATAGCATATAGCCTCAATCCTGCAAATTCTTCCGTTATTTCTTGAATATGGTCCATGGAGGGGTGACCACTGCCTGAATCCTGCAAAATCCTCTGGCTATGACTGTCAATAGGCTGAGGCAGAGGCAGTGACATCCTGGAGCAGTACGGAGGTTTTCAAGTATAATCAAGGACTAAATTTATGCACGGATGAGCATAAACAACACAAGGTCCGGCCCAAGACCTTGACACAGTGCGTACTCCGAAATCAGCAACGCACTTTGGCCATGTAACCTCAATCCTGCAAATTCCTCCAATTTGCAAAAAGGATTTTGGAGGATTCAGGGCGGTTAGGGTTAAATTTGGCATTGAGATATTCCATGGAGTTGCTCAATATGTGATTCACTTTTGCAACCCTAGTTGTCAATGTCTTCATTACTATCACAACTTTATCACATCGCTTATCCAACACTTAAACTATCCTTTTTAACCATACTTCGGTGTGTTGAGAACCTGTCTGCTAACACTATCTGCACACCCATTCTAAAATTTGTATCCTAGCTTGTGGAGACATTTCTTTGTTCTCGTGTAGTAAAGTGTTCAATTTTGAAAGTGAAGTTTCAAAATGCTCTTATTTTAACCAGAATTAGTTTCCTGGGCTGAAATTTGGGCTTGATATCCCTTTTCTAAAACTCTTCCATTTGCGACTGATCAACCCACCTTGGAAATTCCTAGTTTTTGAGTAAAACCCATATACATGTATCTATTTCGTGAAAACCATGCAGAGACGTATTCATCTATAGAAATTGCCCTGTGGAGACCTTTACAATGTTTTGTTCCCTATTGTGTGTGTGTCTCCACAAGGCTACGAATTTGTGGTCACTTTTGCCACACACACCACTGTAGCCACGTGAAATGATTGCATTACTGTGTGTTTTTTTGGATTTTGTTTCCAGTGATGAGGAGGCAGAAGACGAGAGAGCCTTGCTGTACCTTCCCATCTCACCAGAAGTAGACGAACCGGAGGAACCGACCTGGGCACCCACGATAGACCCTGTAAGTTCAGCCATTCAGACTTGGGTTTTGCTATAAATGCAGCATCCCAAGTGTACATGTACATTAGGCTCCATTATTACGAATGATTCAATAAAACTTCATAAATACCTGCGACAGTTTACCCATTCCTATTGGTCGAGAGCTCGTCAGGTGGGTGGTTTTAAACCGATGGTAAAACACTGCTGCTTTCTGCGCCACATCTCGCAGTGCACTGGCTAGGGTCCTGGACGCAGATAATGGCCCGTTTAAAACTGGCCAAGCACATTCATATGTATTCCCTTATTAATAATCCATTTATTTGACGCTTAACCGCTTCGTGCCGGGTTTATTTTTTGCCGAAAATTTCGAAATTTTCAGAGGGCAAAATTTCCCGGCCAGCTTCTGATATACAGCCTAACACCTCAAATACTGATTCACAAGAGTGATTTCAACAGTACTTGCACGATATTTCTTGCTGAAACCTCATATGTTTCAATACTCTGTGCACTGGAGTGTAAATTGAACAATAGGCCGTGCACAACGGCCCACACAACGGTCAGCACACGGTCCACCTCCCCATACTACATGGATTTTGTGTGTATGTACAAAATGCACGAGGGATTAGCGTGTTTAGATGTCACCCGGAGGCGAGTCGAGGCAATCTTGACGTCTTAATCTGTCAGCCGTGCCTGTGCACAAAAACAGCCAGTGCGTGTTATCACGCACAGCCTCTGGCGCAAAATGGTTAAATAAAAAAAAAATCAGTACTTTATGTAGGTATAAGCCATTCTTTGCCAACCCATGGTTAGCACTTTTTGCCAACCACAAGTTATGGAAGGATAACCTTGCAAAAACAAAGAAAAGTTATTAATGGTTCCAAACATATCATTGGATTGTTCAAAATACAAAATAAGTAACGAAGGCTACCACAAGACTAAGGCAAAAAAAAAAAGTCTCCGGTTTCTGGTATGGAGCTTGCCCAAAAAGTGGTGCGGCGACGCGGCTTTTTTTTTTTTTTTAACTGATTTTTTTGCTTCAAATGTCGGCTGATGACTGCAAATGGTGCCCGACTAAACTTAGTGCAAATATATGGGAGTCCGGAGAGGCCACATAAAGCTTATTCTCGACCATAACCCAATCTAAAAACACGTTAAAATTGTGCAGCAGCAGGATTCCAGTCAAACCAGTGAGTTTGGCGGTTTTGAGACATCATCTTTCATTGAAAAAAAAACTTTTTCATTTTGCCGACGCGCATGGCTACGGCGACGCGCGCGCATACCAGAAACCGGAGACTTTTTTTTTTTGGCCTAAGTTAAATGCACTTCAACCTCACTCCTTTAATTCTGTTGTGTGTCTTTGTATGAAGACGGATGAGCCTCCACAGGCCGAGACACAGAAGCGAGCAGCACCGAAAGAATCGGCCCTGCTGTCACCGAAGAAGAAGAAAGTCAAAGTGTTAGATATCGAACTGCACGGCGAAGCTGCTGATGGTAAGAATGGGATTGGTAAAAGTAATCAAACCTCGTTTTTAAAAGCCGGTATAGACGGGCTTTTCCCCAATTGTGATTTTACGAACAAAATTTAAAGGAATATAATGCCAGGCCTACAACTTTTTCTCGGATACGCGATTTCCTCGTTTTTTTACTTCTCATGAATGCCATAACATATTGAAAAACACTGTACAAAGTCTTGTGTGGTTTGGAATTTCTTTGTTTTTTCTTAATTCCCAGTTGCATGCATGTAATGTCCTGTATTAAATTTGCTTGTTTGCATATGCGTGCCTGTATACAGTTTCAAAAAGTGGTTTTTAACATTGCACTAATGGCGTTATCCAGTTCAGAATGTTTGAAGCGAAATACTATAAATATTCATATCTAGTGATGTAGACCGGCTTATTATTGTTAATTTAAGGTCGGAATTCACGCATTTTGTATTTGCCTGGTCCAATCCTAGCTATTGCAAAACCCATGGTTTTCCAAGTCAAACAGGTACGTTGTATTATCCATGATGGAAAACACAGAAAAACAAGGACTTGGGGCCTAACATTTTCCTTGTTATAAGTACGATGTTGTATTAACAGTGCTCTTCTTATCAGGGTTCGACTGTAGTATATCTTTAAGTTTCAATAGTCCTGGATTTGTTTGCAGTAATATCCACTCCCACTTTGACCTCAGTTTAACCAGTTCAAGCCGGGATTACTTTTCACTCGACCTCAAGCCAGGCGGCTTGAAGCCATCACCTTCGGGCAGCACACTCATATTTCCGGCCTCGCTCGCTGCAAGCGGGGGGCTGACAGATATTTCCGGCCTCGCTTCCTGTCATCCGTTTGGAATGTTGCAAAACGTCTGGCTGTATGCACAAGCCTCCGGCACGAACTTGTTAATAGAACTTGACACAAATACATGTACTTTTTTCCAACTTCTTTTTATAATGCGCTGTGCAGTTCTGCAGTAGACTTGATAGGCTTCAGGGAAATAAAGAAGCGGATTTACCTTACAAACAAGCGAGTGAATGTGGTAGAAATGAAACAGGTTTCGTCAGCTGTGTGGCCTGTATTTGTGGAGTATATTGATATTCTCCTGTTTTTTGTTCTACAGAAATCCACCCTCTCCTGTCCAACAAAAGCGACGGCAAGACAAAACGGAGAGGGCCACCCCCCGGGAAACAGAGGGGCGGCCAGGACGGGAGACGTGGCAAATCAAAGCATCGCAACAGACACCAGGATGATTAGGAAGGAACTTCTTAACCATCCATTAACTGCCGAGACATATATGCTCGGAGCACAACTGAATCCCCCCCCTCCCTCCCCCCATGGCTGGGAATTCTGTCTGCAGATTACCACCGTTAGTTTGCCTGCAACTGTGTTGTCACAGCCCCCATGTCGACCCTCCTGGACCTACGAGGCAAAAGTTTACAATTGTGACGCGACCAAGCTACATGAGTCGTTTGTCGGAAATTTTCATTTGGAGATTCAGGCCAAAATAGGGCCACTTCATCACATGACTTAATCACGTCTCTTGGTGTTCCGACTTTCAATATTTTTGAACTAAAGATGGTATCAGCATGCGGTTTTCACAGCAGTAATGCTGAGATTGTGCTCTTTTCAAATCTGTAACAAACAAAATTTGGCCGGGGTCGACAAACGACTCATTTAGCTTGATCGCATCACAATTGTCGGTATAAGATCACATGGTACGTGTGTGCCATTCCAGTGCTTGGGGGTCTCTAATGCCCTGAATATCCTCAACAACACATCCCCCCCCCCCCCTCACCCCAAGCGTACTGAACGGTATCAATCCACTTAGCCCTGCACCTGCCATGATGCTTAATTTGACCAATCACAGCCATGATTTATTCCCATGCGTGCACAAAGGTCTTATAATCGCGATTTTCTCAAAACTGCGTATTCGATTTGGCATCTACAATTTGCTCTAACTCGGTAAATTTTTATCCGAATTCAATGAAATTTGCATCATATTGAAAGGAATTTTGTGCAGATTTGCCCCATACTAAAAACTTGTCAAATTTCAAATTTTGGACATGTGACTGGTTTTGCCATGGTGGGTCCCATATGTGTGTACGTGCAGATGACGTGCAGCTGGAACATGCAGCATGGCATTCAGTTGGCGCATTTGTAGTTCCCCATGTGCGCAGTGGATGGGGCATTACTAAGGGGTCTATATCTTTATTACATTTTCACCAAGGAACAAAATGAGGTCCACACTTGTGACAAAATAATAACCTGAAGAGAAAAAGGTGAATTTAAGGTAAATTTCAAACGCCGGGGAAAAAAAAACTCTTAAAAAGTTGCCCTCGTGAAATTATTATAGCCCCTACAGTCGTAGTCTTACTGCGTAAAAATCCATGTAAATGTTCATGTACATATACTTCTTTGTAAATTTGTTGTAAATAATCTTAGAAGTTAAGTTTGCAGGTAATACTGAAAAGAAATAAAAGCCAACATACACAACAGGATCTTAAACGCAAAATAACAAGTGTTCACTATTATGCAACTTTTCCTTGGATAAGTTGATTTCCTCGTTTTTCACTTCACACTTATGTTATTAAAAATTGAAAAACACTGTATAATTTAAAGTCTTGTAAATCTTGGAAATTCCTTTTCTTTGTTACTTCCCAGTTGCATGCCTGAGTATGGCAGTCGAATCATACAGGCAATCATACCATGAAATCTATACATGTACACATGTGCAGGGGAATATTCTCTCTAGTCGTGTTTTCAAAAGGGAATAAATGTGTGCTTGGGGAGATGTTAAACAGTCTGTTTAAGACCAGTTGGAGTCTGGATGCTGGGCAAGGGTAATTATCAGCATCTGGACTCCAACTGGTCTTAAACATAGTGTTCAATACCGACCAAGCACATATTTATTCCATTCATAAATACCTTTTCGGTGAAAAAAACATTTACACTTTTCGGTCCAAGAGTCAAAAATTATAAATTTCCAATGATTTTGATCAACAAAACACCCCTCTACTAGCTACATGTATACAATGTTAACGCCCTCTGGTAAACAACTCCTTATATGGAGATTGACGCGCGCGTACTGCGTGATGTGGCGCACAGCGTAGATGTACTGGTGTAGTGTGAAGTTAGGACTATGAATACTGACTCACTGGTAGTATTGCGCATGCCTACGTGAGGATTGTGAACGTTCAACCAATAAAACGGTACTGGTACTGGCACCTGATTTTCATAGGAGTCCATATTATATGCGACACTGGAACAAGACCAGCCATCCATGTCTTTATCAACCGTTTAAAACCGGACACGTGACAGGCTCTCGACCAATAGGAATGGGTAAAATGTCTTAGGTATTTAAGAATATATTTTTTAAAAGTGGACTTAATACATAGATTGTAACCAAAAAGGGATGTCTCATAGTTTTCATAAATTTCGGAATGGATATTTTGCAGTAATGAGTTCCAGTGTAAAGTTCATGTCATGGACCTTTTAGTTTGAATTCTAAGTGTAGCGAGAAACGAGACATCTCGTACATGTATTGACATCCTTATTAATGTGTTCTTGTTCTCCATGATTATCAGCAGTGTCCCATGTAGAGCTTATCATCCTACTGTTGATCAGAAACAATGTGTGTGATTGCTAGACGACTCTGCTTCCAGTTTGTAACTTGCAACATTGGGTAATAAATCAGATTGTATGCATGGCTCCAGTTTGTAACTTTTGGTTGGCTGTGTCTTTTATTGATAGACTCCGTGCTCAAGTACCCCTCAATGGTTACAAAAGGAGAGTTCAGGGGACCACAAGAGGGGACATTTGAATAATTTGCTGTTGGTGTCTGATGCTTGCGCATCAGCATTGTGAGATTGTGCACATTCGTAATGAACTTGGTCGTGTGTGCTTCACGCAGTACGTTTATCCCTCCCACATGCTTTAGAATGAGGTCACAGATACTATTATGTAACCAACATACATATCCTTGTCATTTGATTAGTGGAACTCGCATCACGTGACGTTTGTTATTACTCGCATTCACGCCGGGTCTCAAAAAGTACTATCCGGCCATGGGGAATGGGAAATACTATTGAACAGTTAGGATCATTCTTGTTTCAAGACGCGGCATTTGTGTGCAAAGGCATGCTGGTGTGCGCGTTCAGCATTACGCGTAGTGCGTATTGTTCCAAATAAAAAAACTACAGCCAGCGCTACAGAGTGGGGTTCAAACATTTTCGTGAAGGGGTGGTTTGGAAGAGAGGAATACATTTCCGATCAATTTTGTAGTGAAATAAAAGTTCAAATATATCGAATGACAAGGAGATAAATATGTCAGTTATAATGTATAAAACAAATATTGAGTGGCTTTAAACTGTGAAATGGAAGGAATATTATCGCTCGGTAAAATCTGTGGACTTTTCCAGTTCACGAGGCGAAGAAAAGTCCAAATTTTACCTTGCGATAATATTCCTACCATTTCACTCCGAGCCACCCAATATTTGTTTACTAAACCGTGCTTATTATTAGCGCATTTCACACAAGATCCCAATGCGCTGTACAAGAGTCACTTTTACCCCTGCTCACTGGGCCAATGAAGCATAATTCCAACGACCGTCTCAGCTCCTTGGGAGTATACAACTCAATGCTGCCATATAAGTCTTGGCCTAAGACGCTAGTGATCGATAGTGGACGTTGCATAGTGCGCCCTCTAATGGCACAACAATTAGACCAGTGGGCCCACTCGCACTAACGGCTTGGCCATTTCGTTTCAGCGGTTTAACTTTTTCTTTATTTTCTCCCAAGGCTTTAATAGGGAACCAATCAGTGATCGAGAACAGGTTCAATGGCTTGCCCGAAGGTTGTAAACATACACGTTATGCAGTATGGGATCACAAAGTGCTTTCCTAGAGAACTAATCAGCGGTGGAGAAAAGGTTCAATGGCTCACAGTTAATCATACGCGCTATACTTGCAGTGATCATGCAAACATGGGTCTATAAACAGGTTTGTTCGAATTTATACAGACGGTCTTATTTAAATAAAATGACCCCGCCCCCATTGCAACGAAATGATCAAGACGTTAGTGTGAGAAAGTTAAAAAAAACAATTATGCAAGGGGGCTACACAACAATGCAACTATTGCTCTTGATCACTGACGTCTTGGGCTAAGACCAGTCTACCATATCAAAAGCAGCTAGAATCAACCACAATATACATGTACCATCACTGCCCTCACAGGTACCCATTTACTCCTGGGTGGAGAGAAGCAAGGAGTGACAGAGCCTTGCCCAAGGGCACAGGCACCATAGCCGCAGGCTGGACTCGAACACACAACCTGCAGAATTACCCGAAGACCACAAATTTAATGCTCCAGACCACGAGGCCACAGCACTTGCACTATTGGTGCCATTTACTCTTGGTATATAAAGTCTGTTGACAATTTAAAATACATGTACATAAATGTCGTAGCAATCTAGATGCTCAAAGGATCGGGACGCAAATGACAAACAAACGTTGGCAAAACAGAAAGAAATAAAGATGGTGTAAATGTTGTACAGCTAGGTTTTTATTTATGTACAAATGGCCATTTAGTTACAAAAATACAAAGCTTTTTACACATTAAGCAAATCTCAACCGTCAATAAATAAGTTACATATCAAACTGTTCCACATGACGTCATTAAGTAGCTGGCATGGTTCTTAACCCAAATTCGTCAAGGCTGAATACTTTTTGGAGACCTGAACTCAAACTATAGGATTTTTAGTTGTTGAAAGTTTATGGTTTGGATCTTGGGTCTGTGTAAAGTGCTTGGGTGATCACTGCACAGAAAATGCCCGACACTTGCATTTTCATCCATGGTTCATCCAAAACATGTAACTTTTCTAGCTGAACCCTTTTCTTGTGTCCACCACATCTCCAAAAGGCCAACGAAATAGACTGATCCATTTAAACCCGCACCTTGACTTTCTGACCAATCAGAGTCATGATTTTAATGTCCGACATGTCTGCAGTTATAGGCCTTTTCTCACTTTCTCACTAGACAAATTTGAGGGTTGACGCAGGGTTGAAAACATGCGAGGTTTCACACTTCAAAAATTTCAACCCCGTGTCAACCCAGAGATTGATTTCTCCCCGGGTTGGATTCAACCCTGCTCCAGGCCAGGGTTGAGATTTTCAACCAGAGGTTTAAATCCTACTGTTTTAAACCCTGGCGAGAGTTTTCGTCAGGGTTTAAAACAGTAGTAACAGAGCGCATTAAGCTCAGTTTGACGAAACATGTGTGAAATGACACGGGGTTTCAAAATCAAAAACTCAATCTGGGGTGGCACTGGGCTGGCCCAAGGTTGAGTTCAACCTGGGTTGAGAAGCTGTAGTGTGAAAAGGTCCTATGAGTGGGCTTAGTCGATCGGTCCAATGGTGGGGCTTAATGACTTCAATCCTGGTTAACACTTTCCCACATGCAGTTCAGTTTCTGCTCCACGTAATAGTCAAACACGCGGCATTTTCGACACGTTTTAATTCCGCAGCGGTAGCTGACCGTCTTCCCTGCCGAATCCCTCCCGCGGCAGTATTTGAGTCCGCACGGGTACCAGCCGATGCAGATCGGTAACCGGCAGACGCACGCGGCACCTGTGTCTTTGGTCTCGTCGCAGCGGGATGTTGTGAACAGCGGGAAGCTGTGAGTGGCTTCCAGCCGAGAGGTGTAGGTGAGATTGTTTCCTGGAAAAAGAAAAATGGAAAAACAGTATTAAGAAAAGTTGGGAGAGCTCGGGGAGACCACTTGGAGGGACATTCGAATGCATCACCAACGACGCTGGCCGCTCACGCGAAGACGCTATTGTTTTGTGCACATTCAGAATTAACCCTACCCCTCCAGGTATTTTGGCTAGAAACCCTGCCAAACGCAGCAACATGCAACACTTGTCTAAATGACAAGCCTGCCCAGTGTAGCAAGATCCATAAGGTCAAAATTCTAAAGGCAAAACTGCCTCAGAGTCCATGGTCACCGAATGCAGCAGGATGCAGCATGTGGCATTATTCAATGGAATTAGCTCTCATTGTTTTAGAAGCGGCCGTTCATGCACTGGTGCTGATGGCTTCATGCATCAACAGGCTTTTCCACCTGATGCACTGTGTTGCATCTGGCAGGGTTAAATAAGTTGAGAGTACTGTAGTTTGCGCTATACGTGCCAAAACCAGTACGCGTACCGTATGTGTCCTGTCCACTTCGCCCTCAAAAGTGGTATAAAAGCGCCCTCTCTTGTTCGCGCAAAGAGCAAAATACACTCTGGTGTCAAGGTATATTCACCTGCAGCCCAGGCCTTCAAATCCGAGTCCCTGGTGAAGATACGACCTTTGGCCTCAGAGCAGACGTTGAAGACCCAGGGGCTGAACCGTGAGGCCTGACCCAGGTCCACCCCTAGATTCATGATCAGTCGCTCCTCCCCTTTGTCCTCCTCTGGGTTCCGTATCGTGCCGGGATTTTTCTGTCGAATTCAAAGGAGAAAAGACGGTAAAATAAGTACATTATAGTAATACCGCTTTCAGACTGGCGTTCCAATAAGTCAGCTCGGTATCTTCGATGAAGTAGTCCATGTCAGGGGTCATTCGGGATAAAATTGCTGACGTGATGATACGAGGTGTTACGCGGACGCCCATTCTGATTGTAATTAACACGCGAGCGTCGTGCGCCCGTCTCCGCGCGCTTACATGCACCTTCGATGAGCGTTCGATTATCCAGAATGACCCGAGACCTGTATCATTGTGCGCATGCGCAGTTGACATACTAAACTGGCTTACTGAATTCTAGCAAGCTGAATCTTTCGGAAGATGTGAATAAACACATGGAAAGTTTGACATCTCATTAAAAAACATTTGAGTGACTACATGTGTACAAGATTGACTGTTGGAGTCTACTGGAATCCCTCCAGAACCTAATCAATGCAAGTCAACGAATAAAGTGAGCCTGGGAAAGAATGTTGCAACCTGACGCTACTTCAGCGGTTGTGTACAAAGTCTATGGAAAGTCAAGAAAATTTTCTAAGTATTTCTTAACAAAACTGGAAATGTTTCTCAGTCCCAGATTCATGCCTTAACATCATTTTTGCAATTAATACTGACCTTCATTGAGATGATATATGAAGAAAAAACAGCGTCAGGTTGCTACATTTTTTCCTTAGCGTGTTTGAAACCTCAAGTGTCAATGTGTATCTGACTGTCTAATGTGGTAATTTGATACATGTACAGTGTACCAGCCCTACCCTCACTTTCAGCAGAGCAAGGTATTCCACATTACATCTGATGGAACATTTCTGGTTATTACCATTGTTCGTACATATTGTGCATGTATATCTTCAACTCACAGAACAATCTATGTTTTTTTTTACACACAGTTAATTAGGCCCAGGGAATGAAAGTCATAGAATACTGTCCTGCTGATTTTGAAAAACAATGAGGCTTGTTTTCATTATTCATTATTCTGAAGCACTAACCAGAATCAGGTAAAATCATACTGATACTGATAGGTATAATGTAAACAGTTCTATATATGCAGTATACACATAAAATGTTCGGATGACAAATTGCATGATGTCACTACGTAGACATTAAGAAAGTGTTTGGGAAAACGGCCACAGGCAGTCGTTGGTATCATGCAGCGCTAGTGCTGGTAACGGCGCGCTATACATTGAATGCACGTATTGTATATGTACCGCGTGTTCAACGTACTCTGTACGCGTGGGCAGATCGGGTTTCGCGCAAATGTGGTACACAGAATACGACTATTCTGCGTTAAATCATGAAAAATTTTGGCGGCACCTTTAAGCACATGCGGGCGGTGGACGGTATTCTATGACTTTCATTCCCTCGGCCTTAACTGCTGCGATATGGGACATGTTTTTTGGTCCGACAGGCTTTACCTGCCGTAGTTTGGACATGGCATCTGCCGAGATAAACTCCGACTTGATGAACTTGAAGATGAAGCACATCGTTTGGTACTGGCTCTCGTCCGCTCTCTCCTCCTCCCCGAGAACAATCATCTTAAAAATCTGCACTTCCTGAAAGAAAAGAAAAATCAATATACACTAGTATAATCATGTTTCTCTGTGTTTAAACTTTATTTTATGGTACAACTACTAGTGCTATAAATGTCCGGTTATAACTGGCCCAACTAACTTATGTTTACATAAACTGCATCATCTGAAGTCTCACACTAAACAGTACAAACTAAGATTCTTTCAATGTTTGTTTGATGTAAGTGGAATGAAGTATTTACAGCGATCGTGTAGCGTAGGGCCCCTGTTTTGTTTTGACCAAATTAGAGTCAAACATGTTTTTTATTGCTCAAAAATCACCTTTACAATCAAAGGCAAGACTTTACCTAATTCTATTGGCACCCATTTTGCAATTTTGAACAGTTTCTTAGGGTAGAAATCACGATTTTCCTGCGCGGCTTGTGCCTTGCTCATGGTACATCACGCGGTGATTGCAATCATTATTTTCGGGTTGTGTGCTGTCGCCGCACTGTCATCGTCATTTTACCCCCAAATTTCCCTCAAAAAATCAGAACTAGTAGTAATCACTCAGCCATTTCAGCTATTTAAACTCTTTTTTTCTCCAATTGGGCATGTTGGGGCCGCCGCGGGGGGCCGCCGCGGGGGCGGGGTGGTGGGGGAATTTAAACATGTTATTGTTAAATTCGTACACAAATCACAATTGAATAATACAGAAAACAATCACACAGCAAAATTGCAAAATACACATTAAATCATTGCAAAATAAATTCATGAAATCGTATTCAGTCCAAACAATTGAGCAATAGTGCATAATACGGACAGCTTACCGATTTAAAATCGATCAACATGCTCAACAATGTTCCATCCAATTTCTGAAATTTCAAAGAGATTGTGTTCTCCGCTGGGTTCCCTTGTAACGACTCCTGGATCAAATCACCGCCTTTGTTTTTCACATTGATGACAAGCTGACATGATACTATACTGATACAAGTAAGTGTGACAAAAAGTTGGGCAAGAATAACTGGACAAGTAAACCTCAACTCCGAAAATTGGTTTTGACGCAATTCTTTTTTCTTCCGGACGGACGCCATCTTGTTTTGATCATACCTAGAAATTATTGCCTATAGAGGGCGTATTTTCAAGTCGTAACATTTTACCACTAGGAATGTAAATTGTCTTAACCCAATTTTTTGAAAAAGAAACAGGAACTATGTACTTTTTCTTGTGAAAGTCAATTTAATTATTATAAAAGAAATACTTCATTCAAAATATCCCTGTAGTTACGTTTAATTTGTCGTGAAAAATTACTAACATGTTATGGATCTCCAAAAGCACCACCCTCGGTGATAATGGAATAACCACGATTGCATGGTCTCTTTGCAATAACCATCTACGAAGGTGCATCGTTCTCGTCCCGAGCTAAGGCCAAATCCGGCGACGTGTACCCTTTCTGGATACCATCCAAATTTGCTTTTTGCATCAAACCGTAGTTGAACATCTCTAGTGTCAGAAATGGCCTCCACTTCTGAGCTTGCTTGCGTCTACAGCGCCCTGATCCTTCACGATGATGAAGTCCCCATCACCGTAAGTTGGTTGCAACACATGTGTATTACAAAACCACACTTCAAGGGGGAGTTTGGAGGATAACACCCGTGAAAGGGGGCAGTTTGGAGGATAACACCTATGAAATGGGGGTGGGGAGCAGTTTGGAGAAAAACACCCGTCATGCCCGTTAAAAGGTTGCAACGCACATGTATTACAAAACCACACTGCTAGGAGGGGGGGGGGGATTTGGAGGATAACAATTGTGAAGGGAGGGGGGCAGTTTGGAGGGGGTGTGGGTATTTTGCGGAACTTGCAGAACGTGCAGAACTCTGCGGAACTCTGCCGAATTGGTAATAAAACACTAAATTAAGCTGAAATACTGGCTTTAAAAGTACAGCAAGGGCCCAATCTCATTATTAAGACCCAAAATTGTCATAATCTGCCCTTAAATAAATTGAAAATAAAAGATTTCCCACCGGTTTGTGCCGTCGTATAATAATTGTGTGTAGTATTTGCAGAACAGTGCAGAACACATGCTGTACAGGGATACATGCCGTTTACAAACCAAGGGTGCAGCTGAGACTCGGTGCTCTGTGAAGCACCTGTTTTAAACAGTTTATAGGCCTATTGCACGGTATGTGCAGTATACGCGTACTGGCTCCGATGCCGTAGGAGGGGGCATATTTAACCCTGCAGAACCAACATTAAAAATCGTCATAATGTTTTAATTTTTATCTGGATAAGTGTATTATATTCTCAACAACTCCTGTGATTTTTTTCTTTCGGAAATTCACCCGGGAAGACCTTTTAAAATGAGAGTTCCGCGTTTTACCCACCTAGGTTTTTGGGCAAATAGGCCCAATGCACGGTATGTGCAGTCTACGCGTACCGGCTCCGATGCCGTAGGAGGATGCATATTTAACCCTGCAGAACCAACATGAAAAATCGTCACAATGTTTTAATTTTAATCTGGATAAGTGTATTATATTCTCAACAACTCCTCTGATTTTTTTCTTGGGGAAATTCACCCGGGAAGACTTTTTAAAATGAGAGTTCCGCGTTTTACCCACCCTGGTTTTTTGTGCAAATAGGCCTATTGTACGGTATGTGCAGTATACGCGTACTGGCTCCGATGCCGTAGGAGGGGGCATATTTAACCCTGCAGAACCAACATTAAAAATCGTCACAATGTTCTAATTTTAATCTGGATAAGTGTATTATATTCTCAACAACTCCTCTGATTTTTTTCTTGGGGAAATTCACCCGGGAAGACCTTTTAAAATGAGAGTTCCGCGTTTTACCCACCTAGGTTTTTGGGCAAATAGGCCTAATGCACGGTATGTGCAGTATACGCGTACTGGCTCCGATGCTGTAGGAGGGGGCATATTTAACCCTGCAGAACCAACATTAAAAATCGTCACAATCTTCTAATTTTGATCTGGATAAGTGTATTATATTCTCAACAACTCCTCTGATTTTTTTCTTTCCGAAATTCACCCGGGAAGACCTTTTAAAATGAGAGTTCCGCGTTTTACCCACCTAGGTTTTTGGGCAAATAGGCCTATTGCACGGTATGTGCAGTATACGCGTACTGGCTCCGATGCCGTAGGAGGGGGCATATTTAACCCTGCAGAACCAACATTAAAAATCGTCACAATGTTTTAATTTTCATCTGGATAAGTGTATTATATTCTCAACAACTCCTCTGATTTTTTTCTTTTGGAAATTCACCCGGGAAGACCTTTTAAAATGAGAGTTCCGCGTTTTACCCACCTAGGTTTTTTGGGCAAATAGGCCTATTGCACGGTATGCATGTGCAGTATACGCGTACTGGCTCCGATGCCGTAGGAGTGGGCATATTTAACCCTGCAGAACCAACATTAAAAATCGTCACAATGTTCTAATTTTTATCTGGATAAGTGTATTATATTCTCAAAAACTCCTCTGATTTTTTCCTTTCGGAAATTCACCCGGGAAGACTTTTTAAAATGAGAGTTCCGCGTTTTACCCACCTAGGTTTTTGGGCAAATGGGCCTATTGCACGGTATGTGCAGTATACGCGTACTGGCTCCGATGCCGTAGGAGGGGGCATATTTAACCTTGCAGAACCAACATTAAAAATCGTCACAATCTTTTAATTTTAATCTGGATAAGTGTATTATATTCTCAAGAACTCCTCTGATTTTTTTCTTTTGGAAATTCACCAGGGAAGACCTTTTAAAATGAGAGTTCCGCGTTTTACCCACCTAGGTTTTTGGGCAAATAGGCCCAATGCACGGTATGTGCAGTATACGCGTACTGGCTCCGATGCTGTAGGAGGGGGCATATTTAACCCTGCAGAACCAACATTAAAAATCGTCACAATGTTCTAATTTTAATCTGGATAAGTGTATTATATTCTCAACAACTCCTGTGATTTTTTTCGTTCGGAAATTCACCCGGGAAGACTTTTTAAAATGAGAGTTCCGCGTTTTACCCACCTAGGTTTTTGGGCAAATGGGCCTATTGCACGGTATGTGCAGTATACGCGTACGTGCTCCGATGCCGTAGGAGGGGGCATATTTAACCCTGCAGAACCAACATTAAAAATCGTCACAATGTTTTACTTTTCATCTTGATAAGTGTATTATATTCTCAAGAACTCCTGTGATTTTTTTCTTTCGGAAATTCACCCGGGAAGACCTTTTAAAATGAGAGTTCCGCGTTTTACCCACCTAGGTTTTTGTGCAAATAGGCCTATTGTACGGTATGTGCAGTATACGCGTACTGGCTCCGATGCCGTAGGAGGGGGCATATTTAACCCTGCAGAACCAACATTAAAAATCGTCACAATGTTTTAATTTTAATCTGGATAAGTGTATTATATTCTCAACAACTCCTCTGATTTTTTTCTTTCCGAAATTCACCCGGGAAGACCTTTTAAAATGAGAGTTCCGCATTTTACCCACCTAAGTTTTTTTGTGCAAATAGGCCCAATGCACGGTATATGAAGTATACGCGTACGTGCTCCGATGCTGTAGGAGGGGGCATCTTTAACCCTGCAGAACCAACATTAAAAATCGTCACAATGTTTTAATTTTAATCTGGATAAGTGTATTATATTCTCAACAACTCCTCTGATTTTTTTCTTTCCGAAATTCACACGGGAAGACCTTTTAAAATGAGAGTTCCGCGTTTTACCCACCTAAGTTTTTTGTACAAATAGGCCCAATGCACGGTATGTGCAGTCTACGCGTACCGGCTCCGATGCCGTAGGAGGGGGCATATTTAACCCTGCAGAACCAACATGAAAAATCGTCACAATCTTTTAATTTTAATCTGGATAAGTGTATTATATTCTCAACAACTCCTCTGATTTTTTTCTTTCCGAAATTCACCCGGGAAGACTTTTTAAAATGAGAGTTCCGCGTTTTACCCACCCTGTTTTTTTGTGCAAATAGGCCTATTGTACGGTATGTGCAGTATACGCGTACTGGCTCCGATGCTATAGGAGGGGGCATATTTAACCCTGCAGAACCAACATTAAAAATCGTCACAATGTTTTAATTTTAATCTGGATAAGTGTATTATATTCTCAACAACTCCTCTGATTTTTTTCTTTCCGAAATTCACACGGGAAGACCTTTTAAAATGAGAGTTCCGCGTTTTACCCACCTAAGTTTTTTGTGCAAATAGGCCCAATGCACGGTATGTGCAGTATACGCGTACTGGCTCCGATGCCGTAGGAGGGGGCATATTTAACCCTGCAGAACCAACATTAAATATCGTCACAATGTTTTAATTTGCATCTGGATAAGTGTATTATATTCTCAACAACTCCTGTGATTTTTTTCTTTCGGAAATTCACCCGGGAAGACCTTTTAAAATGAGAGTTCCGCGTTTTACCCACCTAGGTTTTTTGTGCAAATAGGCCCAATGCACGGTATGTGCAGTATACGCGTACTGGCTCCGATGCCGTAGGAGGGGGCATATTTAACCCTGCAGAACCAACATGAAAAATCGTCACAATGTTTCAATTTTAATCTGGATAAGTGTATTATATTCTCAACAACTCCTCTGATTTTTTTCTTTCCGAAATTCACCCGGGAAGACCTTTTAAAATGAGAGTTCCGCATTTTACCCCTCTAAGTTTTTTTGTGCAAATAGGCCCAATGCACGGTATATGAGGTATACGCGTACGTGCTCCGATGCTGTAGGAGGGGGCATCTTTAACCCTGCAGAACCAACATTAAAAATCGTCACAATGTTTTAATTTTAATCTGGATAAGTGTATTATATTCTCAACAACTCCTCTGATTTTTTTCTTTCCGAAATTCACACGGGAAGACCTTTTAAAATGAGAGTTCCGCGTTTTACCCACCTAAGTTTTTTGTGCAAATAGGCCCAATGCACGGTATGTGCAGTATACGCGTACTGGCTCCGATGCCGTAGGAGGGGGCATATTTAACCCTGCAGAACCAACATTAAATATCGTCACAATCTTTTAATTTTAATCTGGATAAGTGTATTATATTCTCAACAACTCCTGTGATTTTTTTCTTTCGGAAATTCACCCGGGAAGACCTTTTAAAATGAGAGTTCCGCGTTTTACCCACCTAGGTTTTTATGCCAAAATAGGCCCAATGCACGGTATGTGCAGTAATACCAGCGTACTGGCTCCGATGCCGTAGGAGGGGCATATTTAACCCTGCAGAACCAACATGAAGAATCGTCACAATGTTTTAATTTTTAATCTGGATAAGTGTATTATATTTCTCAAACAACTCCTCTGATTTTTTTCTTTCCGAGAGGAAATTCACCCGGGAAGACCTTTTAAAATGAGAGTTCCGCATTTACTACCCCTAAGTTTTTTGTGCAAAATAGGCCCAATGCACGGTATGTGGGAGCTATGCGGCGTACGTGCTCCGATGCTGTAGGAGGGGCATCTTTAACCCTGCAGAACCAACATTAAAAATCGTCACAGATGTTTTAATTTTAATCTGGATAAGTGTATTATAATTCTCAACTTAACTCCTCTGATTTTTTTTTCTTTCCCGAGAATTCCTACGGGAAGACCTTTTAAAGAAATGAGGAGTTCCGCGATTTTACCCACCTAAGTTTTTTGTGCAAATAGGCCCAATGCACGGTATATGAAGTATACGCTGTCGTGCTCCCGATGCTGCAGGAGGGCATCTTTAACCCTGCTAGAACCAACATTAAAAATCGTCACAATGTTTAATTTTTAATCGGGATAAGTGTATTATATTCTCAACAACTCCACTCTGATTTTTTTCTTTCCGAAATTCTGTACGGAGAAGACCTTTTAAAATGAGAGTTCAGCGTTTTACCCACCTAAGTTTTTGTACAAAATAGGCCCAATGCCACGGTATGTGCCCAGTCACCTTCAATCGCGTACCGGCTCCGATGCCGTAGGAGGGGGCATATTTAGCCCTGCCAGAACCAACATGAAAAATCGTCACAATCTTTTAATTTTAATCTGGATAAGTGTATTATATTCCTCAACAACTCCTCTGATTTTTCTTTCGGGAATTCACCGGAAAGACTTTTTAAAATGAGAGTTCAGCGTTTTACCCACCCTGTTTTTTTTGTGCAAATACTCGGCCTATTATGCACGGTATGTACCGGTATCGCGTCACTGGCTCCGATGCTATAGGAGGGGCATATTTAACCCTGCACAGAACCAACATTAAAAATCGTCACAATGTTTTAATTTTAATCTGGATAAGTGTATTATATTCTCAACAACTCCTCTGATTTTTTCTTTCCAGAATTCCTGGGAGAGACCTTTTTAAAATGAGGAGTTCGCGTTTTACCCACCTAAGTTTTTTGTTTCAAATGGCCCAATGGTTGAATTTTCAAACGAAAACATTTCTAGGAGTTGTTGAGGACATAATAATGATCCCCCACCTGCTCATGCTATAAAACTAAATTAAAGTGGTATAGATACGCTTGACGATTATTCCTCGAAAGTCAGAGCATGCTGGTTGCAGCGATTTAAGTACTCCTGCATGTGTGGTGTTCATGCGCGATACTCGCAATTGAACAGCGCTGTTTAAAAATATAGTGGGTAAGCCCAGAACTCATCTAAAAAAAGGTCTTCCGGATTTTCAACATATATTTTCTGGAAAAAAAAACGACCTCAATTCGCCCCTGCGATCAGAATATTAAGTAGAACAGTATCGGTTCCGTGCCGTTTGTGATTGACATGTTCTGCAGAAGTAACCTCCCTCTACAGCGATCGCAAAGCTATCTGTGTAACTGTACACATGCCGTCTTGATAATTGTCTGATGTTGTGGGTAAAGCATTGTGTCTCTCATTTTAAAGCGTCTTCACCGGGTAATTTCTGAAAGAAAGAATCACAGGGACTGTTGCAGCCCAACATGTACATTATCAGATGAAAGTCATCGCTACATTTGTGACGATATTCCGACCTGTTGGTTCTGCAAAAGACTAAATAGAAAAACGCCTCCTCTGGAAGGTTGCGGAGGCCATCTTAATATCTCCAACATACCGTGCAATGGCTGTATCTGCAGCCAATGGGTGGGTAAACGTCAGGAGGCAACTCCATACTTGTGGAAAAGGTCTTCGATTCTTTTCTCGCACCCAAAAATCACAAGTCGCTAAGCTAACAAATGGTAATACACTTATCCAGATTGCGGGTTTAAGATGTGCACGTTTTTAATTATTACGCCACTATCGATCTCTCTAACGTCTATATCGAGTGTTTTACCTGAAACACAAAGTCGCTCACTGCTTTAAGATTCCGTGCAATGAACTATTTGAAAAACCTAGGTGGGTAAAGCGAACTCTCATTTGGGTTCATTGCACGCTGTAGCAATTACATCGTTCAGTGCTACTTTTGTGGTGTGCATGTCATTTCATGCAGGTAAGCTATCGCACTGTTAAATTAAGCCAGACAATGTGACGTACCTATTTTAATGTTGGTTCTGCAAAGGAGTGACTGTGCAGGAGTCAAACTCCTGCAGCAATCGAGCGCGTAATCTGGACATGTATACTCGCATTAAACGTCCCAGTTTTGAATAGTTGGATGTAAAAGCCTAGGTGAGTAACGAACTCGGCACAGAAAAGTCTTCGGGTGAAATTGGTCGAAAGAAAAAGACAATCACAGGGAAGAACGGTTTACATGTACATGCAGGAACTCATGTCAGCCTGGGGGTGATTTATGACCCAGGTTGTGATAGGGTTCCATGAGATAATATCAGCCCCTCCTGCAACATCGGAGCCGTTCGCGTATATTGCTCCACATGTACCGTTGCAATGTTTGTTGGGTGTGTCTTCACAGATTAACTCCTTTTTTAGAAAAGTTCGGGTGAAATTTCGAAAAATCACGGGAAATTGTTGAGAATATATTACCTTTATAAGAATTGACGTTTTTTCACATGTCTGGCATAGGGGACACCAAGCGTAAAGTGGTCGGCAAATTGACGTTGATGGTAAAGGGTCATGAGGGAAAAGGTTCGTTAGATCGCCCAAAAAAACCTGAGGTGAGTAACAACATGGCGCAGCCCTTAGACAACCCTATTGAAATCTGTCCCGAGGTTTGTTTCGTGAAAAATCACAGCGTGTTGAGAATAATACACTTATCATCTTTTTTGGGGTCAATATTTCACAATGACGTTGGCGTGATTGGTTACCTGCGATAAATATGCCTCCTCGAGTGCCGTAGTATAGTTGTGACAGTGAGATATAGTCTTTGTTATCAAACCTATCTATGGGCTGCCCAGGTGACCTATCGTGATAGAAGCATCGCGAGATCATTTAGAATTACGTGGTACTGAAAGAAAAATCTAGCTGAAATATTGTCACATAATCACATATATGACGACTATGGACACAAAATATGTGATCAGCAAAATCAAATTAGTGTTCAAAAAGCATCCCTAGTTGGTTGTGTCTGAAGTGGCGTGGCTAACTCAGCAAAATAGCTAAATTCAATATAGCTCTATAGGTGCGAGAGCCATTAAATCAGTCCGAAATTGGCAACCCTGGGTAAAGCACGATTCGATGCCCTCATTCAGCATATTGTGGGCCATGAACTTGAGCGTTTTGTGCAAAATACATTGGGTGGAAGCCGTGCAGATGACTGCGAGCTTCAGTATTTTTTGTAAATGAAAAATGAGAACGGGTGATGATTATGCACTAAAATGGCTCTATTTTTCACTGGACCTCCTGCAGCGCGACCATTGTAAAGGGAATGGGCTTCAGCACTGCTTTTTAGTCTTGATCGAAAGAAAAATCTTTGGATGGAATTTGTTCACACAAAGTCAGTCTGGCCCCCAAGAAACTTGAACCGAGAGCCAATGGCGTATGATGAAATAAGCTTTCATTTGATGTACATGTTGGGTAAGGCGCACCTCATACACTTTGGAGTATTTTCTGGAATCTGAAGTAGGGTCATTATCATTGGGGTCCAAACACTTATTTACTGGTGGTAACCCTATGGACATGACATAAGTACACCTTGTAGTCACGTGATCAGTGTGGCAACTGCTTGGGATGTTTTGTAATATATTTTGAATAGGGCAATATACCAGCGATCTTTTGATTTGTAATCAAAGTGTCTGCATAGATCTTCGTTTTTGGGGGAGATTTGAAAATCACAGGAGATTTTCATACTTTAACTCACATGTCGGGGGGGCCGGGTTATTTTGACTCTCTCTCTCAGCCGGGATTCCCGCCCCCCCATGACAGGAGTTGTTGAGAATATAATACACTTATCCAGATGAAAATTAAAAAATTGTGACGATTTTTAATGGTGGTTCTGCAGCGATAAAGATGCCCCCTCCTACAGAATCGGAGCACGTACGCGTATACTGCACATACCGTGCAATAGGCCCATTTGCCCAAAAACCTAGGTGGGTAAAACGCGGAACTCTCATTTTTAAAAGTCTTCCCGGGTGAATTTCCGAAAGAAAAAATCACAGTTGTTGTTGAGAATATAATACACTTATCCAGATTAAAATTAGAACATTGTGACGATTTTTAATGTTGGTTCTGCAGGGTTAAATATGCCCCCTCCTACGGCATCGGAGCCAGTACGCGTATACTGCACATACCGTGCAATAGGCCTATATGCCCAAAAACCTAGGTGGGTAAAACGCGGAACTCTCATTTTAAAAGGTCTTCCCGGGTGAATTTCTGAAAGAAAAAAATCACAGGAGTTGTTGAGAATATAATACACTTATCCAGATGAAAATTAGAACATTGTGACGATATTTAATGTTGGTTCTGCAGGGTTAAATATGCCCCCTCCTACAGCATCGGAGCCCGTTCGCGTATACTGCACATACCGTGCAATAGTCCTATTTGCCCAAAAACCTAGGTGGGTAAAACGCGGAACTCTCATTTTAAAAAGTCTTCCCGGGTGAATTTCCGAAAGAAAAAAATCACAGGAGTTGTTGAGAATATAATACACTTATCCAGATGAAAATTAAAAAACTGTGACGATTTTTAATGGTGGTTCTGCAGCGATAAAGATGCCCCCTCCTACAGCATCGGAGCACGTACGCGTATACTGCACATACCGTGCAATAGGCCCATTTGCCCAAAAACCTAGGTGGGTAAAACGCGGAACTCTCATTTTAAAAAGTCTTCCCGGGTGAATTTCCGAAAGAAAAAAATCACAGGAGTTGTTGAGAATATAATACACTTATCCAGATTAAAATTAGAACATTGTGACGATTTTTAATGTTGGTTCTGCAGGGTTAAATATGCCCCCTCCTACGGCATCGGAGCCAGTACGCGTATACTGCACATACCGTGCAATAGGCCTATTTGACCAAAAACCTAGGTGGGTAAAATGCGGAACTCTCATTTTAAAAGGTCTTCCCGGGTGAATTTCTGAAAGAAAAAAATCACAGGAGTTGTTGAGAATATAATACACTTATCCAGATTAAAATTAAAGATTGTGACGATTTTTAATGTTGGTTCTGCAGCGATAAAGATGCCCCCTCCTACAGCATCGGAGCACGTACGCGTATACTGCACATACCGTGCAATAGGCCCATTTGCCCAAAAACCTAGGTGGGTAAAACGCGGAACTCTCATTTTAAAAAGTCTTCCCGGGTGAATTTCCGAAAGAAAAAAATCACAGGAGTTGTTGAGAATATAATACACTTATCCAGATTAAAATTAGAACATTGTGACGATTTTTAATGTTGGTTCTGCAGGGTTAAATATGCCCCCTCCTACGGCATCGGAGCCAGTACGCGTATACTGCACATACCGTGCAATAGGCCTATTTGACCAAAAACCTAGGTGGGTAAAACGCGGAACTCTCATTTTAAAAGGTCTTCCCGGGTGAATTTCTGAAAGAAAAAAATCACAGGAGTTGTTGAGAATATAATACACTTATCCAGATTAAAATTAAAAGATTGTGACGATTTTTAATGTTGGTTCTGCAGGGTTCAATATGCCCCCTCCTACAGCATCGGAGCCAGTACGCGTATACTGCACATACCGTGCAATAGGCCTATTTGCCCAAAAACCTAGGTGGGTAAAACGCGGAACTCTCATTTTAAAAAGTCTTCCCGGGTGAATTTCCGAAAGAAAAAAATCACAGGAGTTGTTGAGAATATAATACACTTATCCAGATGAAAATTAAAACATTGTGACGATTTTTAATGTTGGTTCTGCAGGGTTAAATAAGCCCCCTCCTACAGCATCGGAGCCCGTTCGCGTATACTGCACATACCGTGCAATAGTCCTATTTGCCCAAAAACCTAGGTGGGTAAAACGCGGAACTCTCATTTTAAAAAGTCTTCCCGGGTGAATTTCCGAAAGAAAAAAATCACAGGAGTTGTTGAGAATATAATACACTTATCCAGATGAAAATTAAAAAATTGTGACGATTTTTAATGGTGGTTCTGCAGCGATAAAGATGCCCCCTCCTACAGAATCGGAGCACGTACGCGTATACTGCACATACCGTGCAATAGGCCCATTTGCCCAAAAACCTAGGTGGGTAAAACGCGGAACTCTCATTTTAAAAAGTCTTCCCGGGTGAATTTCCGAAAGAAAAAAATCACAGGAGTTGTTGAGAATATAATACACTTATCCAGATTAAAATTAGAACATTGTGACGATTTTTAATGTTGGTTCTGCAGGGTTAAATATGCCCCCTCCTACGGCATCGGAGCCAGTACGCGTATACTGCACATACCGTGCAATAGGCCTATATGCCCAAAAACCTAGGTGGGTAAAACGCGGAACTCTCATTTTAAAAGGTCTTCCCGGGTGAATTTCTGAAAGAAAAAAATCACAGGAGTTGTTGAGAATATAATACACTTATCCAGATGAAAATTAGAACATTGTGACGATATTTAATGTTGGTTCTGCAGGGTTAAATATGCCCCCTCCTACAGCATCGGAGCCCGTTCGCGTATACTGCACATACCGTGCAATAGTCCTATTTGCCCAAAAACCTAGGTGGGTAAAACGCGGAACTCTCATTTTAAAAGGTCTTCCCGGGTGAATTTCCGAAAGAAAAAAATCACAGGAGTTGTTGAGAATATAATACACTTATCCAGATTAAAATTAGAACATTGTGACGATTTTTAATGTTGGTTCTGCAGGGTTAAATATGCCCCCTCCTACGGCATCGGAGCCAGTACGCGTATACTGCACATACCGTGCAATAGGCCCATTTGCCCAAAAACCTAGGTGGGTAAAACGCGGAACTCTCATTTTAAAAAGTCTTCCCGGGTGAATTTCCGAAAGAAAAAAATCACAGGAGTTGTTGAGAATATAATACACTTATCCAGATTAAAATTAGAACATTGTGACGATTTTTAATGTTGGTTCTGCAGGGTTAAATATGCCCCCTCCTACGGCATCGGAGCCAGTACGCGTATACTGCACATACCGTGCAATAGGCCTATATGCCCAAAAACCTAGGTGGGTAAAACGCGGAACTCTCATTTTAAAAGGTCTTCCCGGGTGAATTTCTGAAAGAAAAAAATCACAGGAGTTGTTGAGAATATAATACACTTATCCAGATGAAAATTAGAACATTGTGACGATATTTAATGTTGGTTCTGCAGGGTTAAATATGCCCCCTCCTACAGCATCGGAGCCCGTTCGCGTATACTGCACATACCGTGCAATAGTCCTATTTGCCCAAAAACCTAGGTGGGTAAAACGCGGAACTCTCATTTTAAAAAGTCTTCCCGGGTGAATTTCCGAAAGAAAAAAATCACAGGAGTTGTTGAGAATATAATACACTTATCCAGATGAAAATTAAAACATTGTGACGATTTTTAATGTTGGTTCTGCAGGGTTAAATAAGCCCCCTCCTACAGCATCGGAGCCCGTTCGCGTATACTGCACATACCGTGCAATAGTCCTATTTGCCCAAAAACCTAGGTGGGTAAAACGCGGAACTCTCATTTTAAAAAGTCTTCCCGGGTGAATTTCCGAAAGAAAAAAATCACAGGAGTTGTTGAGAAGATAATACACTTATCCAGATGAAAATTAAAAAATTGTGACGATTTTTAATGGTGGTTCTGCAGCGATAAAGATGCCCCCTCCTACAGCATCGGAGCACGTACGCGTATACTGCACATACCGTGCAATAGGCCCATTTGCCCAAAAACCTAGGTGGGTAAAACGCGGAACTCTCATTTTAAAAAGTCTTCCCGGGTGAATTTCCGAAAGAAAAAAATCACAGGAGTTGTTGAGAATATAATACACTTATCCAGATTAAAATTAGAACATTGTGACGATTTTTAATGTTGGTTCTGCAGGGTTAAATATGCCCCCTCCTACGGCATCGGAGCCAGTACGCGTATACTGCACATACCGTGCAATAGGCCTATTTGACCAAAAACCTAGGTGGGTAAAACGCGGAACTCTCATTTTAAAAGGTCTTCCCGGGTGAATTTCTGAAAGAAAAAAATCACAGGAGTTGTTGAGAATATAATACACTTATCCAGATGAAAATTAGAACATTGTGACGATATTTAATGTTGGTTCTGCAGGGTTAAATATGCCCCCTCCTACGGCATCGGAGCCAGTACGCGTATACTGCACATACCGTGCAATAGGCCCATTTGCCCAAAAACCTAGGTGGGTAAAACGCGGAACTCTCATTTTAAAAGGTCTTCCCGGTTGAATTTCCGAAAGAAAAAAATCACAGGAGTTGTTGAGAATATAATACACTTATCCAGATTAAAATTAAAAGATTGTCACGATTTTTAATGTTGGTTCTGCAGGGTTAAATATGCCCCCTCCTACGGCATCGGAGCCAGTACGCGTATACTGCACATACCGTGCAATAGGCCTATTTGCCCAAAAACCTAGGTGGGTAAAACGCGGAACTCTCATTTTAAAAGGTCTTCCCGGGTGAATTTCCGAAAGAAAAAAATCACAGGAGTTGTTGAGAATATAATACACTTATCCAGATTAAAATTAAAAGATTGTGACGATTTTTAATGTTGGTTCTGCAGGGTTAAATATGCCCCCTCCTACGGCATCGGAGCCAGTACGCGTATACTGCACATACCGTGCAATAGGCCTATTTGCCCAAAAACCTAGGTGGGTAAAACGCGGAACTCTCATTTTAAAAGGTCTTCCCGGGTGAATTTCCGAAAGAAAAAAATCACAGGAGTTGTTGAGAATATAATACACCTATCCAGATTAAAATTAAAACATTGTGACGATTTTTAATGGTGGTTCTGCAGCAATAAAGATGCCCCCTCCTACAGCATCGGAGCACGTACGCGTATACTGCACATACCGTGCAATAGGCCTATTTGCACAAAAAACCTAGGTGGGTAAAACGCGGAACTCTCATTTTAAAAGGTCTTCCCGGGTGAATTTCCGAAAGAAAAAAAATCACAGGAGTTGTTGAGAATATAATTCACTTATCCAGATTAAAATTAAAAGATTGTGACGATTTTTAATGGTGGTTCTGCAGGGTTAAATATGCCCCCTCCTACGGCATCGGAGCCAGTACGCGTATACTGCACATACCGTGCAATAGGCCTACTTGCCCAAAAACCTAGGTGGGTAAAACGCGGAACTCTCATTTTAAAAGGTCTTCCCGGGTGAATTTCTGAAAGAAAAAAATCACAGGAGTTGTTGAGAATATAATACACTTATCCAGATTAAAATTAAAAGATTGTGACGATTTTTAATGGTGGTTCTGCAGTGATAAAGATGCCCCCTCCTACAGCATCGGAGCTAGTACGCGTATACTGCACATACCGTACAATAGGCCTATTTGCACAAAAAACCAGGGTGGGTAAAACGCGGAACTCTCATTTTAAAAAGTCTTCCCGGGTGAATTTCCCCAAGAAAAAAATCATAGGAGTTGTTGAGAATATAATACACTTATCCAGATTAAAATTAGAACATTGTGACGATTTTTCATGTTGGTTCTGCAGGGTTAAATATGCCCCCTCCTACGGCATCGGAGCCGGTACGCGTATACTGCACATACCGTGCAATAGTCCTATTTGCCCAAAAACCTAGGTGGGTAAAACGCGGAACTCTCATTTTAAAAAGTCTTCCCGGGTGAATTTCTGAAAGAAAAAAATCACAGGAGTTGTTGAGAATATAATTCACTTATCCAGATTAAAATTAAAAGATTGTGACGATTTTTAATGGTGGTTCTGCAGGGTTAAATATGCCCCCTCCTACGGCATCGGAGCCAGTACGCGTATACTGCACATACCGTGCAATAGGCCTACTTGCCCAAAAACCTAGGTGGGTAAAACGCGGAACTCTCATTTTAAAAGGTCTTCCCGGGTGAATTTCTGAAAGAAAAAAATCACAGGAGTTGTTGAGAATATAATACACTTATCCAGATTAAAATTAAAAGATTGTGACGATTTTTAATGGTGGTTCTGCAGTGATAAAGATGCCCCCTCCTACAGCATCGGAGCTAGTACGCGTATACTGCACATACCGTACAATAGGCCTATTTGCACAAAAAACCAGGGTGGGTAAAACGCGGAACTCTCATTTTAAAAAGTCTTCCCGGGTGAATTTCCCCAAGAAAAAAATCATAGGAGTTGTTGAGAATATAATACACTTATCCAGATTAAAATTAGAACATTGTGACGATTTTTCATGTTGGTTCTGCAGGGTTAAATATGCCCCCTCCTACGGCATCGGAGCCGGTACGCGTATACTGCACATACCGTGCAATAGTCCTATTTGCCCAAAAACCTAGGTGGGTAAAACGCGGAACTCTCATTTTAAAAAGTCTTCCCGGGTGAATTTCTGAAAGAAAAAAATCACAGGAGTTGTTGAGAATATAATACACTTATCCAGATTAAAATTAAAACATTCTGATGATTTGTAATTTTGATTCTGCCTACCCATTGATCGCGTTGCCTGCACATGGAACTTTTAATACAGAGGGCCTTCCCATGAACTTGTGGAGGATATAAGACACTTGTCGACATTGCAAATAAAACATTACGATCATTCCATAATGTTACTTCGGCAGAATTCGTTTTGCAGCGGTACATTATCCCCCTATCAACTGTTTAAAACACGTGCTTCACAGAGCACCGAGTCTCCGCTGCACCCTTGGTTTGTAAACGGCATGTATCCCTGTACAGCATGTGTTCTGCACTGTTCTGCAAATACTACACACAATTATTATACGACGGCACAAACAGGTGGGAAATCTTTTATTTTCAATTTATTTAAGGGCAGATTATGACGATTTGGGGACCTAATAATGAGATTGGGTCCTTGCTGTACTTTTAAAGCCAGTATTTCATCTTAATTTAGTGTTTTATTACCAATTCTGCAGAGTTCCGCAGAGTTCTGCACGTTCTGCAAGTTCCGCGAAATACCAATTGCCGTTTGGAGGATAATACATACCCGTGAAAGGGGGGGGGCCGCAGGCAGTATGGAGGTAACACCCGTGAAGGCGGGTCACTAGTCAGCTAGTGGGCATTCCTACGTGGCTTGTAAACTACGCGTTCTTGTGTCATTTTGAACCTGGCGAAATTGTCCCTCTGACTCCCTCCGTTACACACACTGGATGTTATTTTGCCCATGTAATAAGTACTCACATATGAAGCTGTCTTGAAATCCGTTTGCACGTCAAAACTTGCATTTGACGAAATTTGAGGAAAATTCTGGCCCCGATTTTCCGGTTTATGAAGTCCTGCTAGCTGCCATTTTCCCCCAAGTGACGCATGCGCATTGCGTTTTATTGTACCGTCCTTCGTATAATTCTGCGGCTGTTTACTGTCGCAGCTAAAAGAGACATCGTTTTAGACAAGTTTCAAGTCCTTTCCTCTCTCACCGCACCGCACGCTGGCGCACGTGCGCCCACGTGCGTGAGCGTACACGTCATGAGCCGAACAGCCAATCGGGTGCGGGGTTGTTTTTTTCAGGGTTGCGACATGAAACAGCCGTCAATCTGTCCAAGCGACTCGTCCGGGGTCATTTGTTAGGGTCACTTGTCGTGTAAAAATGAAATTTCTGTACACGTTCGTATGGGTCTTTACTAATGGGCAAATTTCGTCGAAATTACACAGCCTAAACAATCGGACGGGCAAATTTAGATTTCTAGGTGAGTACTCAACACCCATACGGAATTATGTGTGGCGGATCGATTTTCGCTAGGTTCAAAATGACACAAGAACATGGCGTTGTATACAACGCCACGTTCACGGGTCTATCCTATGGGCACACCTGTGATCTTTTGAATCGTCTTCGCTTGAGCATCAGGTGTCGCCGCCGGCGCGTGAATACATTCAAATTCAATTGTGATGGTCTTATCTACTCCTAGAACTAAAGATTTAGAACCCCGCAAATTTGTTGTCAGCACTAAACACTAGTGAAGTACAAAAACGTCCATTCCACAGAACCGCTGCACAGTTTGCCCCTAAACTTCGTCGGTTTTTCGGCAAAAATGATGAAAAATATGCAATATATATACCTCATGACATACGTTATGTGCACCAAACAAACATCGGTGGATTCTGTCGGTTTTTCGGCAAAAATGATGAAAAATATGCCCTTTCCGCACTGAGCCAACCTGACACTTTAAATCATTCTGCGATCATTCTGCGCGCGTGCACGTTTCAAGTGTCAGGTTGGCTCAGTGCGGAAAGGGCATATTTTTCATCATTTTTGCCGAAAAACCGACAGAATCCACCGATGTTTGTTTGGTGCACATAACGTGAGTATGTCATGAGGTATTGTACGGAGTTTAGGGGCAAACTGTGCAGCGGTTCTGTGGGAAAAAGCTTGGTTGGGATGGACGTTTTTGTACTTAATTAGTGTTTTGTGCTGACAGCAATTTTGCGGGGTTCTAAATCTATGAGGCTCCACTACGTGGAGCCTCATAGTTCTAGGATTAGGTCTTATCCCCGCCCCAAATAACTTTGGATCATTCGAAATACGCAGTGGATGAATCGGGAACCAGTCTAGGCCTCCCTCAACTCTCCTTTTCTGGCTGTTGAAGGAGTACTTGTGCACTGAGCCCACATGAGAACAACATTCTTTGAACTTTTTGGACTGTACTGTGTACTCTAAAGACTAACTGAGTAGGCAGGCCTGGGCCAAATGCTGAGAACAACATCCAAGTTTTAACAACACACAACAGCCGTCTGGTTAGTTGAAGGCCTACTTTCTGCATAGTCGACTGACCCAACGGCTGTTGAATGTTGTACTCGTCATAAATAATCGAGGGGCCCAGTGATTGGCTCTTCTGACTCCCGCATGCAATTTTTTTCCCGCATATGCTACGGCCATAACCCAGGTGCTTCATGATTCACATAACAGGCATGCAACTTTTCCTCGGATTAGCTGATTTCCTCTTTTTTTACTTCCCATGTGTGCCATTGAAAACAGAAAAACACTGTACAAAGTCGGGGAAAAATTTGAATTTCCTCTCTTTTTGTGACTTCCCAGTTGCATGCCTGACATAAGTGCACATGAAAGTGTCCATGTTGCCTCAGTGCAGAAGGGGGATTTTTTTTCATAATTTCTGCAAACTTGGGACCGATTCCACCCATTCTTTGGTTGACACACAATATTCAATATGTCATTGAGTACCAGATGGACTTAACCCTAACCCTGCCAGACGCAGCACAGTGCATCAGGTGGAAAAGTCTGGTGCACTTTGATGGAAAATGCTACCAACACCAGTGCAGAAACCGGCCACTTCTGAGACACTGAGAGCTAGTCCCATAGAACAATGCCCGAGTTGTATCCTGCTGCGTTGGGGGACCACAGACTCTGAGGCAGTTTGGCCTCGAGACTTTTGACCTGATGGATCTTGCTACACTGGGCAGGCTTGTCACTTAGACAAGTGTTGCATGTTGCTGCGTTTGGCAGGGTTTCTAGCCAAAATACCCTGGAGGGTTAGGGTTAAGAGGCATATTGTACAGCGGTGTTTGAGCACTGGATGCATCTTCATGTACGTTGGGTTTTATCATGTAGTAATTATGGCAAATGTTAACAAGCCAGCTATGAGGCTCTGCTTTTACAGAGCCCAGTAGTTCTAGGGGTAAGTTGGGATATAACATTAGGCCATCAGCCTCGGTCCAAAATTTTGGCCACCGGTATCAAATGAGGGGAATAATCGTCATAGAGATTTTTGGCAAGGTATACACCTCCAGAGTTGGAAAATATGTGATAGCATTGCAGCTCGGTGGCAGCTTTTTAGGTGTTATCACCCTTTTTTCAAAATGTCCATCAAAATGTTTGTTACCACTCTAGGGGGCGGTACACCTTGCGCATGCGCACTATAATCATTTACGACCTGATCTGATACTGACCAAACCCCCAGGCTGATGGCCTACATCCACAACTGCCAATGTACCGGTAGCATCTGAAATTCTGAATACTGCATTCTGTCAAATCTTCTTTTTCCGCCCTAGGCCGACAAAATCAACAACCTGATCAAAGCTGCCGGTGTGAGCGTGGAGCCGTTCTGGCCAGGCCTGTTCGCCAAGACCCTGGAGGGGCAAGACATTAGAGCTCTGCTGGCCAACGTGGGCAGCCCGTCAGCCGGACCCGCGGTGGGCGGAGGCGCTGCCCCTGCCCAGGAAGCTGCTGGTAAGACCCACCAGGCCGATTGCATGGACCTGCTCTACACAGAAATATACATAGTCTTGGCCCAAGACGCTAATGATCGATACTGGATGGCGCATAGTGCGCCCTCTAATGCACAACAATTAGACCGGTGGGCCTACTCGCACTAACGTCTTGGCCATTTCGTATCAGCGGTTTAAGTTTTTCTTTATTTCCTACGTATGCTTTTCTACGGAACCAATCAGCAATCGAGAAATAGTTCAAAAGCACTCTCAACGGTTGTAACCATGCTGGTTTTATACATGTACATTTGGTGACGGTGGCCCAGCTCCATATCGCTTTCTTAGGGAACAATCAGCGATCGAGAAATAGTTCAAAGGCTCGCCCTACGGTTGTAAACATTCGCGACGCAGTGATACGGGGCCCGAAGGCACAACTACTGCGGCAAATGGGAACTGCTGTTTTCTTCAAATTTATACAGACGGTCTAATTTACATAGAATGGCCACGCCCCCATTGCTACGAAATAACCAAAACGTCAGTGGGAGAACGTAAAAATCAATTACGCTCTCGATCACTGACGTCTTGGGCCACGACTAAAATATGCCAAGAATAGAAATTTTACGTAACCAGAAAGAAATACCTGTAAAGTCATGTGATGTATGCCATAAATAGCTCAATTTCTCAAAACGGCCGTTCCTTTTGTAGTCTTCGGATCAGACATTCACTTGTGCAGAGCCACGGTCGAACGGCTGAAATATCCTAACAAGCAAATTGCATGCAAACCCGCGCTCCAGCCAATCCAAGTCGGCTTTAAAAAACTGACATCATTCTGATCAGAAATGTGGACTAAGCTGCTGATCGAATGCCACGTTTTTATAATAATACAACAGGTTTCTGAAGATCCGATATAGAAGATGCCCACTGAATGGTCAGAATCTCAAGAACAAGATGCAGTTTTGTTCAATTGCATAATTAACCCTAACCCCCTAGGCCCTTGTTGCTTACAACCATCCTCAATCCTCCAAAATCCTTCAAAATTTTCCAACTCCGCCTAAATTTTTCAAAATTGTCAGACAGTCCTGCCTCAAAATGCATTCATCCTCAATCCTCCAAAATCCTCCTCATCCCAAAACTTTGCACTCGTGTTTAAATGAAGGATAACCAACGCCAAATCCTTCAAAATCATCAGACAGTCCTGCCTCAAAATGCATTCATCCTCAATCCTCCAAAATCCTCTTGTGCTTCAATCACCATTCATCCTCAATCCTCCAAAATCCTCTTGTGCTTCAATCACCATTCATCATCAATCCTCCAAAATCCTCATGTGCTTCAATCACCATTCATCCTCAATCCTCCAAAATCCTCTTGTGCTTCAGTCACCATTCATCCTCAATCCTCCAAAATCCTCATGTGCTTCAATCACCATTCATCCTCAATTCTCCAGAATCCTCATTTGATTCAATCACCATTCATCCTCAATCCTCCAGAATCCTCATTTGATTCAATCACCATTCATCCTCAATCCTCTAGAATCCTCCAAAACCGCCAGGAGGATTTTTGGAGGAGTGAGGTGGGTTAGGGTTAATTGCCGATTCTACTCACATATCATAGACCCTTGCAAGGGGATGTTCCATAGTCTATTCTAATCCGGTTCGTTAGTATAAACGTCATACACTCGCGCTCATCACTAATTACTAGCGCCCATTGGATAAACACTCCAGTTCCGTTAACTTTCGGTTCCAATAGCTCCAATACTACATAGGGGGTAGCAGTGTTCTAGCCAGGGTGAAATTATAGCGTAGGGGTAATTTTGGTTCGGCGACAAATGCGAGCGCGGAGCGCGAAGCCCTTACGGCGTGGGGTCCGGGGCCCGCTTAAGGGCCCCGGAAAATTTTGGATTCTAGATGCTCTGTGGTGCAATCTGAGGCGATTCCCTGCCACTTTCCCCTGATTTTTTTTTTAACAGAAGTGTTTAAAATTATGAGAAATTTTGTTTTATTTGTTTCAGTGATTGATACTCTTGCTCCTGTAAAGTTTCTTCTGTTTTCAAATTTTAGATTATGTTTTTTACAATGTATAAATTGTTCCAAGATCGATGCATTCTGATGTTTAACCATTTTTAGTAGTTCCTCAATGTTTTATAAAAAATTGGGATTTACTTTGTCAATATTAAGTGTGAGAACAAATCGCATGAACATTTCATATTTCAAGAAGCCTTGTGTTGTGTAGCACTGCCGTAGTAGCAGTAGTTCCGATTTTAAATTTGTAAATAAAACCATCCGATCATGCCGATCGGCAGGGAGAGAAATTGTAAAACCATGGAGGTCTCAGACAGAAAAAGTCGTCGGCGATTGTAATTTCAATATGCTACAACACAATGTGAAGGAGAAATCTCATTTTTGTTATGTTAATAAATATAATTGTAGATAATGACGATGAGAAATAATCACCGGGAATTGCTTCCTATCCCGGCCGCGGCCGGCCCGGCGGGCGTGCGGGCGCGGCGCGGGCCGGCCAACACCGGCTACGCCGGCGAACTACGCGACCAAATTTTCCCTCAGCATTTGAGAAAGCAACGCATTTGTGGAGCGCTAAAAAACTTGCTTTGATGCAATACTTGCTGATTGGTTTTGTCCTAAGAACAAACAGATCCGTTTTTACTACCAAACTTATTGAACTGTTATTATCGGCAACGAGTAGTGTAGTCAAAAATCCAAATTTTCGACAGCAACATTCTTCGGAAAAATTCTTCACAAGCGGCCATCTTTGTGGACGGATCCATTGACATCGTAGGGGTGCTTAACCTTTCTTTGGACATCGTTTCTCGAATAAATCCTTTACGAAAATTATTTTACGACGTTGAAGAACTTATTTTCAAACAGTAACATGTTTCGGACTTGATAAAAAGTATTATTTATAATTTTAAAACAGTTGAAATGCTTGTAAATATTGACCTTAGGAAAGCACACTCGATAGCGCAAAATGGTGTGGTCCACAGAGCGCTCTGTACGGCCGTGTCCGAAACGGGCTTCCAGAGCTACGGCTACGTCTATTGTCAGCGCGTCCCCGCGTATTTTCAATGGGCGCGGACCTAGACCCTAGCTCTAGACAGTTGATTCGGATGCAGCCTAAGTGACATTTTGGTGACACGTACGTCCGTACGGAGCGCTGTATCTACGCAGCACAAAATAGCACGTGCTTATTGCTATCATAGCGAATGCGTGTTGCGCAGCATCACGGTAGGGTATCGTACGGGGTACGTGCGGTGGGATCGTTGTTTATTTTTCGCTGTGTTGTACGGCCAGTGTGCAATGCTCAAAGTCGCTGCGCTTGTATACGAACAAACGGCAGATATTTTTTTTTTCGCAACCAAAATTTTTAGCGTAGCGGTAGCGTAGCGGTGCGATTTAAGCGTAGCGCTAATTTCCGAAAGCGTAGCGGATGCTAGCGCTATTTGATGCCTGGCTAGAACACTGGGGGGTAGTGGGTGTTGTTTAAACTAAAGCGACATTACACTAGCGAATCTGATAGGGGTCATCCATAATTAGGAACATTTTCAAAAGCACACAGAAAACATACGCACTGATCGCTGCTTCTCACTTTCATCGTGAGCCAAGCCTAGGCTGAAGTCCCTAGGATGACTTTGAAAATCAACAGTTTTGAAAGTACAGTAAACTCCGGCTAAACCGACATCGCACAACCCGTCGAATCGCTCAAGTCAGCCGTCTGACTAAAGTCCCGATTGTCCGTAATGCATTTCTATTGAATTTTGTATTTCTAAGTCGGCTTTTATTAGTCGCTATTTCGCTCAAGTCGTCGTGTTACTCTCGGTCCCCTTTCCATAAAAAGCATTACAAAATCCTTTGTGTAAGTAGGCATTCAACAATTCACGCATTGGCAACAACTTCCTGTACTGCAGTTGGCAAAGTGTCGAGTGAAAAGTGGTTTCGCACGGCCGGTGTATCGCTGCATGCATCGGTGTGAGCATATCAATACCAGTACCCCCCTCTCGGCTGTACGCATGCGCTCTGTCCATTTTGGGGGTTGTCTTATTGAATAACTACTGCTGCATATGCGTGCGTGGTATGTACCGTACCTCGCACGCATTTAATTAGTTACTGTGCATGTATCGTGGTCTCCATGAGTACCCCAAACGTGATGATACAATTAGAGGATTAATTTGCTGGCTTCAACTCAAGCATTAAGGAGATAATCCAGGGTAAATCAAAGCCAATTAGTGCAATGAATCATGTGTGCAAAAGACCATTCATGTAATTGGCAAAATGATGACTTACAGCAGATAGCTGCATTCGCGTAAGTCGTCGCAAATTCGCGGGTCCCGAGAGTGCAGATTTAGCCGGAGTTTACTGTACTTTTTTAAAAGTCACAGACAGTCACAAATGCGTCCACTTCCCCTGTCATGCCTTTTACACAGGCTAGCCACAAACAGATCATATTTTCAGGCATGCAACTTTTCCTCGGATCAGCTGATTTCCTCTTTTTTCATTTCCCATATGTGCCATTGAAAATTGGAAAACACTGTACAAAGTCTTGGAAAGATGTGAATTTCCTCTTTTTTGTGACTTCACAGTTGCATGCCTGTATTTTTAAGATAGCACTCTGACTAGTCAAATTCAGTCAACAGACAAAAGCAGGAAGCAAGCGGCACAGCTGTCTTATCAGTCACCTACAGTTATGGTATACATTGTACATGTAGCTGCATCAAGTTACAAAGACAGTCACAGCCCGGCAATGCTGCTTTTTGTCGACTGGGAGCTCTTAAATGATGAAACAGTCGTTTGACTGAAAGGACGACTTGGCACAGAATGTATGTTTACAACTTGTACTACATTCGTTTATAATTCAGAGATTTGAGTGTGCGTGTGTTTGGTTTTTTTTAATCAGCTGATGAGAAGAAGGAGGAGAAGAAAGAAGAAGAAGAGGAGGAATCCGATGATGACATGGGATTCGGTGAGTAGCCCCACCCCTCCCCCCCCCCCCTTCAGCGTTGTCATTGAGTCCATCACAAGTCCTCACATGACTTGTAGGCCATCAGCCTGGGGGTTTGGTCGGTATCAAATGAGGGCAATAATGCTGATTGCAATTTTTGGCAAGGTACGGTATGCTCCCCTGTAGTTGGAAAATATGCGATAGCATTGCAGCGGTTCCAACTTTGAGGGTGCAATCACTGTTTAAGGAGTCCATCATTTGTAATTAGTGCATGTTGTTCGTTTGAAGCAACAAAAGTGTTCGAAATCTTATGAAGGATCCTGAACAACTTACTTGATGAAGTTTCAGCTCAGCTTCAGCTTCATATTCCGAGAAAAACGGCATTCTAGGATCTCAATTTCAAATCAAAAGTTGCTAAATCATGTTTCGAATTGTCTTGAATTGCAGCTTTACGCGATGTCGCGCACTGACCCGACGAATTATAGCAACCGCGCGCGCCTGTGCGTCGTTCCAATGCTTGTGTGCGCTGCGCCGAATAACAAAACGAACAACTGATATAAATTTTCCTACGGTGCTTCTTAAGAAGCACCGTTGCTTCTTAAGAAGCACTGTTGGAAATGCCTTCTTTCGTTGATTTCTTCAAAATGAGAGCTTGCCAGAAAGGATAATTTCACAGGGAGTTTAGTCCACTTACTATCGTTCAACCAGTATGTTTTTCAACAATAATTACGCCAGTTACTTTTTTGGATAGCTGCAAATGATGGACTCGGGCTTTAAAACAAATGGCGGCCAACACATGCATGTTACCACATTTAATTAATCCAGTTACAAGCGTATTGGCGGCCATTTTGAAGAAAAAAAAAAGTAAAAGTGACAACACTTAAAAAATGCCACCGCTCACACTGCAAAGCTATCACACATTTCCCACTCTAGTTGTGCATACCTTGCCAAAAATCGCTATGAGCATGGCTCCTTTTGAGCATTTGATACCGTTGGCCCAATGTGTGTACCGGAGTAAAGCCTATTGTGATTTATTTTCTGATTGAGCGTAAAAAACGGCATATCCCACATCACAGCAGGCAACAATCGTTTTGTTATATCGTGCCAACCAGTGAAAAATGGATTCGCATGTGCTCTAAAGTGGACATTTGTTATGTTTTTTTTATTGAATGAAAAATATAAATTTTAAGATCGAAAATCGGGATGGGTGGGTGGGTCAAAACAATTTCCAAAAAAAAAAAAAAAAATCGAAATTTAAAAACGTCAAAAATTTTGAATGGCCCCTTAGTAGTGCTCAAAGTTCCATCATTTTAAATTTGTCATGTAATTTTTCTATTTATACAGGCTTGTTCGACTAGAATGTTTCTGCAGAGTTGCATCGCCACCCTGATGTCGCCTGCATGCTGCTACCTGCCTGGTCATAATGTGTCAAGCGAGGGGGCTGTTTACATGGTCATAATGTGTCAAGCGAGGGGGCTGTTTACAACCTTAACCCACTCAAAGACAGGTGTTGCAATGTATTGCATGTACATGTAAATGCAATAAAGAGAACATTCTCATTTTAAATGTAATCCGTTGTCCAGCGTGACTTTCTTTTGAGGTTTTGTTTTTAATTCTTTGGTACTGTCACGTTAAGGGAACGTCTCAAAAGTCGGAATGCTTTGAACGTTCCATCGGTGAACATCGCCTGTTCCAACTGGGAACATGCCTAGGATTGCCAGGTGTTAAGCCTTGGATGTACATGCTCGCTACTCGGGAATGGCCCGCTCCAGTTGGAAACACGCTGGGAGAACACAGTGTTCCTGAAAGGAACGTAACTTACGGAATGGGAGCATTCCCGCTTTTGAGAAGTTCCCTAAGACACATGTGCATACGTGTGTTCCCCATAATATTTTGACTTTCACTCGAAAAATATTATAAGCAAATACATTATGGAAGTGTTTAGAATGGAAAGAAAGGACACAAAAACAGCATTATGACCTCATTTCAAAGGGCGCCCTCTAGCATTACATCCAATGGGGTTTCCTTTTTTTAATTTGAAAACCATCCATCCAAAATTTAATCAAATACAAAAAAATTGTTATTTTTTATCAACCACATATAAATTTGCAAGGTTTCAAAATTATGACATAATCAGACCGGAAGTTACTGTATGGAGAATTTGAAAATGATCATTTTTTTTATTGTATCATTTGATCCCTGTCTTATGATTTCATAGCCCAAATAATGATATTTGTTACAATGTTGACCTTTGGATCTTTAAAGGAAACATGCAGTGGCAATTCAGCTTATCTTGTTTTCATGCAACACTACATACAAAATCTTAATACTTGTTTTCACTGGAAGTGACAAGAATGCGGTAGTTTTTTAATTATTAGCAAATCTGTCATAAATACATGTAAGAGGGCGCTATTTTGCTTTTGACTTACAAGTCAAAAGTACACATAAACATTTCAAAAGTTAGTACCCACATAAAAAGTTCTGAAGAAATAGTGGCCACTGCTGCTGTCTATTAGCTGTTTAACATGATGAACAAGTAACTTACCCCAAGAAAATGTACACAAAGATATGGAGACGCTACTGTTCTGCTTTGAATGACATTACGCTTTTGCTCATGAATATGGAAATTTTCATTGGCATCAAAATTAAAATGTTGAAATTTCTCCCTTTTACTGCTACAAAGGAGGTGGAAAGTCATGGCAAGAAACCCGTTTTCATTTTTTATTTAAGTCATAAAATCTTATTTCTAATTCCATTGCGCGATTCCTTTAACGCTGTGACGTCATCAACAGGTGTTATTAATACATAAACTTATATTTTCATAGGTTACTTTAACTTTATAATGAACATGATTGTGTCCTCTCCGAACTAAATCAATATTCACTTTCCTTTTTGGACTGATGACGTCATCAAACCAGAAATAACTTGTACGTGTACGTAAAACGTATACATTCACTGAAATTTGATATATTTTTGTTGAAACATAATCATTGGTTGTACTGAAAAGGTAAAATTTTCGTGATCTTTGTTCTGACATGAAATTATTCATAACTTAACGGGGCTGTGTCTAATGAAATAATTGTCGGCCCGACTGCACTCTGCGTTTGTATCTCAACAAACGCCCTGACCTCTGGTAGCTTTTGTTCCAGTTGAAAACCATGCATTTGAGTGCGCAAGCTGTTTTTCGCAAAATTTGCAAATTTAGCCCCTGATCAGTAATGCATGAAAGTGCCAAAATGATCATGGTGTCATTTAAAGTCTAAAGGTGTATATATCCATATATATGGAGTGATATTCCAAAAACATATACAATTTTTAATTTGGGGGATATTAAGTGTACATGTATGTTTAACAATAGTTGACTGGTGTGATAATGGGATATGACGTTCGCCTCGGGTGCTATTCGCCCCGAGGTTATTTGTACCACTGTTGTCCACCGTTACATCCCTACTATTGCTGTACTTTATTTTTAATGAAATCTCGTACTTATACGCCACATTACGGCTTTTTTCATATGGGGTACTGTGATTTCTAATGACCATTGTCGCTTTTTAACTTAGTTTCCGATACCCATTTTGACCGTATATACGTGGTAGAGTGTCATCACTGGTTCACCAGTAATGATAGATGAGGAGTCTCTGATTGCGATAGTGATAACGAATCATTCTGATGTCGTCCATCCACACGATGTGGGTCTCGCTTAGGTAAGGATCAAGAGCGCTGTTGCTGAGTCGTACCAAACCTTTGGGAGTGGCTTCAAAGATGAACTCTTTGTACCGTTTTTCCTCGGCCTTTGTGTCGATCAATACTTTGAAGGGGTACTTACTTCCCTTTCCTTCGTTGAACATTTGACGGAAACTTGACACCCTCAATGGTCTCGTAGTTACTAATCTTCCCCGAAGATCATAAACGAACATCATACTGACGTTGCGGTCGCCATGCAAGTTTATTACTATCAAATTATTCAGCAAGTACGGATCCCAATTATTGTCACACATGAAAGATACCTCCTTTTGGCACTCTCCAGTGTTCAGACTCCAAATCCTAATAACGCACATAGCAATGTCGTTTTCGGCGCTAAATCCAACGATAACGTTATCCCCTAGTTTGACACCAGAGGCATCCCGTGGGCATGTCAGTTCGTGCAAACACTGTCCGCTCGTCGCATCCCACACGCCAATGCAGTTATCAGAGTGGACAGTCGCCAGCAGCTTATTCCGGTAGTCTATGTCATACCATACGTCAAACTTTGTCGGCCTTTCATCGACTGCTAGCAGGCGTCGTTTTCCGTCTTCGACTCCCCACACGTGAATGTAGCATTTCCCCTTCAAGACACTCCGCTGCTCGTAGGTACTAGCGATGACTAATTCACCGTCAAAGAACAATGACTGGAATTCATTGGGCCAGCACTCCTCCATCTTCTGTAGCATCTGTCCCGTCTTTGCATCGAACACACGGACCCTTTCATCCTGACAAACCGCCGCCAGTGCGCCATCTTTGATCTTGATAGGTCCCGTTGACTTAACTAAATTCTGACAGATAATACACTGAAGGGTGCGCTTCCGAATGTCAAAGATATGGACTGACTTATCAGAGCTGCACATTGCTAGATGATCCCCGTCTACAGAGGCAACTAGAAAAGGATAATGTCGCTTACCAAATTCTTTGACATGACAACAATCTTTAGCCCAGTTTCTATGCAGATGGTAAGCTCTCATGTAGACGCCTTTCCACCTGCATGTGCTGGTTAAACCCGCTGTGTTGTCATCAGTCACGATCCTATCATTCTGGAAGGTGACGCTGCAGTCACTTGTTTCAGTAGCGCCAGTTGCTTGCTTGGAAGGTCCGTAAGAAGCTATCTTGGCCAGGTCTGTTGTGGTGCCGAGGTGCTCCCATCCTTTGCTTTGACAAAGAGGGCGCCAGAGTGAATCCTGATTGGCTGCATCGCGTAGCCAACGGCTGCATGATGCCACGCGACACAGGTCAGACGCATTAAGACGTTGGAAAATAGTCTCTAATATTTCGTCAGGCACGGCGTGCAAAAAAGATCCAATCGACGCCACAGAACTGCAGTGACTCTCGCTGTCACTTCCAGAAATTTCGTTGGTGGCCATCGTAAAAGATACCTGTAATAAAATTGAAATTGTTTTCGTTTATTTTATGGTGATCAAAGAATCAGCTCAGCTGGTAACATGTTTTCACTTGACATTTATTTCGTGTGCCTAGATTATTTCATTTTATACAACGCCTGAATAAATCCCCGTTACCTGATTGGTCGGTAGTTGAACATGTGTCATTGAATTATATGACACAAAAGGCCACGCCCGGCCGCACTTTCAGAAAATAAAATCTCGTATCCGCGATTATTACACGTATCATTTACGCGGTCAAACTATTGATCTCTGACCAATCAGATAAAGTTGATTTATTTACTTGTATAAAAATAGAATGAATGTTTCGCATTCGTGCAGTGGAAAACATAATTTCACTCGGTGCATGGTGGAATGCTCATTTCCCTTCGAAGTTCATCGGGAATCGAACATTACATCGGTCACCTCATGAAATTATTTTTACCACTGAATTCACAATATTCTTTATTTGTATACTGTATTGTAATGAATTCGGCTATATGTTTTACAGGGGCACGTATACTCTCGGCTATCTGCGGTATCAGCTATCAGGCATTAGTCCTGGCATGGCCTGTCGTCATACGTATGAAATCATCAGGAAAAGAATATCAGACCGGGAAACCCCTTCGGAAATGATAATTCGTCATTTTATTATAAGCAGTAGGGTGGGCCGGGGGAGTTTTCCATGCTAGAATGACATACACTCACTAACATGCTCGATCAGAAATATCTCGGAGCTGCGTGCTCATGACGATCGAGTCACGTGGTTGTAATTTCTGGAAGTAGTGGTTTGAGTACAAACAAAATCAGCTTTTTGACTCCAGTGACCCCATGATGACCTATGATCCTAGTTTGGTCTTGTGCCATGTTGGGGCTAGGCTACTGTTACTTGACAAAGTTTGGTTGAAATCGGTCACAATATGTAGGAGCAATATAGACAATGTCAACGTTTGTTACTATAACGGAGAGACATGGTGATTTGTTGAGCTGCTATCCCGCAGCTAAAAGCCATTTGAAACGTACCTTTCAGAAAGGAATGCAGTTCACATATCTCCTTTACAGATATACCAGTTAAAACATCCACTCACAGGTCGCAATTCCAGTAATATGCTGATCAAAATGAACAGTTAACTGTAAGGGTACGTAGCTGTATAGCTGTGCATAAGCCAGTCACTGCATACGACATGTACAATTCGGAACTGGTTTTTTTTCCTGCACGTTTTCATACGTGAACACTGCGAGTTCCGGTGTAATTGCTTCGGTGTATAGTGGAATATAGGCCTATCCCGATACATAACAATAGCTTTAAGGTTAAACGCTCAAGTTGAGTGGTCAAGCGATCAGCCTAGGCGCATGTGCATTGTTAAAGTGTGACTCAGTCAGTGGAGTAAACTGAGGCACGCTTCAGTGAAAAGTATAAGGAATAACTTCGCTTTAAAATAGTTTCGCTTTGACAGGTTTCGCTGCGTCACGTTCTATTTTTTTGCAATGTGACAGCTACCTGGCTAAGTCAGAATTATCTGTTGGTCTGGAGACCAGACTTTATTGCCTGTATATGGGCGATTCCAAGCAAACCGAGGCATGACCCCCCAAAATGAAATTCATTCCAGAGCTTGTGTTTTACTTTTAAGCTATTGTTAACATGCACATGTAAGGATCAGGATATAATATTTATTAGCCAATCCTTCATCATTTTCTGTGCAAAAAAAAAATCAGATTACTAATATATCTTATAGCCACAGGGATTTGAAAGCGCTCTGTGACACGTTTTATCATGAAATGAAAAAGGTTTCTCTTTGGATCCAAGCGAACAAATTTACACTCAATATAAGAAAGACCAGTTATACGTTGTTTAGCAATAAAAAAAACATCACCAGTCTAGTCAAACTTGTATTGATAATACAGAGATCACACTAAGCAGATACAATCTAATTCCTAGGATTATATATAGATGACCGCCTAACCTGGAACAACATATCAGTCATATATCGACATTTGTTTCAAGAAACATAGGTATTATTTCAAAATTAAAATCTATTTCTCCTTACAATATTTTATTAACCTATTCTCTCGTATTGCCGTATATTACATATGGTATTCTTGCATGGGGTAACAGCAGCAGTAGTAATATTAGTCGAATCTTTAAATTTCAGGAAAAAGTTTTACGAATAATCAACCATTCCAGTTACCGAGAACCTAGTAATTCCATCTGTTATAACTGTAATATTTTGAAAGTTCATGATCTTTACTTTCTACAGGTGGGATCCCTTATGCAACAACTTAATAACAATAAATTGCCTAAATCTATACGTTCTTTATTCGTAAAAAAAATTAAGAGGTACACCATCATTTTACACGGCAAAGTATAGAATTTCATCATTCATACGCACGGACTACTTTCTCCAAAAACCACTGTGAAGCATGAGGGGCCCAAGCTGTGGAATTCGATTGACAAGTCACTAAAGAACATAGACAGTGCATCTACCTTGAAAAGCAAATACAAATATCAATTATTAAACATGTATTTATCTATTAAATAAATTATTACATGGTTACATGTGATGTATTTTGTATATATATATATATTGTTATTATTTAGTTTGTTTCCCTGGGTTTTTGTCGTATTTTCCATGGTTGAAACTTGTGACTTAATGTTCACAGGGCCCCCACTCGACAAGCAGTGCTTCTTGGGTCCCCTTCCATCACCTTATATAATATGCATACCATCCTTACCTATGTATTGACATTGACATGGAAAATAAAGTGAAGTGAAGTGAAGTGAACGAATTATTAAATAAGTCCACGAGACGCAAATTGACGTTTACCTGAGTTAGATTTGGATAACGAAGGAACTAGATTACCTTCAGAAACAGACCTGGTATTGTATGAGTGGGTACTAGAAACAACATGAAAACAGTTACACAGTTGAGGAGGCAATTTTGATGTCCTTATCCCAGAGTCTTATACGCTAAATCTCGTCTTTCACATAGAGATTGCCATCTAAGAGTAAATAAAAGAATATCAGTGGGGGTTCTTCGGGGAGGCCTGAGGCCTAAAGCAAAGCAAGCATTAAAAGCAGTGTGATTTAATCAATTGTGGCGGACGTGGTGACAATTCACACATCCCTAAGATATTTGTTTTCGTTTTGCTGAAAGAACACTTACCTTTTTTCGTGATCCGTGGACAGAACTTCAAAACGGTGTTTGTAACTTGAAAAGTACATAAGTGATTTGAATGATTCTTGCACTATAAGAAATCTTATGAATTTGAATATGAATAAAATGGTCCCGACATTTGGGGGTTTAATTTACCCTGTACATGTATATACATTTTTTTTCAATAACTTTGTTATTACGAATTATACGAGTAATTCACTTTTGTGTAAGAGAAATTGAATGAAAACAGTCTACCAACATTTAGTTTTGGAAATTACTTCACACACTTTGAAATGCGTAATTTTCTTAGAGTTTAGGCACTCTCCTGAAGACGGTCAGAGCATACTGACCGGAACGTCGAGTTTATACCTCTGGTTCTCTTCAGAACCATTCTCTTAGTTGAGAAATTATTCGCACATGGTGTTTTCGCAAACCTTTCATTATTTAGTATCTCCACCATGCATAGCCTCAAATCTTACTTAATTTTGCTCTCGTAGGGCGGGTTCATTAGCAGACTCTAGAAAACAAATAAAGTACATGAAGGCCTTTTTTGTTAATTCAAATTTGCATACAAATTGAAAAACCGTTAGGAGGAAAATAAAACTTTTTAAAAGAGCACAGAGTACGCATCTACAACTGGCACCCTTTGGTAGTTCGTGCCAGTCCTGTAGATAAAGAAATGGCAATGGTTTTAAAACGTTTCCTGTACTGCACATGCCTTTAATTTCATGCCAGAGTCATTTTTAAATCCTTGACCCTAGCGCTTTTGAATTTGAGCCATCATGAGCACTAACAAAATGCATTCAATCCAGTACAAACGTTGTCCAGATAATGATAAAAAAAACCTAAGAAGTGAATGTACATAAAAGTAGAGACTGGGCCCTACTTGTGAACATTTGTTAACAATGGAATCTACTTCGAGTTAAAATCCAGCAAGGCAAATGCATACAGTACACACATCAAAGCCAGATCTGGATTTGACCTATTGTCAGTGTTTCTGGGAATTAATGTCGGCCTTTTATTAAGTCTTGATCGTCGCAAGTGCAATCTGTTTTATCAGATGTCATCACGAAATCACCAGTAATGATGGATGAGGAGTCTCTTATTACGAGAATCATAGCGAATCATTCTGATTTCGTCCATCCAGAGGGAGACAGTCGTGAGCAGGTCAGAATTATCAGCGGAGAGTCGTACTAGACCAAAGGCAGTGGCTGTAAAGATGAACTATGTGTTCCGTTTTTGTTCCAGGTTGATTGACACCTTGAAGGAGCACTTGCTTCCATTTCCCTCTTTAAAGGTTCGACAGACCTTGTACTCAAGCAATGCATTTTTAGTGACTAATGTTCCACGAAGATCATAAGCGTATTAAGTGTATTATTATCAAATCGCTCACCAAGTATGGAGTGCACAGTCGAACACTCGGAAACAAGGGCGGATCCAGAAGACATTTTTTGGGGGGCCCAAAAAAAATTTGGTCCCCCCAAAAAGTGGGTCCAAAAATTACGGCGTGGGGTTCGGGGCCCGCTTAAGGGCCCCGAATATTTCTGACCACTTTTACCATTTTTTTTTTAGGAAAAGATGGTGGTGTACTCATTGCCTGCCTTTATTGTGACGTCACATAAAAAAAAAAAATTGGTTTCTTTTTTTTTTGATGGGGGGGGGGGCATGGCCCCCTTTGCCCCCCCCCCCCCCCCGGATCCGCCCTTGCTCGGAAACGATATATCTCGTTATGACAATCTCCGGTGTCCAGACTCCAAATGCTGATGATGTACATTTGACGATTGTGGTCGGCGCTAAAACCTACGATGACCTTATCCCCAAGTCTGACTTGTGACTTTTGCCCGGGGTATTTTTATTGATGCAAACACTCTCCGCTCCTCGCATCCCACACGCGAATGTAGTTCCTGGAGTGGGCAGCAGCCAGCAGCTTATTCCGGTACGTCACACCAGGCGTTGTTCGCTGTCAGATCATCCATTGTAAGCAGGCGTCGTTTTCCGTCTTGGACACCCCACACACACATGTAGCAAGTATCGAAACTCATCATCGCATAGGTACTAGCGATGATCAATTCACCGTCAAAGAAAAATGACTTGAATCCCAATGGCCAGCATTCTTCCGTCACATGTAGCATCTGCCCTGTATTTGCATCGAACACACGGACTCTCCCATCTAGACAACCCACCATTCCGCCATCTTTGATCTTGATCATTCCCATCGCGTGGGCTACATTCTCATATATGACACACTGAACGGTGTCCTTCCGAATGTCAAAGACATGGACTGTCTCATCGGAAGAACACAGTGACAGAAGATCCCCATCGACAATAGCATCTTTTGGGAAAGGAGTTATGTAAGTATCGATATCTGCTAGATCCAATTTCTTGAAATGAGACCAATTCGAAGCCCAGTTTCTATCCAGGTGGTAAGCTCTCATGTAGCCTAAAAGCCTTTCCACCTGCAAGTGCTGGTTAAACCCGTTGTGTTGTCATCAGTCACGATCATATCATTTTGGAAGGTGACGCTGTCGTGACCTGCTTCAGTAGCGCCATCAGTTGCTTGCTCGGAAGGTCCGTAGGAGGCTATCTTGGCCAGGTCTGTGGTGGTGCCGTAGTGCTCCCATCCTGCACGTTGACAGAGAGGGCACCAAAATAAATCCTGATTGGTTGCATCGCGTAGCCAACGGCTGCATGATGCCACGTGACACAGATCAGACGCACTAAGGTGTAGGAAAATGGTCTCTATTAAATCATCAGGCACGGCTTACATAGAAGATCCAATCGACGCAACAGAACTGCAGTGAGTCTTGGTGTCACTTTTAGAAATCTGGTTTGTAGCCATCGTAAAAGATGTCTGTAACAAATGAAACTGTCTTCGTTTATTTTTTCAGCGACCAAGGAATCAGCTCAGTTGGTAACCTGTTTTCACTTGACACTTATTTTGTGTGCCTAGACTATTTAGTTTGATATATAACGCCTGAAACACGGTCATCTGATTGGTGATCGCTGATCACGTGTCATTGAATTATTGAACGAACCCGCGGCCAGGCTATCCTGAGTATCACCCGTTATTCAAGGAGCAAAGTCTCATGTATAACGTCCGATATGTCTAACCATGCAGATATATGCAAACCGCGCGCCGGCCAATCAGAGTCGAATTTATAAAAATAAAAAAACCGTAACGTCATTTCATTCCCAAATCAGGGCTAATGGTTTGATTGGTCAATTCGAAAGCAGTGTTTTGTAAACAACAGCCGGGCACATATCGCGTAACATGATGCAGAGCGCGTGACACAGGTTTTTTAAATCTATTTCTATGACGCGCAACGGGTGAATGACCGAAGACCCGATATTAAAAAAGCGCCCGCTGATTAGTCAAAATGCAGAGGTCAAGATTGTCTTGCATAATTAATCAGCGAATCTGTTCGAATGTAATGGCTTTCGACATGGTCTATTACATGGACTACTGCTCGGCCACTCCACAAAAACCAGGAGTTCTATTCCATAGTAAATGTGAAGTTCCATTGCACGGTCAAACTGTTGATGGCTCTGACTAATCAGATGAAATTGATTGATTCAGGTGTTGAATAAAACAAATTAAAAATGTTTCCCACTCGTGCAATATAAATAATACTTTCATATTGTGACAATGAAAGCTTCCATTCAACTCGGCTTTTCCAACATTCCATCTGCCACCTCGTTAAATTATTTCTGAAATTATTGTTACCACTGCATTCAAAAGCAATCATTGTTTGCACAATGATGTTATACCAGGTGCTAATCCGGCTATATATTCCCCTTACAGGAACACCATAGCTGTAGGATCAGCTATCAGGTATCAATCATGGCAATAATTTCTGTCTACGTATATATGAGATAGACAGAAAGGGAATATCAGACCAGGAAACCGCTGGCGTGGAGATTTTGCAATACGGGTATATATATATTTTTCGTCCATGATTATAAGCAGTGGGGTGGTGGAGTTTATTACGTTAGAATGAGATATACACTCACAAAAAGTCATTCGAAACGAACCTTTCAGAAAGGAATGCTGTTCACAGATCTCTTTCACAGATATACGGTAGATAATTCTAGTTAGATATGCTGATCACGAAAGTAAGGATAGCTGCGTATAAGCCAGTCAGTATGGCGCATGAACAATTCAGTTCACTTATACGTACGTGAACACTACTTTCAGAAAGGAATGCTGTTGGGTGCATTGGGTAGCCGACAGGTGAATAGGCCTATCCCTACACAGTAACAATAACTTTCAGGTCAAACGTTCCAGTTGATACCGACTTTTCAAAAGATCAGCCTCGGTGCATGCACATTAATAGTGTGACTGCAGTAAACTCAGCCACGCTTCAATTATATTTTCCTGTAAAAGATTGAGAAAAAAAAAACCCAGCTTGGCTTTGACAATAGTTTTGCTTTCACAAGCTTTGTTGTGTCGTGTTCTATTTTGGAACAGAATGTGAAGTAGCACCACGGGCTTTGTTTGATTCCTTTTTCTTCTCAAGATTAATGCCAGACGAAGGTCCTTGGTAAATAAAAATGTCACAATCTTGTTTTCTTCCACTTGTTAAATTGCTATATTCTCCCGTCAATTGATTTAAACTATACCGCAGACAGGCCTTGTAAAGCTGGCGCCCGGGAGAGGTAGGTTGTTATCCGGGTAAACTTTTGGTTTGGGGCTTTGAAGAGCTTTGACAGAAAGTGAGACAGGAATTATTATAATGTAGATGATAGAAAACTAAACCCAATCGTCTACTTGATTCGCTCTCAATTAGATTATTTATTACACCATCATCATATCCATTACATACATGTACATGTATAAGTAAAATTACACTATAAAAACCCCACCTATTTTGAAAACCAACGTATTTTGAGTGGCAGTGTACGCACGAACATTTTCATAGCTGATACTTTTCACGTTCCAAATCAAGATTTTCTTGGTCAGTCTGCCAAGGTTTCGGAGTCAAGTTGACCCGGATCAAGGGAAGTGTCATTTTGACCCTAAAATGTACTGGGTCAAACAGAACCCGGAATCCTGATCAAATCTGACCTGGGACTTTTTAGAGTGAACGAACAGTTTTCCTGCAGTATTATTTAAAAATATATAAGTTGTCATGAATGATGTAACAACCTCGGCCAAAATGAGAGAATCAGTATAGGCCTGATTCATCATGTCACGTTAGGCTTACATGTGTGTTTTCTTATAGGAGCCATGTTTCTCTTGTCCCAACCTCGCTCCCATGGGAAAGAGCACCTGTAAACTACTGAGCGTGACGTCAATACGATGCAGGCTTATTAACTCCGGACGTGGTCATCACAGCAAAATAAAGGTCTTCCAAATTCTCAGAGTCAAGTTCGAGATGTGTCTCCAAAAACGTGTTCGACATGCCGTTTTCTAATGCTGAAAATGCATGATAACATTGGATAAAAAACGATGACGTCCGAAGTCTTTTTAATCTCGGGTGATCTCAAATGGAAATCCCTAGGTCCTGATAATTGTCTCTTCCATACATTATTTTAATTGGCGTATATATAAAGTCAGTATGCATGACAACATCGGATTAAAAAAAAAAACAATGACCGCCGAAACCTCTTTCAAGGTGATCTCAAATAAAAAAAATGTGGTCCTGAAACATTTCGTAAGAACATAATTGTAAGTGGCGCATGCATAAAGTCAGTATTGAGATCATTGGTGCACATTACGAATGTACTCCATGTGCAAGTACCCCCTCAACGGTTACAGAGGCAGAGAGACTTGGAGCGGCATTCAAACATATTCGAACTCCGGCCGGAGGGAACAACGTTCAAATGTCTTTGAGAATGATGAAAGGTTATTTTCCCGGGAAACATGAATTGATGTACTCTGTGGAGTCCATCAGGTCGTCATACATGTACATTATGTCACGTGAACTGTTCCCAACCAATACAATATCACAATCTTATACCAGGGAATATTCAACAGCGTCCATTGGGAAGAATTGAACAGGTAAGCGTGACTGTATGACAGCTCTTGACTGGACTCAATAGACAATCATATAATAGCGGTTGAAAACCGTCTGTCCAGTGGCGTGTGTTTTGTTTTGTTACAATCGCTGAGGATGCAGTTATGCTTGGAGTCCATAGCTGCCACCCGTAATGCGGTGACGAAAAGGTGCGAGCCAGATCTGGATTTGAGCTTTTGTCATCAGTCGATTTTCATGAAGTCATGATCATCGCGAGTGCATTCCCTTGGTCAAATGCCAACACTAGTTTACCAGTAATGATAGACGAGGAGTCTCGTATTACGAATGTCACGGCGAATCATTCTGATTTCGTCCATCCAGATGATTTCAGCATCGCGTAGGTCAGGATCAGCAGCGACGAGTCGTACCAAGCCATTGGGAGTGGCTTCAAAGATGAACTCTTTGTACTGTTTCTCCTTTTGGCCGAAAAATAAATTGAAGGAGCACATCCTTCCATTTGCCTTCATCAAGGTTGAACAGTTGAACTGTTCCTCCTCTTGCCCAATTAATACATTGAAGGAGCACATCCTTCCATTTCCTGTCTTAAAGGTTGGACAGTCATTGCACTTGATCAATGTATTTTTAGTTACTAATGTTCCACGAAGATCATAAGCGAGCATCACGCCAGACAAACTGGTGTTCAAATCTCCTTGTATTATTATCAAATTATTTACCAAGGACAGATTCGACTTATTGGCACAAAGAAATGATGTCTCCTTTTGACACTCGCCCGTGTCTAGACTCCAAATGCTAAGAACGCACATGGCACTATTGTTGTCGGTGCTCAAACCAACGATGACGTTTTCCCCGAGTTTGACGTTTGACGTTTCCCCTGGACATTCTAATTTATGCAGAAACTCTCCGCTCCGTGCATCCCACACTCGAATGTAGTTATCAGAGTGGGCAGCCGCCAGCAGCTTATTCCGGTAATCTAGGTCAAACAATTCGTCGTCCCCTGTCGGCTCATCCATTTCAAGCGGGCGTCGTTTTCCGTCTTGGACATCCCACACGTAAATGTAAAAACTGTCCCCTGTGAAGAGACTTCTACTGCCGTAGGTACTAGCGATGACCAGTTCACCGTCAAAGAACAATGCTTGGATTCGCCATGGCCTGCATTCCTTCATCACTTGCAGCATCTGTCCTGTTCTTGCATCAAATGCACGGACTATCCCATTCAAACAGGCCACCACCACTACGCCATCTTTGATCTTGAAGGTAATATTGTTATTAGGAACATGGATAACACACTCGAGGGTGTCCTTCCTAATGTCAAAGACATGGACTGTCATCGAGGTAAGCACTGCCAGAATATCCCCATCTACAACAATATGCTTTGGGAAGAAAATGTTGTGCCTGTACATATTGACATCTAATTCCTTGAAATGAGAGCAATTCGTAGCCCAGTTTCTAATCAGATGGTGAGCTCTCATGTAAACGCCTTTCCACCAGCAAGTGCTGGTCAAACCCGCTGTGTTGTCATCAGTCACGATCCTATCATTCTGGAAGGTGACGCAGCGGTCGTGAACTGCTTCAGTAGCGCCAGTTTCTTGCTCAGAAGGTCCGTAGGAAGCTATCTTGGCCAGGTCTGTGGTGGTGCCGTAGTGTTCCCATTCTCTGCTTTGACAAAGAGGGCGCCATAATGAATCATGGTTGGTTGCATCGCGTAGCCAACGGCAGCATGATGCCACGCTACACAGGTCAGAGGCATTAAGACGTTGGAAAATAGTCTCTAATAAGTCGTCAGGCACGGCGTACATAGAAGATCCAATCGACGCCACAGAACTGCAGTGACTCTCGCTGTCACTTCTAGAAATCTCGTTGGTGGCCATCGTAAAAGATCTCTGTAACAAATGAATGTGTTTTTGTTTATTTCATATTGATCAAGAAATCAGCTCAGCTGGTAACCTGTTTTTACTTGACAGTTAATTTGCGTGCCAAGATTATTTAGATTTATACAACGCCTGAATAAATCCCCGTCATCTGATTGGTTGGTAGTTATTTTCCAAGGTAAATATAAGTACGGTCACACGACTAGTGATGGCTCTGACCAATCAGAAGATTGATTCAGGTGTTGTAAACAACTCATACTGAATATTTCACTTTCGTAAAATGGACAGAATGATTTCATTTGGAGAGACAGATGGAATGTTCCAATCAATTTTGGAAATTATTTTTACCATTGCACTTAACGTTGAGCACAAGCATTCATTATTTGTGCACTGCATTACCAGGTGATTAAAGACGGCTATATTTCTTATAAATGAACACTCTAAGCTAGGATCACCTTTCATGTATTAGTCCAGGCAATACTTTCTGTCGGCTTACGTACGACATTATCAGGAAAAGAATATCAGATCGGGACTTCCTGGTGTGACAATTGTATAAGGATATAATAATTATTATAATTATAAGCAGTAGGGTGGGGAGTTAACCACGCTAGAATGAGACACGCTCACTAAAAAGCTAATTCAAACGTACCTTTCAAAAAGGAATGCAGATTACAGATCTCCTTTATGGATATGCCAGTAAGAAAATCCACTGGCAGGTCGCAATTTCAGTGATATGCTGATCATAATGCACAGTGAGCAGTAAGGGTGCGTAAACTGTAGCTGCGTATAAGCTAATTACTACATAGCACATGCAACATTCAGTTCTGTTTTTGTGAACACTGAGGTAGTTCAGGTATTATTGCATGGTTGCAGTTAAATAGGCCTATCACTTTACATGGTTACAATAGATACGCTCCCTTATTGTCATGCAAAAGCGGGCCATCAGACTTTGCACCCTCTCACAACCAGCAGATATGAACAAACTTTAAATAGCATTTTCATGTTCCAGGGCATTATTCTTCCTCGTGGATTTTCGATTTTTTTCAATTCTGTGCATGACATTCATAAAATGTAACACACCTCTAGAAGTAGTCTCCATGTCCCATACACTCGCACAGCTTTCTCCATGAACACTCTTTGTTCCCATGGTCCTCGTCTTTGGAGCAGCTGAGACACAGTCGTGAAAACTAAGTCTTCTTTGGGCCGCTTCAGATTTGGCGACAAACAATACCTTATCTCCTGTTACGTGGCATAGTCTATTCCCTACTTTTAATTATTTGTTACCCATTTTCTCTCCTAAATACTACTTCTCCCTGCGAAATTCTCTATCATTAGTTGTTAGGTATTCACGTATTGATTTGTCAGTTAGTCTGGCATTATATTTCAATTATGCTCTGAATAATTTATTTTGGTATTTTGGTAATTGCGTTTGTCTTAATTATCTACTCCAACGTGTTCATACATAATGTTTACTGTCTTATGTATGTGTGCACCGATGCACGATTGTCTTGTTTATTTTGCGTAAGAGAATGAAATTGTTGTCTATCATTCATATTATTTGTTAACTAATTCGTTAATTTTTACTTTCTTGTGTGTGAATTTTTTCTTCATTATATATTTGTTTGATCAGCTGATTTATCTGTATTAGTTTTATATTATGTTGTTACCTAAACATTTATGCATGATTCGAATGTTTTACTAGTTGCACGAGTTATTCATTTATGGCATTATCTATTTTGTTTTATCTCCTAATGTTTCCATTCATTCCTTGTGTATGGTATTTATGTTTGCCCGATCGTTAGTCTGTCTCTGTATTTGTTGAGTTGTCATTTCGGTTTTGTTTTGTCAAGGCATCTCCATAAAAAAAACCGGCTACGGAAGGTGCCTCCGTAATTGCCTATTGATGTATTATTTTTATTTCTACAAGTATAATCTTGATAATATTATTTATTAAATCACTTTGTTATGTTGTTTAATAAAAAAACGTGGCATTATGCAAATACTTGTTTATTGAGTTGAGCTTCGGTCCACAAATTGGGCCACAGGTAATAATGATCAAAATGCTCATAGCGATTTTTGGCAAGGTATACACATTAAGAACTGGAAAATGTGTGATACCTTTGCAGTGAGAGCAGTTGCAGTCTTTTGGGTGTTATCACTTTTTTTTTTCAAAATGGCAGATATTATGCTTGAACCGGATAAATTATATGTGGTGACAAGAATGTTTTTGCTGGCATGTTTCTGGGCCGGGTACCGAGACCCAGAAGATTTCTTTATTGGAAGTCGGTAAGGGGCTCATTGAGTTAGGGTCATAAGTCCGACTCCTGAAGACTTGGCCATCGCCAAATAACTTTTTGTTTTATTTTCTTTCTTTGCCATCGGAGGACAATTGCAAGAATGATTACTTTGTTATATTGAGAGCTTGTACTGTAATCGTTCGAAAATATTTTTTTTTAAATTGCTTGAAAATACAAAATTTAATCCAGCTATAATGTTTTTATTCCATTGTCGCAAAACTGCATGTACATGATACGTTCCTCTGCGCATACCTTGTTCAGGCCTGTTCCCTGATCCCAGACTGCGGGGGGGGGGGATGTCTTTAAATCCTATAGTGGAATTTATTGTATATGTGAGCGCGAAGCCCTGAAGGCGTGGGGTCCAGGTACGCTTAAGAGCCCCAGAAAAAGTTTTGATTGCAGTGCTCTGTCTAGTTTATTATTGACAGTGAGTCAGCCAATGCGTTGGTCGACAGGTACTAGAACAATTTAAACAATTGCGAAAGTCAGTTCATTTGAATTTACTGTATTCATTTCGTATGTGTCTGTTTATCTATTTATCTATTTTGTTCTCCACTTCCAAAAAATAATACATGAATGATAGTCAATTACTTATTGGCACTTATTATACTGTGATGAAGAAGGTGCGAGCCAGATCTTGATTTGAGCTATTTGTCAGTAGTTCTGAGAACTTAATGTGGATTTTTATTAAAGGCATGATCATCGCGAGTGATTCCTTTTTGGTCAGGTGCCATCACTGGTTCACCAATAATGATGGATGAGGAGTGTCTTCTTACGAGTATCATAGCGAAGCATTCTGATTTCGTCCGTCCAGATGGTTTCAGCATCGCGTAGGTCAGGATCAGCAGCGACGAGTCGTACCAAGCCATTAGGAGTGGCTTCAAAGATGAACTCTTTGTACTGTTCCTCCTCTTTTTGGCCGAACAATAAATTGAAGGAGCACATCCTTCCATTTGCCTTCTTCAAGGTTGAACAGGCCTTGTACTCGATCAATGTATTTTTAGTTACTAATGTTCCACGAAGATCATAAGCGAACATCACGCTAGACAAACGGGTGTCCAAATGTTCGTGTATTATTATCAAATTATTCACCAAGTACAGATTCGACTTATTGACACACAAAAAGTGTATCTTTATTTGACCCTCTCCCGTGTATAGGCACCAAGTGCTGAGAACGCACATGGCACTGTTGTCTGTGCTCAAACCAACGATGACGTTTTCCCCGAGTTTGACGTTTGACCTTTCGCCTGGGCATTTTAGTTGATGCAAACACTCTCCGCTACTCGCATCCCACACGCGAATGTAGTTATCAGAGTGGGCAGCCGCTAGCAGCTTATTCCGGTAATCTATGTCATACCACCCGCCAATCTGTGTCGCATCGTCCATTGTCAGCAGGCGTCGTTTGCCGTCTTGGACACCCCACACGTAAATGTTGCCACTGTCCCTGAAGACCCTCCACCTGTCGTAGGTACTAGCGATGACCAATTCACCGTCAAAGAACAATGACTGGATATTCCCTGGCCGGCTTTCCTGATCCATCACTCGTAGCGTCTGCCCCGTCCTTGCATCGAACACACGGACACTTCCACTTAGGCAACCCATCACCATTACGCCATCTTTGATCTTAATCATTCCCACCGAGTTTGGTAACTCCTGATGTATAACACACACAGGGGTGTCCTTCCGAATGTCAACGATGTTGACCGTCTCACGAGAGGTGCGCATAGCTAGAAGATCTCCGTCTACAAAAGCATCCAGATAAGGATCAACCTCATCCTTATGTAATTCTAATTCTTTGAAATGAGAGCAATTCGTAGCCCAGTTTCTTTCCAGGTGGTGAGCTCTCATGTAGACGCCTTTCCACCTGCAAGTGCTGGTTAAACCAGCTGAGTTGTCCTCGGTCACATCATTGTTGAAGGTGATGCCGCTGTTCTGAACTGCTACTGTAGCGTCAGTTGCTTGCTCGAAAGGTATGTAAGAAGGTATTTTGGCAAGGTCTGTGGTGGTGCCGTAGTACTCCCAACCTTTGCTTTGACAAAGAGGGCGCCAGAGTAAATCCCGATTGGCTGCATCGCGTAGCCAACGGCTGCATGATGCCACGTGACACAGGTCAGACGCATTAAGACGTTGGAAAATAGTCTCTAATATGTCGTCAGGCACGGCGTACATAGAAGATCCAATCGACGCCACAGAACTGCAGTGACTCTCGCTGTCACTTCCAGAAATTTCGTTGTTGGCCATCGTAAAAGATACCTGTAACAAAATTGAAATTGTTTTCGTTTAATTTATAGTGATAAAAGAATCAGCTCAGCTGGTAACATTTGTTCACTTGACATTTATTTCGTGTGCCTAGATTATTTAGTTTTATACAACGCATGAATAAATCCCCGTCATCTGATTGGTCGGAGTTGAACACGTGTCATTGAATTATATGACACAAGAGGCCACGCCCGGCGCACCTTAGAAAATAAAATCTCCTATCCGCGATAAATACACGTATCATTACGCGGTCAAACTATTGATCTCGGACCAATCAGATAAAGATGAGTTATTCATTTGTATAAAAATAGAATGAATGTTTCGCATTCGTGCAGTGGAAAACATAATTACACTCGGTGCAAGGTGGAATGTTCATTTCCACTCGAAGTTCATCGGGAATGGAACATTACATCGGTCACCTCATGAAATTATTGTTACCACTGAATTCCCAATATTCTTTATTTGTATACTGTATTACCATGTAATGAATTCGGCTATATATGTTTTACAGGGACACGTACTCTCGGCTTTTTTTGCGGTATCATTTATCAGGCATTAGTCCTGGCATAGCCTGTCGTCATACGTATGAAATCATCAGGAAAAGAGTATCAGACCGGGAACCCCTTATGTGAAATGTTAACCAGGAAATGATCATTCGTCATTAATTATAAGTGGTAGGGTGGTGGAGTTTCCCACGCTAGAATGATATATACTCTCACTGACATGCTCGATCAGAAATATCTTGCTCATGACGATCGAGTCACGTGGTTGTGGAAGTAGTGGTTTGAGTACAAACAAAATCAGCTTTTTGACTCTATTGACCTCATGATGACCTTTGATCCGAGTTTGGTTATGTGACATGTCGGGGCTGGGCTACTGATACCTGACAAAGTTTGGTTGAAATCGGTCAAAATATGTAGGAGCAATATGTGCCCTAGACAATGTCAACTATTGTTACTATAACGGAGAGACATGGTGATTTGTTGAGCTGCTATCCCGCAGCTAAAAGCCATTTGAAACGTACCTTTCAGAAAGGAATGCAGTTCACATATCTCCTTTACAGATCTGCCAGTTAAACGTTTAACCATCCACTCACATGTCGCAATTCCAGCGATATATGTTCAGCATGAACAACAGTTAACTGTAAGGGTACGTAGCTGTACAGCTGTGCATAAGCCAGTCACTGCATACGACATGTACAATTCGGAACTGTTTTTTTTTTATACCTGCACATACATACATACGTGAACATTGCGAGCTAAGGTGTATTGCTTCGGTGTATAGTGAAATGGGCCTATCCCTACATAACAATAGCTTTAAGGTTAAACGTTCAAGTTGGTACAAAGCGTTCAAGCGATCAGCCTAGGCGCATGTGCATTGTTAAAGTGTGACTCAGTCAGTGGAGTAAACTGAGGCACGCTTCAATGAAAAGTATAAGGAATAACTTCGCTTTAAAATAGTTTCGCTTTGACAGGTTTCGCTGCGTCACGTTCTATTTGTTTGCAATGTGACAGCTACCTGGCTAAGTCAGAATTATCTGTTGGTCTGGAGACCAGACTTTATTGCCTGTATATGGGCGATTCCAAGCAAACCGAGGCATGACCCCCAAAATGAAATTCATTCCAGAGCTTGTGTTTTACTTTTAAGCTATTGTTAACATGCACATGTAAGGATCAGGATATAATATTTATTAGCCAATCCTTCAACATTTTCTGTGCAAAAAAAAAAATCAGATTACTAAAGGTGGTCTTTGATTGGAAAAAAATCAACATTTCAATATTCAAAGTAGAAATGGTTGGTTCCTTTTACACAGAACTGGCCTAATTAAAACTATATTATACTTCGATACTTTAAGTTGAGATCTTCTCAAAACAATTTCGAATTTGGGACCACGGCTCCTTATATAGAAGCTAGTGTGGGTATAATTCAAATCAAGTTTTTGATAATGCAGCCAAATGAAATTGATTCTGTATTTGCCATTTCATATTTTCCTTCTTCCCTTAGTAACAACTATTGAATTGATAACAGAAATGAAAATGGTACCGAGCGTGGTGTCATCAGGAGGTGTCAACAAATGAAATGCGAGTAACCGGTAATGCGAGTATCCAGTGTAATGCGACTAACCATGTAACTTTCCATGATGACAATGAATACAAATTATGACTTTTGATTAACTGATTGACTGTTTTTTTTAGGAAATAATGTAAGCCCCTAAACAATCTTAATTGATGCAGACTAGTATTTGTAGTACACTAAAATAATTTGCATATAATCGCTTTAGCCCCCCCCCCCCAAAGTTTGTCTAGCCCCCCCCCCCCCAAAAAAACCCACCAAATCTCTAAAAAAAACAATGTAGAGGTGACGTGACATGCGAACAGTGTTCCCCTCAATAAATAGTCTAGAGAAGGTGGTATGTGTACACTACACTGTAGTTAATAATGTGACTGATTGTAGGATTTTAACAGCGCTCCCCCATTGAAAATATGGTACGAGCCCCCCTCCTCCTATTGATTTTTGGAGGCTGAAGTTTCCGGAGAAAACAACCGGTCTACATTTGAGCATACCTCCCTGCAAAAAATTCAAGATCGACCCTCCACCCCCCCCCCCCCAAAAAAAAATATTGGCCCTAGAACCGTGCATACGAGAACCGTTTGCTGGTAGTTGGCATCAAATGACCATGCACATTGCGCAATTTTATCAACAATATAACATCACGAGGTCTATAGTTACGCCCATATTCTTTCAGTACCGGTACTGGGGAAAAAAAGGTGCAAGCAAGCTGTGGACTGAACCTATTGTCTGTGTAATTATTATCGTTAGTGCATCCATCTTGACATAGTTATTGGTACTTAAGCGAGCGGCTTATTCCGGTAATCAAGGGCATAAAATCCACCGTTCCCTGTCGGCTCATCCATTGTAAGTAGGCGTCGTTTTCCGTCTTGGACACCCCACACGTTAATGTAACAAATGTTCCTTCTGCCGACACTCCACCAGTCCTGTGCACTAAAAAGGATGACAAATTCACCGTCAAAGAACGATGACTTGATTGTTCGTTGTCGACGTTGCTCCATCACTTGCAGCATCTGTCCTGTTCTTGCATCGAATGAACGGATTATCCCATTCGTACAAAACACCACCACTATGGCTTCTTTGATATTGAGAGCTCCGTTCATGTTGGCTAAATTCTCACGGATAACACACTCAAGGGTGCCCTTCCGAATGTCAAAGACATGGGTTGTCGCATAAGAGGTACACAGTGCCACAAGATCCCCATCGACCACAACGTTTCGTGAAAGGAGACTGGGATTCTTATCGCAATCTAATTCCTTGAAATGAGACAAATTCCTAGTCCAGTTGCTATGCAGATGGTGAGCTCTCATGTAGACGCCTTTCCACCTGCAAGTGCTGGTTAAACCCGCTGTGTTGTCATCAGTCACGATCCTATCATTCTGGAAGGTGACGCCGCGGTCGTGAACTACTTCACTAGCGCCAGTTTCTTGCTCGGAAGGTCCGTAGGAGGCTATCTTGGCCAGGTCTGTGGTGGTGCCGTAGTGCTCCCATCCTCTGCTTTGACAAAGAGTGCGCCAAAGTGAATCCCGATTGGTTGCATCGCGTAGCCAACGGCTGCATGATGCAACGTTACACAGGTCAGACACATTAAGACGTTGGAAAATTGTCTCTAATAAGTTGTCAGGCACGGCGTACATAGAAGATTCAATCGACGCCACAGAACTGCAGTGACTCTCGCTGTCACTTCCAGAAATTTCGTTGGTAGCCATCGAAGAAGATATCTGTAACAAATGAAACTGTTTTTGTTTATTTCATATTGACCAAGAAATCAGCTCTATAGCTGTTAACCTGTTTTCACTTGACAGCTCATTCGTGTGCCTCAAATTTTTAGTTCTATACAATGCTTGAATAAATCCCCGTCATTTGATTAGTAGGCAGTTGATCACGTGTTATTGAATTATTTGCTCCAAGCCACGGACCGGTAGTCTGAGTTTCACCCGTTATCCACTGAGCCAAGTATCTTGTATAACGTCGAATTATGTCAAAGCATGCATATTTATGCGATCTTGCGCCTCAGCCTATCGGAGTCAACTTTACTAAATCGTGACGTCATTTTGTCCCAAATCAGGACTATACTCGTGATTAGTCAATTCAAATGCAGTGTTTTTGTAAAACAACAGCCGGGCGCGTATCGCGTAACATTATAATGCACAGCGCGTGACACAGCTTTTTTTTTATCCATGTCTATGACACGACAACGGGTGAGTGACCGAAGCACCGAAGACACGATATAGAAAGCGCCCGCTGATTGGTCGAAATCTAGTGGTCAGGATGCAGTTGTCTTGCATAATTAATTAGCGAATTGTTCAAATGTAATAGACCTCGGCTATATCCATTGCTTATTACATACGGACCAGCCGCGCCGCAAAAATAGGCCCTAGAAGTTATTTTTATTCCGTGGTAAATAGAAGTTCCATAACAGGGTGAAACTATACAGCTGGCTCTGAACATTTGGATGATTTTATTCAGGTGTTGTATACAACTAATACTGAATATGTCACATTCGTACAATGGACAGAATAATCTCATTCGGTGAAACAGATCGAATCTTCCAATCAACTTGGCTTCGCCTCCTTGAATCTAACATTCCATCTGTCACCCCATGAATTTAGTTTGACCATTGCACCCACCGTTGAGCACAAGCATTCATTCCTGTGTACTGTATTACCAGGTGATAAGTTCGGCTATATTGTGTGAACAGGAACACTCTGAGCTGGGATCACCTTTCATGTATTAGTCCTGCAAGAATTCCTGGCGACTGACGTACAAGATCATCATGGTGTGGACATTTCATAAGGATAACAATAATTCGTCAATAATTATAAGCAGTAGGTCGGGGGAGTTAACCACGCTAGAATGAGATACGCTCATTAAAAAAACATTTGAAACATACCTTTCAGAGAGGAATGCAGTTCACATATCTTCTTTACGGATATGCCATTTAAAACATCCACTCGCAGGTCGCAATTTCAGTGATATGCTGATCACAATGCACAGTTTACTGTAAAGGTACGTAAACTGAAGCTGTGTATAAGGTAAACACTGCATAGCAAATGCGAAATCTGTACTGTTTTTTTTCACTTACATGTGAACACTGAGATAGTTCAGGTATTATTGCCTGGGTGTAGTTAAATAGTCCCATCCCTGTACATGGTTACAATAGATCCACTCCCTTATTGTCATGCACAAGTGGGCCATCAGACTTTGAACCCTCTCACAACCACGAGATCATAATTATACTGCACCTCTATTTGCCAAACCTCACACACTAACGCTGATGGATATTAAAACACTTCAAATATGATTTTCATGTTCAGTAAGAAAATCCACTCGCAGGTCGCAATTTCAGTGATATGCTGATCATAATGCACAGTGAACAGTAAGGGTACGTAAACTATAGCTGTGTATAAGCTAATCACGACATGCAACAGTCAGTACTGTTTTTGTGAAAACTGAGATGGTTCAGGTATTATTGCTTGGTTGCAGTTAAATAGGCCCTAATAAATCCATATACATGGTTACAATAAATCTACTCCCTTATTGTCATGCAGAAGCGGGCCATCAGACTTTGCACCCTCTGACAACCAGCAATCATACTACACCTCTATTTGCCAAACTTCACACACGAACGCTGAAAGATATTAGCAAACTTTAAATAGCATTTTCATGTTCAAGTACACCTTTCTTCTTGGTGTATTTTCGACTTTTTTCGATTCTGTGCATGACATTCATAAATATAACACACGTTCTAGAAATAATCTCTATGTTCCGTACACTCGCACAACTTTCTCCATGAACACTCTTCGTTCCCATGGTCCTCGTCTTTGGAACAACCGAGACACAGTCGTGAGAACAAAGTCTTCTGTGGGCCACTTCAAATCCGGCTACAAACAATATCTTATCTCCTGTTACGACTAGTCTATTCCCTACTTTTAATTATTTTTTTTACCCATTTTCTGTCCATAATACTTCTCCTTGCGAACTTTTCTATCATTACTTTTTAGGTATTCACGTATTGATTTGTCATTAAGTCTGGCATTATATTTTAATTTTATATATGCTCTGGATAATTTATTATGCTGTTTTGGTAATTGCGTTTGTCTTAGTTGTCTACTCCAACGTGTTCATATATGTTTACTGTCTTATGTATGTGTGCACCAATGCATGATTGTCTTATATACAATTTATTTTCATCGTGTATTTTGTTTGGCTATTTGATTGTTTTGTTTGTTTATTTTGCGTAAGATTATAATGAATTTGTTGTCTATCATTCATTTTATTTATTAACTAATTTAATTCGTTAATTTTCACTTTCTTGTGTGATTTTTTTTCTTCATTATATATTTGTTAGATCAGCTGATTTATCTGTATTAGTTTTAGATTATGTTGTTACCTAAACATTTATGCATGATTCGAATGTTTTACTAGTTGCACGAGTTATTCATTTATGGCATTATCTATTTTGTTTTATCTCCTAATGTTTCCATTCATTCCTTGTGTATTGTATTTATGTTTGTCCGATCGTTAGTCTGTCTCTGTATTTGTTGAGTTGTCATTTCGGTTTTGTTTTGACAAGGCATCTCCATAAAAAAAAAACCGGCTACGGAAGGTGCCTCCGTAATTGCCTATTGATGTATTATTTTTATTTCTACAAGTATAATCTTGATAATATTATTTATAAAATCACTTTGTTATGTTGTTTAATAAAAAAACGTGGCATTATGCAAATACTTGTTTATTGAGTTGAGCTTCGGTCCACAAATTGGGCCACAGGTAATAATGATCAAAATGCTCATAGCGATTTTTGGCAAGGTATACACATTAAGAACTGGAAAATGTGTGATACCTTTGCAGTGAGAGCAGTTGCAGTCTTTTGGGTGTTATCACTTTTTTTTTCAAAATGGCAGATATTATGCTTGAACCGGATAAATTATATGTGGTGACAAGAATGTTTTTGCTGGCATGTTTCTGGGCCGGGTACCGAGACCCAGATGATTTCTTCATTGGAAGTCGGTAAGGGGCTCATTGAGTTAGGGTCATAAGTCCGACTCCTGAAGACTTGGCCATCGCCAAATAACTTTTTGTTTTATTTTCTTTCTTTGCCATCGGAGGACAATTGCAAGAATGATTACTTTGTTATATTGAGAGCTTGTACTGTAATCGTTCGAAAATATTTTTTTTTTAATTGCTTGAAAATACAAAATTTAATCCAGCTATAATGTTTTTATTCCATTGTCGCAAAACTGCATGTACATGATACGTTCCTCTGCGCATACCTTGTTCAGGCCTCTTCCCTGATCCCAGACTGGGGGGGGGGGGGGGATGTCTTTAAATCCTATAGTGGAATTTATTGTATATGTGAGCGCGAAGCCCTGAAGGCGTAGGGTCCGGGTACGCTTAAGAGCCCCAGAAAAAGTTTTGATTGCAGTGCTCTGTCTAGTTTATTATTGACAGTGAGTCAGCCAATGCGTTGGTCGACAGGTACTAGAACAATTTAAACAATTGCGAAAGTCAGTTCATTTGAATTTACTGTATTCATTTCGTATGTGTCTGTTTATCTATTTATCTATTTTGTTCTCCACTTCCAAAAAATAATACATGAATGATAGTCAATTACTTATTGGCACTTATTATACTGTGACGAAGAAGGTGCGAGCCAGATCTTGATTTGAGCTATTTGTCAGTAGTTCTGAGAACTTAATGTGGATTTTTATTAAAGGCATGATCATCGCGAGTGATTCCTTTTTGGTCAGGTGCCATCACTGGTTCACCAATAATGATGGATGAGGAGTGTCTTCTTACGAGTATCATAGCGAAGCATTCTGATTTCGTCCGTCCAGATGGTTTCAGCATCGCGTAGGTCACGATCAGCAGCGACGAGTCGTACCAAGCCATTAGGAGTGGCTTCAAAGATGAACTCTTTGTACTGTTCCTCCTCTTTTTGGCCGAACAATAAATTGAAGGAGCACATCCTTCCATTTGCCTTCTTCAAGGTTGAACAGGCCTTGTACTCGATCAATGTATTTTTAGTTACTAATGTTCCACAAAGATCATAAGCGAACATCACGCTAGACAAACGGGTGTCCAAATGTTCGTGTATTATTATCAAATTATTCACCAAGTACAGATTCGACTTATTGACACACAAAAAGTGTATCTTCATTTGACACTCTCCCGTGTGTAGGCACCAAGTGCTAAGAAGGCACATGGCACTGTTGTCGGTGCTCAAACCAACGATGACGTTTTCCCCGAGTTTGACGTTTGACCTTTCGCCTGGGCATTTTAGTTGATGCAAACGCTCTCCGCTACTCGCATCCCACGCGCGAATGTAGTTATCAGAGTGGGCAGCCGCCAGAAGCTTATTCTGGTAATCTATGTCATACCACCCGTCAATCTCTGTCGCATCGTCCACTGTCAGCAGGCGTCGTTTGCCGTCTTGGACACCCCACACGTGAATGTTGCCACTGTCCCTGAAGACCCTCCACCTGTCGTAGGTACTAGCGATGACCAATTCACCGTCAAAGAACAATGACTTGATATCTACTGGCCGGCTTTCCTGATCCATCACTCGTAGCGTCTGCCCCGTCCTTGCATCGAACACACGGACACTTCCATCTAGGCAACCCATCACCATTACACCATCTTTGATCTTAATCATTCCCACCGAGTTTGGTAACTCCTGATGTATAACACATACAGGGGTATCCTTCCGAATGTCAACGATGTGGACCGTCTCACGAGAGGTGCGCATTGCTATAAGATCTCCGTTTACAAAAGCATCCAGATAAGGATCAACCTCATCCTTATGTAATTCTAATTTTTTGAAATGAGAGCAATTCGTAGCCCAGTTTCTTTCAAGGTGGTGAGCTCTCATGTAGACGCCTTTCCACCTGCAAGTGCTGGTTAAACCAGCTGAGTTGTCCTCGGTCACATCATTGTTGAAGGTGACCAATCAGATAAAGATGAGTTATTCATTTGTATAAAAATAAAATGAATGTTTCGCATTCGTGCAGTGGGAAACATAATTACACTCTGTGCAAGGTGGAATGTTCATTTCCACTCCAAGTTCATGGGGGAATGGAACATTACATCGGTCGCCTCATGAAATTATTGTTACCACTGAATTCCCAATATTCTTTATTTGTATACTGTATTACCATGTAATGAATTCGGCTACATATGTAGTTATCAGAGTGTAGCTATCCCGCAGCTTAAAGCCATTTGAAACGTACCTTTCAGAAAGGAATGCAGTTCACATATCTGTTTTACAGATATACAAGTTAAAACATCCACTCGCAGGTCGCAATTCCAGTAATATGCTGATCAAAATGAACAGTTAACTGTAAGGGTACGTAGCTGTACAGCTGTGCATATTGCCAGTCACTGCATACGACATGCACAATTCGGAACTGGTTTTTTTTTTCACCTGCACGTATACGTGAACACTGCGAGTTCAGGTGTATTGCGTCGGTGTTGTGGAAAAGGCCTATCCCTGTCTTCAAGGTTAAACTATCAAGTTGATGCAAAGTGTTTAGCGATCAGCTTCTATGAAAAGTATAAGGAATACACTCGCTTAAGAAATACTTTCGCCAAGACAGGTTTCGCTGCGTCACTTTCTATTTGTTTAATGTGATGGCTACCTGGCTAACAGAAGAGTCAGAATTATCCGTTGGTCTGGAAACCAGACTTCATTGCATGTATATAGGCGATTCCAAGCAAACAGAGACATGACCCCCCCAAAACGATATTCATTCCTGAGCTTGTTTTTTAATTTTAAGTTATTGCTAACACATGTAAGGATCAGGATATATAATCTTTTTTCTTAGTATTTTAATTTTTCTTTTCAATATTCAAATTTGAAATGGTTGGTTCTTTTCACACAGAACTAGCCTAATCAAAACTATATAATACTTCGATTCTTTTCAGTTGAGATCTTCTCAAAACAATATCAATTTTTGAACCACGGCTCCTTATATGGCAGCTAGTGTGGGTGTAATCTTGTTGCATCGATTTGGGTATTTAATACGAGTAACCAAACAAAAAATCTAGTTTTTGATATTGCAGCTAAATGAAATTGATTTCGTTTGCCATTTCGTATTTTCCTTCTTCCCTTAGTGACAACTATTGAATTGATAAAACAAATGTAAATGATACCAAGCATGAATTCATCAGAAGGTGTCAAAAAAATGAAATGCGAGTAACCGGTAATGCGAGTATCCGGTGTAATGCGACTAACCATGTAACTTTCCATGATGATAATGAATACAAATTATGACTTTTGATTAACTGATTGACTGGGTATTTTAAAAACTAATGTAAGCCCCTAAACAATCTTAATTGATGCAGACTAGTATTTGTAGTACACTCAAATAAATCTGACCAGTATTAGAATCCATAGGGCCTACATCAAAAGTTGCTCCTATTTTGCATATAATCGCGTTGTGTGCAATCAATCTAATGTTGATGTACAAACAGTGCAAGTTTAAGACTTAATAAGGGAATATTATCCATCAATATGCATAACTTGCACTTTTAGAGCTATTATAGTGTCATGTTCACGTATCTTTCAGCATGTTCAATAGGCCTGTGCTCGGCACCATCAAACTTGTCGAAAGACAGCTTTAAATTGAATTGTAATCTTTTAACTATGTTGATACTTAAAAAAATGGTTAATTGACTTAATTGTATAGCCTAGCCATTTGTTTTGTTTGATACAATGATTTAGATTAAATGCGACCTGTCCTGATCAAGATTTGATTTTTTTTCCAACCTAATGGACCAAATTGTAATGCGAGTAACCGTAATGCGAGTAACCAAAATTCTTCTTTGGTTATCTTTTATTTCTTTATTTGTTCGATGGCTTTATTTTGGTTTCAGTCCATACGTTTATGGTTGTGCAACTCCATGCAGTTAAGAAGATCTGATCAAAATTGTGGAAGTAAAATTGTGGAACCTTTTTTATCTCTCCAAGCTACATGAGCGTGTGGTTTTTGCCAGACTGTCTTCGTTTTTACGGATGAATGGTCTCCTTGACAAATACCAGTCGGCCTATCGCTCAAACCACAGCGTTGAAACTCTTCTTGCCCACATGTCAGGTCATATTCTTCAACAAATGGACACAGGCAAAGTCACAGCTAGCGTGTTGCTAGACCTGTCTTCTGCCTTTGATACAGTTGATCACACCATACTCATCAACCGTCTATCTTCACTTGGGATCAAGGGCACAGCTCTGCAATGGTTGTCATCATATCTCACTGATCGCCATCAGTCAGTTTGCATCAAGAACATCAAGTCTGCATCTGTTCCTCTGTGCTGCGGTGTTTGGCAGACCTCTTCTTTTCTCTATATACACCAGTCCGCTTGGCAAAATAATCCAGACATACGGCATTCAGTACCACTGCTACGCAGACGACATTCAACTGTTTACATCATTCAGCCCACTTCAATCAAGTGCTGTTGTTGCTATGACGAAGCTCGAAGCCTGCATTGATCACATCAGAACATGGATGAGCTCCAACTGCCTCAAGCTACACAGTTTACGTCATGTTTAACTTAGTTGACTGCCAATCAGTGAAGGCCAACACAGTAGTGAACACTCGTCACCAGGATTGTCTCACATTTAGTCACCACTATGCTAGAACTCAAACCCTGAAAAAAAACACCTAGTCATGTCTTCCCCTGAATCTGGAGTAGTTTGCCATCGCATGTAAGGGACTCTCTATTAGTTGATTCATTCACACTGTTTAACACCCGATTATCCGCCCATTATTATGAGTATTAAAACCTTGAGCTGGAAATAGCCCCCCCCCCAGTGTTTAACTCTTTTGATCTACTTTAATCTTTTTTAAAGTAATTTCATGTGTATGTTTTTCCACTGTAAACTGCCATCATTCTTTTATTTCATTGTTATTTTATTTTATATTATTTTCCTCTTTTTTGTGATTAAGTTTATTTATTCATTTATTTATGTGTGAAATAATGTTGGTTTTCAGGCCTATTTTTCCGGTTGCTTATCATTTATTGTTACTTGTATTTATTTTGTTATTACTGCTTTTGTTGTTGCTTTTCTTGTTCACTGGATGGAATCTTTTTTTTGTACGTAGTTTTTCTCGCATGTCAACTGTGATTAAGTATTTTGTACTTTTCTCTATCAGGATTTTATTCCTTATTATTTATTTTTTATTTCATTTTAAATTATTTTGTTTACTGTATCAAACTTTCGTTCCGTGTTTTTATGTTGTTGTGTGGTTGTTGTTGTCTTGTCTTGTCTCGTCTTGTCTTGTTTGTTTTTTTGTTTTGTTTCGTCTTGTCTTTGTTTTGTTTTGTCTTGTCTTGTCTTGTCTCTTGTCTTGTCTCTTGTCTTGTCTTGTTTTGTTTCATTTTGTTTAGTCTTATCCTGTCTTGTTTTACTTCTGTTTGTGTTTGTTTGTTTGTTTGCTTTTGTTTAGCTTTATATTATTGTGTTTTAACATTAATTTTCTTAATTGTTGTGAATTTTAACGAATCTTGCCAGTGTAAATTGTAATGAAATAAGATATCAGTAAAATTAATAAATACTGTAGAAATGAGGATGAGGATCTTCTATCATATTTGACGATTTTTATATTTTGCACTATTTCATTGAAAATCTCATCAGCCATCTGATACACACATTTTCAGCCATTTGATTCGCGAATTTATATTTCATGGTGCCACACCTTGAAAGCCCGCACGTACAATTTTGACTTCGTCATCTGCGTCATTTCACCATGGTAACGGACAACAAATGAAACGATTGAAAACCCAACATATGAGTCCTTTCTTGCTCAGTTCACGAAGCGCATTGCCGCACTGAGCGGCGGATATCGAGGACGGACGCTGGTGCCACGTTATCACATTTCGTCGCCGATTCTTTCTGGTAAGGAACCGTATACTGTTGTTTCTCTCCACCAACTACGAGGCTAAGAGATTTACCCAAGTGACGGGGACAGAAGTGGCGGGAAAATAACACTGTACGAGGTAAGTGCGGCTGGCTGTGGGTTTTTAAATGACCGGTAGGCGAACGTCGTTGACCATTAACGATTTCTCCCTAAATTGCTTTTTTACTGCTTAAAGTTTTTGGGGCGTGAACAGAAGTGCATCAATAGCTTTTTACAAGGGCAAAATGTGACTCGAGACAAAGGAAATTCAGTACATTTTTGCTGCTCCTGACACAGCACGTATACACTCTAAAAACTAAAGTGTTCAATTCAACTTTATAAATGATAACTTTAACACTTGCTAAGTGTGCGGTCAGTGATCATACTTTGAAAGTTGATTCAACACTTTCCAAAGTGTTACGAATTCTAACACGTTTAGAAAGTTACAAAAGTGTCGACCCTTTTGCAACACTTTTCCAAGTGTTAAAAAAGTGTTGGGATCCAGCATTTTGAAAATCTTAGAAAAGTGTAGAAAAGTGTTGGATAGGACCCTTTTAAAATGTTAAAGCAACTATTCAGTTACCCCTTAATTAAGTCATAATTATGACTTACATCTCATAATTACGACATATCTCATAATTATGAGATATCCTAAGTCGTATTAACGACTTAATGCTAAGTTATAAGATATGTCATAATTATGATTAAACAATTACTAAGTATCCCGATGTAACCATTTGTGTAAATGTGAGATTTGTTTATACTGAGATATTATCGTAGGAACACTGCACATTTTTATGTAGACTCTGCTTTTATATCGTACGAAATTAACAGATAGTTTTAGACTCTATAACAGATGAGTGTCGCTATACATGTTCGTACGTTCATACGTGGATTGGATTTGCCTGATGTATCGATACATGGTCCTCATATGGAAATACACACATCACTGAGATTGTAAAGACTAAAGATTGGTCGTACTTCTGACGATTGTAAGATACGTACATGTGTACTTACATCATCGATACATCACGCAAATCGAAAGCACGTTATGTACGTACACGCACAATGTATAGCGACACCCATCTGTTAGAACTAAGGTCTAAAATTATCTGTTAATTTCGTACTATATAAAAATAGTATTAACATCAAAATGTGCAGTGTTCCTACGCTAATATCTCAGTATAACAAATCTCACCTTTACTCAGCTGGTTATATCAAGATGGTCGGCGATGTTGGTCGATATGTAGGACAAAAGTTTATGAAGAACGCAACGCCATATTGGAGCTCGGACGGAAAAAAAATCTAGTGCGCGCGCGGCGCGCTGAACTCACTATCCAATCAAAATGCTCAGTCGCCTAATACATTGCTGCGCATGCGTCTATGCAGGAAAGCTCACAACACTTTTAACATGTGAAAAGTCACATCTTAAAGTTGGTTAACTTTAGCATTACTAAGCGTTGGAATAACCTTTTGCAACATTTGAAATGTTGTTTTGGTAGTAACACTTCGAAAATGTTAAAATTCAACACTTCAGTTTTTAGAGTGTAGCACGTATTAGAAAGGCCGTTGATGGCGGTTTATGTCGGTTTTTCTGGTCTGACTTTTGATTCTATTCTGATTATTTGAAGTGAATTTGTATGAAGATTACAATGCAATGGCGTAGCCACGGGGGCGGCGGGAGGAGGGGGCGACAGCCCCCCATGAAACCTTGTCGCCCCCAGTCGCCCCACAAGCCCCCACCGACATTTTGAGTTTCTAAAAAAATTTTAATTGATCTACATGCCCCCCCCCCCCTCATGAAATGTTCTAGCCCAAGCTTGGGAGTAGATCTAGCGGGGAAAAAATATTTAGCATCTTCTGCACAAATCAACGATCTTACTATAACTATACATCCGGAAGACGGAAAGTGCCACTAAATGAGTGTGCATATATTTTTTTGGTGCGTGTGATTTTTTTTTTTGTACAGCGGCCGCCACTTATGATCTGGCGGCCGCCAGATAATAAGTGGCGGCCGCCACATAAGTCGTCATAATAAGTGGCGGCCGCTGTACAAAGAAATATTTTCACACGCACCAAAAAAATATATTCACTCTCATTGAGTGGCACTATCCGTAAATTCACACAAGAAAAATAGGCTTACATCATTTCCAAACGAGCGTAAAACACCGAGCAACACAGTTGTGCTTTTTAGGCTTTGCTCCATAAAGGAGGAAAGACAGCCAAAAAAGGTTCAGATTTATAAAGAAAGAAAACATGATTCTTTCAAAAAAAAGAGACCAAAATTACTTTATATAACTTACATACAAAATATAAGGCCGATAGAATAGTGCTCATACGTCGGCGCCCTGGCCAAAAAATCTCGCTGGGCCCCAACCCCCCGGCCCCCGGTCAATGTTGTCTCTCATTGCGCGGTGTGTGCTCAATTAGCTGGAGAGAAAAACATGCGCGGTGTGTGCTCAATCAGCTGGAGCGGGGGGAGCGGGGGGGGGGGGGCGGAGCGGAGCGGGTGACCGTGGCAGGCTCAGGAAGTGTCCCAAAATAACGGAATTAGTGAATACAAACAAATTAAAAAGATTGTATTTTGTTTGCCTTTCGTATAAGAGTCTTTTTAGCTAAACACAAACTGCATTTTGTACAGTTATTGGCCAAAAATGGCATGGTGAACCGTCATGGTGAACCGTTACGATGCACGCCACAATGAAGTTCGGGATTTTAAAGGATTGTAACATGGCCTCTTAATTATTGTCGTCGGTACTTTAAGCAGGGATCGTGATGGGTTCGAATCTCACCGGAGATAAATACATGTGGATTGTTTCCCTGCAGCACTCGGGAAGTAAAAAGTATACCCTGATTACCACCCATACGTGTTAGGGAAAGCACGACAAATATAGGCCTATATGTATTTGTTATTTCGAGTTTACTATAATTATTATCTTGCCTAAATATGTGTTCTTTCATTCAACCTTCGGCCGCCATTTCACATTTTGGAAACAAAACTCAAGAAAATAGCCCCCCCCCCCCCCCAAACGGCATATCATGCACATTTGGATATATGAAGAAATTCAGACAATGTCTGAATGTACTTGATATTGGGATAACAACACGCGCGCGCGATGGTTTCATACAACCTGGTCAATGCATATACACGATTCAACATGACGGTTCACTATGTCATTTTGGCCGATATTTTTACCAAAAAATACAGATTGTGTTCAATGTGAAGCCGTATTAGGATGCACAAACAACGTGTTATCTTCTTCAATTTGTTTTTATTCCCGTCATTCCGTTATTTGGACGAAAAATCCATCCAAACCATCGTGTAACCACGGTGCGCCGCCAAAAATAAGGAGAGTCACTTACTTTCTTTATATATTGGTTTGGATGGATCACCGATGGATTTTTCGGCAAAATAACGGCAGATTAATTCGTACCGTCCCATGGTTCTCCCCGGGATTTTTTTTCAAACCTGTGGGGGAAGTTTTGCTGTGATTCAACAACCTGAAGCCATGGCGTGAGGTTCGGGGCCCACTGTTTAAGGGCCCAAACATTTTTGAGAGAAGATCTTGTAGCTAGCCCCTATTTTTGTAATTGAAGAAAAAAGTCAAAATTGTTAACTTAAAAAAAAATCAACATTTCACAACCTGTGTTAAAGCTTTCTGAACTAGAAAAGTATGGTTTACATTGACAAGTATGTTTCAAATAAAAAAATTAAGGTGAAGAAAAAAAATCCTTATTTTGCTTCCGATTACATGCCTTTCAAAATAGCATCAATAGGTCGGAAAAATTATTTCGCCATTTTTTGGGGGGTGCTGATTAATGGAGCATCATAATAATATTAGTCTAGAGCAAGGAATCATGTTTATTTTGCGTCTGGATTATTTTCATTAGCGCCACGAAAATTATCAAGACTGGCCATCAAAAGTGATTAAAACTTGCCTCACCTAATTAAAAATATTGTTGAGGAGGGTGATTCCACTATGCTTAACATACATCACGGCCGCTGGCGCCACCGACATTCAGTCCGGGCCGGACGTACATCGCGCCGTACACACGGCGCAGTATGTGTACGGCCTGTTACAACTGATAATGTAGTAACCAACTGATAATGTATCACCAACCGATAATGTCACACAAATTGACCGATAGTGTAATAAATGTTACTACACTATCGGTTACATTAATGAGCAAAATGAGCCCCCTAAGTTTCCTATAAAATATAACTTCCAAACTGAAAAAAAGCAAACCAAATACATTTAATACTTACAAACATTGTTTGTAACAATTCGGAAAGTTATTTATGAGAAGTTTGTAAATGGAGGCAAAATATGTGCAGTAATGTTAAAGTCACGTGGTATATACCGCGCTATACAGGGTGGATTAAAAAAAAAACACGAAGCCGAGATATTATTGCTAATTGGAACAGAAGTAGGGAACATGTGAATCAAAGGAAGATATCATCTGTTAGGGTTGAATCTTTTCTTTAAAATGACACCCTGATCATGTAATTACATACACGATTGACTGAGCAGTGACCAATTTTATAAAAGGGTCTATTTAGAGAATTGCGCCACTTTTCATGGTGAAATCTTTTTTTCCCCACCTGCCTTGATTGGCAACCATACCCTTTGGTTAACATGTGCCCTACCTTTGCTCCAATTAGCAACAATATCTCAGTTTCGTTTTTTTTATCTGCCCTGTATAGCACGCTTTATTTTATGGGAGACTTAATTAGGGGGTATATTTTGGTCAATTATTTTGGGGGACAGACTAGCGCAGCGTGATTTCCGCGTGGGACGGCGGCCCGGGCTTGTACGCAGTCTCCGGTCAACATTACCGTCCGGGTCCGGCCGCTGCACGGTGAAATCATTTGTGCCGGCGTGGTGGTACACCGAAGTACACGGTTATTTATTGGTACGGTTATTTATTGGAGCACGGCCTGGCATTTTTGGGCGTCGCATTTTTCAGCTCTGGCAGGGATCATTTTGATAGATTTCATGCAAGACTAACATGCAAAACGGCTAGCTGTGCAGTCGCACTTGTTAAATTATCCTTTATCCTATTATTATTAAAAGATCATACGGTGTCTGCACTCTGATGTCTGTCTGTCTGTCGGTCTGTCTGTGTGTGACTTTTTTGTGTAAAAGGCCTAGCGTGTGCACAAAATGCAATGGTTATTTTGTAGGTGTCCAGGCAGTGTATAGGCCTATGCATGTCCTGTGCTATGATTTGTCTCTGGCAAATATCAATAAAAGAGAGGGACTGATCAGTATGAAGCTTTGCAGTTGAAATGCTTGAAAGTTGCCTTCATGAGGTGATTTTGCGTAAGACAAAACCAGTTTTTTTTAACCATGTGTTCAAGTATCGCCCATGCACAAAAACAAGCAATCGTGCTACGCCCGCAAAGAAAATCAAATCAATGGCTTTAAATGGGAGCTACAATCCCGGCCAAAATAGTTGGGACACTTCCTGGGCCTGCCACGGTCACCCACTCCCCCGCTCCCCCGGTCAATGTTGTTCTCTCCAGCTGATGGAGCACACACCGCGCAATGACAGACAACATTGAACGGGGCCGGGGGGTTGGAGGTCCAGCGAGATTTGGCCAGGATTGTAGCTATAGTTTGGTTCCCTGACCAAAAAATTCTGACTATTTCTGAAATTCTGAAGAATATCGGCGCGGGGTTTCCAAAAAGTCCGAAGTTTGTCGAATGCATTTCGTCGACAATCTCGGATAGTGCCCGGGTATATACGGGTATAAATAAAAGGTTTTATTTACCTGCCATCATCATTAAAAAAAATGTAAAAATGAGTCGATAATTGATATTCATTGCTTGCATATATAAAACTTAACATTCCATGGCGATTCTGCACATCAAGTATATATGCACTCAGATCGTACGTCATGTACTACAGGATGTATAAAGAGAACTCGGAAACCCAGATGGAAATGTAAATTATATTTTATACAATCTAATAAAAATTGTCAAATAAGTTAAAAGATCATATAAAACGCCATTGTGTTTTCTTTCTAATGATTCTTTGAGTGTGTCTCTGTGGCCGTGGATGACTGAGCATTCGTTGTTATTCTGTCAAGGGTCAAAACCTGTACATTTAGTAAAAAGTATTGAGATACGGCAAAGATGAAAGGACAGGAAGAAATAAATCATTAAATTCTGAAAGCAAACCTGCATCAACTTGTATCTAATTTTATTTACTGTTTGGTGTTAAATTATAAGATTTGTTTATAAAAAAAAACACTGACAAGATTGCCTCAGGATACACGTTTTAGATGTATGCACATTGTTGTTTATGAGACACTCTGTAAAAGAAATACATGTGGATTAGTGAATATGCCCGCGGGTTAGTTAAGAGTCTGTTTCAGTAGGCCGGCTGGCTAGTGACAAAAAGGAGTTAGAGGAATTGTACATCAGTGGCTTTTGCTATAATTTTCAGAAATGACCTATTTGTGGGGTTAGTATAATGGATCAAATATTGTTACACTGACACGTTTGAAGTTTTGTGTTCGAAAATGCTGGAAAAACCATGAAAAACAAAAATGTTCAAGTTGTCTGGTTCCCTGACTCCACTTAAGATGAAATGGATGAAAAAATACCGGACAATTGTAAGGGAACCAGTCTAGCTGGCCTGCACCCGTTCATGAACATGGAACCAATAGCAAACACAATTTGGACTGAAAAAAATGGTAAAGTAGGAGCAGAATTTAAAAATCGTCAGGTTTTTCCAACGGTGGTCGGCCGACCACCGTTGGAAATGTATACACAAGTACCATTTTTTCTTGAAAATGACTTCACATCAGGGGCCCTAATTTTACATGATGCTTTAGACTGTCATTTACCAGCATCCTAGCAAGGTATTTCGTAACAACTTGGTAGCTTTATTTTCGATGTTTGCAAATGTTGTATTTTTAGTCCAAAAATGTGGGACTCTCAATACTGTGTGTGAGAGTCCCAAAACGTAAGGAATTGAAAACATGCAATACAAGAAAATAGACTGGCACCTGAAACAACCAGTCCAACAACTCTTCAGCAGTACTGCATCGATAAACCATGCCAAAGGAAACGAGTGGCATGAACCGGGAACTATTTCTCTATGTTTACTACATATTTATCCATAGTCAGGCACCAGACAAATGGCTATGAATGAACAGGTCAGTCTTTTCAAATAGTTGGACCATGGTTGGACATGTACCAGTCTAGTCTTTAGCCTCATTTTGAAATCAATTGACTGCCCTCTCACGTGCAAAATATTGAAGAAATGTCTCCTTTAAACATTGAATTGAGTCTGCAAATTTGGTTGGTAAAATTCAGAGGACTTTCTCTTTGCCCTGTGGAAATTTTGGAGAAATTTGCTGGCTATAAGTGAGTAAAGTGGGCCTGATTTAGTTTTACACGTTTCATATCACTCCAGGTACCAGTCCGTGTCGAACCCTGCAGGAAACGAAGCCAAGTTTTGAAAAAGGGCCGTCATTATAATTTTTACTGTGAAGGACGGGAGCATTACATTAAAAAAGGGGGTTAAAAAGGTATCATTCCATCTTATTTTGTAATGGAGAGAGAAATACATCTAGATCAATTTGAGCTTGGTTTTAAAATCAAAAGTGGAAATACTACATAGTTTCTTGAAATTAAAGCTGGAGAAGCATATTACAACAGAACCCTAAATTTTCAGAAACTTCGATAACTAGAAGGATCGATAACTAGACCTGAATTAAGGCCTGAAAATGAATTGGAATCACCAATAGTTGGAGTCCCGTTCACAGAATATCCCCTCGTTGTTATGAAGACCTGCTCATTAGTGACGTGTCAACTGCTTTGTTGGAAGAAATGTAAAAAGAAAAGTCTCAATGTTTTATAATGATTGTCATTATTTAAGTTTAAACAGAGTGTAATTGGTGGATTACTGTGTTTTGTGTATTAAGTACTGCCCAACCATTTTTCATTCAATAAAGCTTGTCATAAGTATACTTTGTGCTTGATTTAATACGGCTCCACACGATGTCAGAGCCACAGAGACTCTGCATTATGTTTATATAGAGCGCCACTAAGCGCCCTTATATGCATGTGATGAAGGAAGAGTTTGTTCTTCTCCATAGACTGGTTTCTAGTGCCTCTGTCAGCGATTCTGACTTCATCAAGATCTTGTCATCACGATCTTTTATTTGAGTGGTATGTCAGTGGGATGGAATGTAGTTAAAGATGTTTTATTGGTCAAAATGTTATTTTTTTGGGTCAAAATACCATTTGTTTACCATAATCATTAATTTTGGTGGTCAATTTGTCTCCTTGTTTTAACATGCAAACCGCACTACCCTACTGATAAATAATCTAGTTATTACCAGCAAATAAATGGTAAATATTAGTTTTATCGATGCATATCCTTCCTTCTTCGCTCGTACGGGCCCCGCTCTGCAAGTATGACCCTGGGAAGGGCTGATCTCATTGAGCTCTCATTGGATAGATTTTGCGTGACCTATGACGTAGCATGCAGCATATAAACCACTACAGCTGTTTATCATACCTAGCGCGCTAAGTTACCCATAATGCCATCCGTTCCTCCTTCACAGGATTCCTTCACAACTATATCAGGCCCTTGCGCTCATATCAATTTCACGCTCTTTGATTCTATTCTTAAAAATCAAACAGAAAGCAATTAGGGATTTCAATGACAAGTAGGGCAAAGAAGGCGTCCTTCGTTTTAGCAGGAATTTGAAAATGTGCAGTCATACCAATAATAAGAACACTCTAGGCTCCCAATAGTAATTCAGCTCCAGCAATTCTAATGAAAGCAATTAGGGACTCCAACAACCATTTGGGCAAAATAGGCGTCCTTCATTTCAGCAGGAGTCTGACAACAAGCAGCCCTATTAATGATAACAACACGAACTCTCGTGATATTGGTTCAGCGTCTGTAATTTTGAATGAAATGGTAGCGTGCGCATTTCTTTGTTTTCGAGACAATTTGAAATTCTCAACTCTCCAGTTATTGTGCCTGCTCACAGCAAAGGCCACGATATTAAAAACGTCTGTTTTCCTTCCTACATGCTTCAATTCATGCTTCAAACCTATGTTTCAGTGTAACCACAAATAATAGGAGTTGCATAGAGCCTCGACTCCTCATTTCAGACATTACGCGTGCTTTGTTGTCATTGAGGTGTCCTTTATTTAGCTGGAGTCTTTACGATATTAAGCAATCACCAACCACAGGAACTCCCGCGACATCAGATATAGTTCCAGCGATTCTTATGACATTGTGTGAGGAAGCATATTGGCGATTGCAAATCCCACATCTCTAGTTATTGCACCTACTATTTTGGAAAAGAAATGGTGAAAATTACACTTTGAAAACAAATTAAACTAAGGTGTATTTGCTTATTTTAAGAAGAGTGATATGTTACCCAAAAATTCACTGAGGGTTAAAATGCTTTACATGGATATAATCTTTAAAATATAACCCGTGATGATAAAGCCTGTCTATTGAAGCATTGTTGCTCAGCCTGCGATACGCAGATAAATCATGTCATACATAATGCAGTAAGCACGGAAATTGACACAAAGAGACAAAACCATTAACTTGTATTTCCAAATATTAATTGACATCGACGGAGGTTTTTGATAAGGAAAACACATAAACTGCTATCATATATAATGCAGTACTAGCTTGCCCAGTCGTATTCGCTATGGCTAAACTTTTATTGACTGCAAAGGAATCACCCCCGGGCCGATGCATGAATTCATTGTGTTTGACTCGTGGCAGAAAAAAATACCCTTGAAATGTATGTGGGAGGCTGCCTCTAGAATACTGAATCAGACTTAAAATTGAAAACCGTCTGCTAAATAAATATATAATAAGTCATGCCATTTGTTGGCAATTGCCAATTCGGTTTTGACGTTTGTAATTATGAAAAAGTCGCTATGCCTGATAATATGGTGAACAACAAATTTATCGAGCTGTCATACATAATGAGACACCTGCGGAAAATGCGATACCATTGCGGTCAGTGTGGCGTATCCAGCTTTTGATGTCGGGGGGGGGGGGGGCGAAAATGTAGACATGTTTTTTCTCCGGACACTTTTGATAAAAATGGTTACTTAAAAATATCTTTCCAAAAAATCCCAGAGGGAAAAGATGCCCCCCCTGCCCCCCCCCCCCCCGGATACGGCTCTCATTTGTGGTGGGGTGGGGGAGGGCATAAAGGATCAATGGTCCTGATTCTAATGGGAACCTCACTTTCTCCAACTGGTGTCCGCACTAATGTTGTGTTTTATTACAATTTCATCTGCCTTAATTTTATGTGCAATTTGACTTCTTGTAATTTTATTTTATAAAAGTATTTTGAACCTCGGTCTTTTTATGAATGTATTTCAAACCACCTTTTTTGTGTTATCCTCATCAATGCTTATATACAATGTGGATATACAATGTAATGTCTGTCAGTGGAAGTATGTTTTAATTTCATTTATGTTTTAATTTCATGTATTGAAACCATTGTACTTTTTGAATGTAGATGACCACAATGGAACTAAGCTGCGTTTAGCTTTTTGTGTGTTATACCTCGACAATGCCTCGGATACACATTGTATTTCTGTGATTAATCTAGTCTGTTTTCAATTTAATTTAATGTTCATTTGTTCTTTGTAAGATATTCGTTGAGATTAGGAAAATAAAAACAAACAATTCTTGTCAACGCGACTAGTCAGAAAGTTCAAGTAACGGGAGTTTTCAGTCGTCCGATCACATCACAACCCGAATTTGATAGACAGCAAACAGTTCCGTGAATATCGATCAATAGTATTACTTCTACAAACTGTCGCAAACTGTAGCATGGTCCTGTAAAGCGCGCGATACAACAAAGATTTCAAACTGACATAGAGGGTTGTTCATCCAACGATTTGTTTATAGTGCACAGATGTGGATTGTAGTGGTCAGTAGCATTTTGGAATAGATATGCACAATTTATTCGAATGATTAACAAATGTCACAAGTCATAAATGTCAGCCTTATGCGATTTCTAATTTAGACATGGGAGCACAAAAGTTTTTAAACTCGATTATCTCCAAAAGTGTTTTTTGCGTGCCTTGGCTGCTAACGTCTTTTCTCTTGGCACACGGAATTGTTCAATTTCAATTAACCAGGCTTGCAAAGATAAAGCAATGGAATCCGAAAAACAAATAGATTATTGTTGCTTTCAAAGTATCGAAGAAAGCATAAAGTGATGTGTAAACACGACAAAGAAAAGGTACGGGATGAAGTACCTAATTGTTGGTAGATTCGTGTGTTATAAGACTCCGGTATTATTATTATTAAGACGGTCCGCGAAACATACGTCATGGTGACACCATAGGTCATGGGACGTCATCTTAAAGGTGTATATTTTAAAGTCCTATATTTAGAGAACTACAAGTCCGAACGGGTTGTGACTCGGTATGAAAGTAAATAAGGGAGTGTTTTTAGCAGAAATGGAGTTGATTTCATTATGACGTTACCATGGGTCATGTGACGCCATCTTAAATTCCCATAAAGAACTACGAGACTTCATGGAACTTTGGTCATACATGAAATTGATAATTTATCTGACTGCAAAGACATAGAGTTATGAATAATCGTTTTGTTGAAAAGCCCTAAGTTCTGTTCATTGAACAGACATAGACCTGACAGTGGTTTATTTTAAAATTCTTTGCTGCCTCCAACTTTACGTCATGTTTGACTCTTGCTTTTTCTTTTCTTCAGATGTTTAACTTGAGAAGTGGCCATCAAGCCATGGCATCGGGCTGGAATTTAAATGCATTGCTGACAGCACTAATTGCTATAGGTACGTTACTAATTATCAAGTTCGTTCAGTTGCAACGTTATATTTATATGGCTCTCTTGTATTCAATTAATAAGTAGAGTGGCGTCGCCTCATGGTCTGCAGCATCAAACTCAAAATCTGTGGTTAATTGTTCAATCAGATTGTTGGTTGGAGTCCATCCTGGGCTTGCGGTGCGTGTGTCCTTGGGCAGGATATTTTGTCCTCACTTCTTGTTTGTCCATGGGTAAATGGGTATAACTGTGAGCCTGGGCAGCATTTTTTGTGGTTAATTTTTGGCTGCTTTGCACCTAAATGGAAGCGTTGTGTTGTATACTCCCCAGAAAGCTGAGACGGTTGTTTTATGAGCCCAACGAGCAGGGGTAATAATTATGTTAAGCGCTTTGAGAGTCCATCTGGTACCGATTGCCCTATAACAACATATTATTTCACTTTACTTTGTCAAGTGTTAAGTATGAAAATACGTCTACCGCTGAATCTATCCAGGCATTATTAAGGTCTGAAAGGTTTCAAAGATCCCTTCATCTTGCAATTTCGTTGCAATTTGGTCAACAGATTCCTTGCATCAGGCTTAGGTGCACCTTGCTCCATTTTTCTCTCTTCCTGCCCTGTGGTTTCACATGATATGTTTTAACTCGCTTGCATGCTTGTTTGTTTGTTTCACTGAATAATGCAGTGGTCAGTTCAGTCTCGGCCCGAGTCTGTACTCTGATGATTGACCTAGACTCACGCGGTTGCGGCCAGCGCATGGGGAGATATGTCCTGCCACCGGGGGATCCTTGCACCTGTACAGGGGTCAGACTGGGCGGTCATTGCCACCGCTACGCGCCTGAGATGCAGGGACAGGATCCACCGTTGTATATGGACATGCTGCCGGAGGTGACTGCTGAGGTCATCGGCCGTTGGTTTAACTGCACTTCGGGCAAAGTGGAGGAGACGACGCACGGAATCACCTCTGAGGCACCTAGAAACGATGGTATATACAAGGAAACAATCCTACCGATTTAATCAAATAAATCTTGCTGACAGTGCAGAAAGGACTGGTACTAAATACCATGTGAATATATTTTGGCAGAAATTGTATACCTTTCCAAAGAAAGCAATTATTGAACGTGGTTTTGGAAAGTATTTTTTTTTATTTGACGATATTCGTTCAAAGGTTCGAAAATTAGCCACACTCATCCCTGGAACCTCGACGTCGGGAATATTAATCAGACAAAACACACTGTTAGAAATGTCCGTAAATTTAAGGACTCCGTAAAGTGAAATATTCCGTATTTTCGCCGTAATTTTACTGACTTTCCGTAAATGTAAATATTAATTATGCTAATTAGCGTGATAACAATCAATCACATTTGCCCAAACACCTACACATAATAAAGTACATCTAAGTCCAACCTCATGTTAAGGGTCTCTTTATTTTACGGAATGAAAAAAAAATCCGGATATTTTGCTGCAGGAATACGGAACGCCATTTCTTTTGCTGGCAGCTCTAGCCTCTCGCCTCGGGTAATTATCGCCCATCCAGACTCAAACCGGTCTTAAACAGAGTGTTATAATACCTCCCAAACACACATTTATTCCCTTAATAATAATAATAACAATACATATATTACTAACAGCTATAATAGGGCGACAGATTTTGCTAACTCCGTCCACAATAGGGCGACACACCTTATTAAGGCGACACATAACTGTCGCCCTTTTGTGAAAACGACCCTTAGGACAAGGAATTTTGGTGTCGCAAACCATCTAGATCGGTTCCTCATGGTCCAATTAGTAAAAATACTAAATTTCGTGGAAAAAAGATAAGGTAAACTTGGGTTAGGTGACAGTTTAGGTTTGTGCACAAGTCTATGGGAAAGTCGCCCTATTGCAGCAAAAACAGTTATTATTATGTTTATAACGCGTATTTATAACGCGTCGTCAGCGGACCTGCGTGATCTTTCAATTTCAGTCTTAATCGAATGAGCCAGGTACGGAAGCGTATATGACCATCCGAGTTACTGCGTTACTGAGATAAAATATCTTGGAAACATAGAGTTCCATCATAAAATATCTTTACAACTCGGAATGCAGCAATAGCCCATCATGAAAACGCTGAATTCCATCAAAGCCTATCACAGAAACGATATTTCATCACACCTTAGGCTACATATACTCGAAAAATGACGGAAATGGCTTCGAGCATTCCACAACCTCTTTAAAAGTGTACCGAAACGAGTTAAGGTGTGGCTTGCACAAGGTTTTTTCTCTTTTTTTTTTGTTCCTTACTTTTTTCGTCTTAAGATGAATTTCCCTCTGGGAAAAAAAAGATAGAGGGTCTGGCTGAAGGGTTGGTCGCCTTTACTGAATTTAAATCAAACGTTTGTTTTCAATATCTGATTTTTAAATTAAAACTCGTGGATTTTATGAAGATCATTCTTAAAAATACAATGTAATGGATTTAAAAACCAAACTTTTTAAGGAAAAAGTACCACTATATTTGTACGTGCCTTCATATTTAATGGTAATTTCCGACTGAACATTGTCCAGTTCAGTTGCAAATCATATGTTAATGAAAAAACAGGAAAAAAATAATATTGAAGCTCAGCCTTTAAAAAACATTAGAATTTAAAAATGATATTTTTGGTTTTTATCTAATTTATTATAAATTTTATTTTACACGTTACATGCACTGGTTCGATTACGTCATGAGCTAAACAGTGCAAAATTCATGTTGATTTATTTAAGATGGGGAAACAATCATGTGCAATGTAAAGTGAAAAGAACTCAAAATACACAAACGTACATGTGCAAAGTGTGTAAAACGTGCATTTGGTACTTATATGTGTGTACAATGTTTCACGTTGATTCCTTGAAAAGTTATGAAGAAATTCCTTTCTGTTATAACACTGACGCTTTATAGAGGCTGAAAATTTTCACCACAAATTACGCTGCTCAGCTTCCGGAACCTTCTCTTGCTGTAATTTGTGGTGAAAAATCAGTTGAAGGAACTCTGGAAGTGCCATCTGACGTGTTCAGATACTGACCTATTTTATCTCAGGATAACGACAAAATACAGGCAAGATGACGACATCCTGAGATAATTTGTAAGGGGATGACGACATCCTGAAAATAGGATGACGACATCTTAAGACAATCTCTTCTGGCATGATGACATACTGGGATAGTTTATAAGGGGATGACGTTATCCTGAAATTAGGATGACGACATCCTGAAAATGGGATGACGACATCCCGAGATAATTTATTAGGATGTGACGACATCCTGAAAGTAGGATGAGGACATCCTGAGATATCACGAGGTGCATTGAATCCATCTTGGAAACGCACATGACCTCTCATCATCAAATAAATACCAAGAATATACAGCGATATGATAAATTTTATACAAGCCGCACGTCCACCTGTGCGTTTTCAAGATGGCTTCAATGCACCTCGTGATAAATTATGTCGTGATGTCGTCATCCTGCTTCCAGTTTAGCGTCATCCCATAACAAATTATCTCAGGATGGCGTCATCCTATTTTAGGATGTCGTCATCCCCTGATAACCTATCTCAGGATGTCGTCTTCCTCATTTTTGGATGTCGTCATCCCCTAATAATTAATCTCAGGATGTCGTCATCCTACTTTCAGGATGTCGTCATGCCATAATCAATTATATCAGGATGGCGTCATCCTATTTAAGGACGTTGTCATGCCATAATAAATTATATCAGGATGTCGTCATCCTATTTTCAGGATGTCGTCGTCCCATAAAAAATTATCTCAGGATGTCGTCATCCTACTTTCAGGATGTCGTCTTCCCCTAATAAATCATCTCAGGATGTCATCATCCTACTTTCAGGATGTCGTCATCCCCTAATAAACTATCTCAGGATGTCGTCATCCTATTTTCAGGATGTCGTCGTCCCCTAATAAACTATCTCAGGATGTCGTCATTCTACTTTCAGGATGTTGCCATCCCCTGATAAATTATCTCAGGATGTCGTCATCCTACTTTCAGGATGTCGTCGTCCCCTAATAAATCATCTCAGGATGTCGTCATCCTACTTTCAGGATGTCGTCGTCCCATAATAAACTATCTCAGGATGTCGTCATCCTATTTTCAGGATGTCGTCGTCCCCTAATACACTATCTCAGGATGTCGTCATCCTACTTTTAGGATGTCGCCATCCCCTGATAAACTATCTCAGGATGTCGTCTTCCTCATTTTAGGATGTCTTCATCCCCTGACAAACTATCTCAGGATGTCGTCTTCCTCATTTCAGGATGTCGCCATCCCCTAATAAATCATCTCAGGATGTCGTCATCTTGCCTGTATTATGTCGTCATCCTGAGATAAAATAATTCAGTATCTGAACAAGTCGGATGGCACTTCCAGAGCTCCGTACCTGATAAATCTATCCGAGGATGTTGGCATCCCTCTTAAAACATATCGCCATCCCGTGATAAATTATCTCAGGATGTCGACATTTTTCGTGTAAGATGTTGTCACCCCGTGATACATTACGTCAGGATCTCAACATCTAGGATGGCACCTCTCGAGCTCCGTAGTGTTTCACTCGCGCTCGTGGGATAACTATAATAATTTAATACATACTCTAGTCTCAGGTAAAACCAAAACGTAATTCGATTGTTTACTTTTTTCGTTTTATTGTGTCAAGATCCCTGCCAGCCAAGCCCTTGTCGATACAATGGGGAATGCGAGAAAGATGGCGACTCTTTCAAGTGTGATTGTAAACGTGATATCAAGGGAGAACGCTGTGATAAACCTCTTGGTAAGAGTAAAGTGCAACATTTTGAATTTCATAAAGTACTATTAGTTCGGGCATTCTTGCTCTAATTATTGTACGGGTCGGGAATCAGGCCAAATCATTTATATAATTCATTCCATCTGTACCCATGCAGACGGAGAAATGTTGTTATCGACATGGGCGGCAACACAGGGACCCCCGCCCCTTTTTTTGGGGGGGGGGGACCCAATGGACAATTATTTATGCCAGTGCATAATTAAAGATGTTACCAAATACCCAAGTCTTCACAATATTAATCTTACCGTGGCACACGATGTGCTCTCAAAACTATGAGACCGGTAATGCATCCCATAACAAATCGAATCCTGGTACAGTCATGCCACTTTGGGCTTTTTAAAATGGTTATGTTCGAGTTTCATCCCCCAAAATAGATTCCGTTTCTAAAGTGCTATTTTTTGCAGCCATACAAACGTTATTTACATTGGAATGAGACATCGACCGAAAAAAAAAATCGGCCCATTTTTAATAGAATTATTACATTACAATTTCGAATTATTAGCTGCCAGACATGGGTAGTCTAAATAATGGACCACGGCAAATGGAAAGAGTTTATTTCTGAGTTGTTCGTTAATTTCTGTGTATTTTCGTTTATAAGATGGAATTTTACGTCGGGGTGATATAAATCAAATTAGGTTTTGCCCTTCACCGACGTTTTTAACACTGTATACTCGGTGTGTTACCTCCCGAGTGAAAGTTGGAAAAAATCACTCGGGTGGGACTCGAACCCACGACCTCCTGCTTTCTAGTGCAGATGTCTTACCACTCGACCACCGAGCTAACGGGATCGGTTGGCCGGTTCGAATCTGATGTACATAGCAGCGGGTACCGCATAAACTATTATAAGATGGAATTTTGCGTCGGGGTGATATAAATCAAATTAGGTTTTGCCCTTCACCGACGTTTTTAACACTGTATACTCAGTGTGTTACCTCCCGAGTGAAAGTTGGAAAAAATCACTCGGGTGGGACTCGAACCCACGACCTCCTGCTTTCTAGTGCAGATGTCTTACCACTCGACCACCGAGCTAACGGGATCGGTTGGCCGGTTCGAAGCTGATGTACATAGCAGCGGGTACCGCATAAACTATTATAAGATGGAATTTTGCGTCGGGGTGATATAAATCAAATTAGGTTTTGCCCTTCACCGACGTTTTTTAACACTGTATACTCAGTGTGTTACCTCCCGAGTGAAAGTTGGAAAAAAAAAAAGAAAAAAAAATTCACAAGCTGCGTTGACGCGATTCTAACGCGATAGGGCAATTCAGGCCCAATTCAAAACATGACTCAGCAACGTTTAATTTGAAATCGAGATCCAAGAATATTGTTTTCTCGGAATATACAGCTGAAGCTGAGCTGAAACTTCATCAGGTAACCGTTAGTTGTTCAGCACCCTGCTTTAGATTTTGAGTACTTTTGTTGCTTCTAACGAACATAATGCACAAAATAATTACAAATGACGGGAATCTACCTTTAAATTACACAATCCAGGGGTTGAGATCACGCAAGGCGTGATGGGAACAAAATGGCGCACCAAGGTCGTACCCATGGAAACGAGGTATAATTATGTTCTCATGCACCGTGTAGGCTGGTTCCCGCCCCGCAATCAGTATCGATAATGTAGGGACCGGGGGCCAGTCTGCTTCCAAAGCGGATCTGTTTGTGCCTGAAACAAAATCCCCCCCAAAAATTGGTTGAAATAATTTAGGTTTTCCCGGCCAATTTCCCAAAATGTTCATTCACTTCTGAAAATATGTCATTCATTTTCGCCTGAATTTTTCGCTCTGAACACCTGTTTCATTTTCGCTACCAGATCATTCGTTTCCATTTCAGTTCAATCAATTGAAATGATTGAGCAGGACCCTTCCTTTATGCCCATTCAGATACAAGGCTTCTTTTTTCGCTATTATAGAGTGATTAGGGGTTTACAATTAGGGGTTTCGTTTTCATTAACCGTCAATCAAACTAGCTGTACCTGAAATCAATTTAGAAAAGGTATGCTTGCGTAAATGAATGCACAGGTAACGTAATTGGCCGTCTTTTTCTCAAAACTGAATGCACGGACAATGAAAACGAGTGAACTTTCGTTGAATTGAAATGGGAGAAGGCTTAAAGACGTGCATTCAAATTCAGACGAAAAGGAATGACCGACTTTCAAAAGTGAATGAACATTTTAGGAAATTGGTCTGGAAAACCTAAACATACAAGTTCAAAATGTATGAATATAAAACATACAATTTGTTGAAGAGCCCGGGGAACGCAACTTCAAGGTTTTTTTTATAGGAGATTTCACTTGAACACCACTTCCTTTCCTTATAGATTGCCGTGCTCTGTTCGATGCACGTATCCACGAGAGCGGTGTGTATGCCATTTACCCATCGCAGTATCCACAAGGCTTACGGGTGAACTGTGATGGCAAAGGTTGGATCGTAAGTATAAAACTATTCGTGATGACATATCTCAATTCAAATCAGAAAGGAACTTGATCATTAAATATTACGTTGGCTGATTTTATTCATTCATGCATGTCATTCAAAAGGGAATAGGTTTTGCAATACACCAATAACAGTTTAAAAACTATATCTATATGTCACGCATGGTGGAACTTCAAAACAGCACGGACATTACATCTTTAGTTAATTCAATACATATAATCACATATTATATTATATTCATAAATACCTCAGACAGTTAAGCCATTCCTATTGGTCGAGAGCCCGTCACGTGGCCGGTCTTAAACGGATGATAAAGACGTGGCTAGCTGGTCTTAAACACTTTTCCAGTGTCGCAATAAATGAAGACCCCTAAAAATCCAGTGCCTCTTACCGTTTCATTGGTTGAACGTTCACAATCCTACGGTGGCCCACAACTGTCACGGCCAGCGCAAAAGCGCCGCGGCCAGCGCAAAAGCGCCGCGGCCAGCGCAAAAGCGCCGCGGCAAGCGCAAAAGCGCCGCGGCAAGCGCAAAAGCGCCGCGGCAAGCGCAAAAGCGCCGCGGCAAGCGCAAAAGCGCCGCGGCAAGCGCAAAAGCGCCGCGGCAAGCGCAAAAGCGCCGCGGCAAGCGCAAAAGCGCCACGGCGAAAGCAAAAGCGCCACGGGTTTATTGGGAAGGGACGTAATCATACATGCCGCTACTACATCAAACAATAAAATGGGAAGGAGAATGGCCGCCACCAGGACTTCTATTAATCAGACTTTAATTCTTTTTGAGAAGTGATTTTATGGCTGAGAATATTTTCTCAGCCATAAAATCAGCAAGGAAAACCGGTCAGTGAAGCAACGTTCATGGAATAAATCGTCGATATTAATTTGTTGTAGGATAATTCCAAGATTATTCCAAGAGAGTTGCTGCCGTGAATCAGAGTTTATAAAGGAGAGGGAAAGTAGGACTCGCTATCAGCACCATCAGGGCCGTTCCTCATTTCTTTTCATTTCGTGGGATGCAAACAATTACTTGGACGGGAGGCTCTGTGAGCTGATGCATTTTTTTGAAGAGGTTTTTTTTCCTTCCGACTAGCATGCAGAGAAGAGTTCCGTTAATTTGAGCCTTAGTTCGCCGGTGTGTATACCAGTGTAGGCACGCAAGTGAGCTGCCCAGAGTGTATGAGTTAAGTTTTTTTTCTTTTTCAGTATATCATACACATCTAGGAATTCGATTAAGGCTGTCCTGCAGGGCTGCGGTAGTGGGTGGGTAAGGCTTGTCACAACGTAACTCGCCCGCGGGGCCCATTAGGTTAGAAATTCCCAGAGAGCGGGAATTTCAAAACTCTTCCCTGAACGTTGCTTGCACTGACCGGTTTTCCTTGCTATTTTCTCAGCCATAAAATCACTTCTCAAATAATTAAAGTCTGTGATTAAAAGAATTCATGGTGGCGGCCATACTCCTTTCCATTTAATTTTAGATGTAGTGGCGGCATGTATGATTACGCCCCTTCCCAATAAACACGACTGAGTTGAAGATACTCACAAATCGAGAAATGGATCGTTCGATTAGACAGTTGCAACGCTTTCGACAGAGGAGGTTAGGCTGTGGATTTCATGTAAGGAACGTAACACAGGCGAAGACTTTGGATATAGAATAAGAAATAAATAAATTAACTGTTAAAAAAAGGGGGGGTAAGGGAGAGACACTAAACAAAGGAGAAGTGTTATCGTTCAGATGCACAGTTCTAAGCTCTTCTATGAAAATTTGGTGGCTCCTCTTTCTGCCCTGCAAGCTGATTCTGCGATGATGTGGAAGACCATGTCCACAGGGCAACTCATCATCGCTATCGCTAAGCATCATGAGGTCTTGTTCGGCTTCTTGGTTTCTTGAGCCGGGGGTGGGTGGGCAAATGAGTTCTAGGTTCTAAGTTGATTTCTTTCTTTCTTATTCTATATCCAAACTCTGGGCAGCTCAATTGTGTGCCTACACTGGTATACACACCGGTGAACTCATGGGCGTCGCCAAGATTTTTTCTCAGAGGGGGCAAAACATATTTTTCACAAAAACTTCTTGTATTTCTGAACAAATTCTCGATTTCTCAGTTTTAGACGGGGGCAGAGACATTTTGCCCCCCCCCCAACTCATTAAATTTACACCACTGTGACTTCGCGCCTCTTTTTCTTTTCTTTTTTTTTTCTTTTTTGTGTGTGCTATTCCGGGGGAAGCGCCCCTTGCTCCCCGCGACGCCCATGGGTGAACTAAGTCTCAAATTAACGGAACTCTTCTCTGCATGCTAGTCGGAAGGAAAAAAAACTCTTCAAAAAAATGCATCAGCTCACAGAGCCTCCCGTCCTCGTAATTGTTTTGCATCCCACGAAATGTGAAGAAATGAGGAACGGCCCTGATGGTGCTGATAGCGAGTCCCACTCCTTTATAAACTCTGATTCACGGCAGCAACTCTCTTGGAATAATCTTGGAATTATCCTACAACAAATTAATATCGACGATTTATTTCCTGAACGTTGCTTGCACTGACCGGTTTTCCTTGGCCTTGCTATATTCTCAGCCATAAAATCACTTCTCAAAAAATTAAATTCTGTGCTTAATAAGAATTCCTGGTGGCGGCCATTCTCCTTCCCATTTTATTTTTTGATGTAGTAGCGGCATGTATGATTACGCCCCTTCCCAACTTGAAACCCGTGGCGCTTGCCGTGGCGCTTTTGCGCTTGCCGTGACGCTTTTTCTTTTGCCGTGGCGCTTTTGTTTTGCCGTGGCGCGTTTTCTTTTGCCGTGACGCTTTTTCTTTTGCCGCGGCGCTTTTTCTTTTGCCGCGGCGCTTTTTCTTTTGCCGTGGCGCTTTTGCGCTTGCCGCGGCGCTGTTGCGCTTGCCGCGGCGCTTTTGCGCTTGCCGTGGCGCTTTTGCTTTTGCCGTGACAGTTGTGGGCCACCGTACAATCCTGACGTAGGCATGCGCAAAACTACCAGCGAGTCAGAATTTTATAGTTCTAAATTCAAAACGCAACGCGCCAGGTGCGTTCTGCGCGACATCGCTTAGAACATGCCACGCGCGCGTCAATCTCCATAAAAGGGCTGTTTACATTTTACTCGTCAGCTGAACACTCCATTATTTTGCTAGAGGGATGTTTCAAAAAGCATGAAGTGAACTCGTTGAACAAATCTGTATTTTTTGAACGAATTATTTGATTTTTTTGTTATCAAAAAAGGTATTTATGAATGGGAATAAATATGTGCTCAGTCGGTATTTATCACTCTGTTTAAGACCACTTAGAGTCTGGGTGGTGATAATTACCCTCGCCTCCGGCTCGGGTAATTATCAGCACCCGGACTCTAAGTGGTCTTAAACAGAGTGATAAAAACCTCCAGAGTACACATTTATTCCCTTATTAAGGGAACACTGAAAAATTGCCTGGGTTAATTTTACCAAAGAAAGGGTGAAAACTTGAACTACCCAAACTTGGGTTGTTCTATAACCCATTGTTCTATAACCCATTGTAAAATTAACCCAGGCAATTTTCAGTGAATCAACATATGCTTGGCAGCTTTTTTTCAACAACTACAATGTGCGTTTAATACCGGCTAAGGTCCAGGCTGGTCGCCGATAATTATCCGCGTCCACGCCCCTATGGCCGGTTTTAAACGTACCTGTTTAATACCGGCCAAGCACATAATTTATTCCCATTCATAAATACCTTTCGTTCAAAAAGTCAAAACAAGTCAAAAATTCACAACTTTTCAACGATTTCGTTCAACATTAAAACTAAATAATGAAACACCCCTCTGACTTGAAATGTCCAGCTTTGTAGTTCATTTGAGCGCGGTCCGTGAGATACCGAAGGAGAAAGCATGGACCACTTTAGTGGCATACTACAGCTGTAAAATGCAAGCTACTCTCTGTACCGTTTCGTTAGTGTGACGTCGCTCCAGTTAAAACCAAGCCCACTGCACATAAGTAGCATTGCGCCTACTGCGCGATGTTGCGCAGAACACAGGAATTGTGTTTAAAACCAGCAGGTGTTTTATCTAGTCTGGTTCCCAGACCAAACGATTCTGACTATTCCTGATGAATCTTAGGTCAGGCAGCCTCCATGGCTAAAAATAAACATGACGTCATTGATGGCCCTTTTTCAAAGCTCGGCTTCGATTCGGATTTCGCTTTATCACTTTTAGCTTTTAATGTTCTGAACACATTTTAAAGTAAATCACTTGCTTCGTAACATCATACAGTTATGATAATACAGTTTGATGTTTCTGTAAACATTGACTTATGTTGATCTGGAATCTTCAAAATTAGGCACCCAAATAGCACTGTTAGCAGGCGGAGCCGAATGAAGACCAAGTTTTGGAAAATCTAAGTAAAGGTCGTCAAATTCAAAATTGTACATGACACAGCAAAAAGTTCGCCCATACGAGCCGAGTAAATTTGATTCACAAAATCGTTGTTGAATTTCAAGTTTTCTAAATGAAAACAATGAATATCAATTATCAACTCATTTAAAAAAAGAAGAAGTAATTAGCACTTAATTATTCGGAAATACTCGGGCGCTATCCGATTGTCGACGAAACGAATTCGGCAAACTTCGGAAATTTTCGGAAAAAGGAGGAATTCCTCCCGTTTTAGTCACGTGATATTACAATGTATTACCGGAGGCTACCGGACCTAAGATTCATCGGGAATAGTCAGAATATTTTGGTATGGGAACCAGACTAGTGTTTTATCCGGCAGTTTAAAACCACCCACGTGACTGGTTGTTGACCAATAGGAATGGGTAAACTGTCTCGGGTATTGATGAATTACAAATACCATGACAACGCGAATTGAACAGATGCATTTGTTAATTCAAGTTTAAACAGAAACTCCGTGCCAAGTCGGTATTGATGTCTGAGTAACTCATAGATATCATTACACATTCGCTTACTTTCCATACACTCTTAACAGGTGTTTCAGAAGCGGTTTGATGGGTCGGTGAACTTCACTCGCAACTGGACCGAGTACCAGGACGGATTTGGCGAACTCTCGGGAGAGTTCTGGCTTGGAAACGAGAAAGTCCGTCAACTAACTTCGGAAGGTCAATGGGTACTTGAGATCGAGGCGGAGTATAATGATACATCCGAATCAAATCAGCAAAGAACGTGGCGGTGGCCATTCCGCGTAGAGGGCGACAGCTATAAATTGGTGGTTGAAGGATTCACTGGTAAGATCCATTTTTCTTATCCAGAAAGATACTCATTCAACTTCCGAATAATAACATAAAAACGGAACAAAATGATTTTTTTTTAGCATTTGACCAAAACCAGTGAGGTAGCTAAGAGCGGGCTTGGGGTCACCTGCCACCCCCCACGCCCCTCCCCTGAGACCTGTGACCGCCTCCACCACCCCCTTCCCCTCTACACAGACTTTGAGGAAGGCAACAACGCACTGAGTGCCCTCCCCCCAGAAAATGAGGTCCCCTGCAAATTGGAACCCATTATGTTTGATGGCCTCATATCCTTTCATACCAACAATTTTTACATTACAATAAATACCAAAAACAACAACAAAAATCCTATCTAAGGCAAAACAAAAAAAGTCTCCGGTTTCTGGTATGCGCGCGCGTCGCCGTAGCCATGCGCATCAGCAAAATGAAAACGTTTTTTTTTTTCAATGAAAGATGATGTCTCAAAACCGCCAAACTCACTGGTTTGACTGGAATCCTGCTGCTGCACAATTTTAACGTGTTTTTTGATGGGGTTATGATCGACAATAAGCTTTATGTGGCCTCTCTGGTCTCCCATAATATTTGCACTCAGTTTAGTCGGGCACCATTTGCAGTCATCAGCCGGAATTTGAAGCAAAACAAAAAAACAGTTAAAAAAAAAAGAGCCGCGTCGCCGCACCACTTTTTGGGCAAGCTCCATACCAGAAACCGCAGACTTTTTTGGGGCCTAATCATGGTGTTTTACCTAAAAGATCTATCTTGGTCCACTCAAACCGGTTGCTGTCGAATTCCCGATTTATTGCACGTTCATTTTGAGATTGAATTTACTGTCCAAGGAGTATTACGGTAGAAGAAGGAAGCATTCCCCTGTTTTCCAGGCTCACTTGCATTAACATAATAAAGTATTTCGCTCTTTTTGATTTGTTATAGATGGTTTGCCTTTCCTTTCCATCGATACCCCGCACGCGTTTTCGACGTATGATAGAGACAACGACGATGTGAACGGAACCAACTGTGCTGAGGTCGAGGGAGGAGGATGGTGGTTTGGCCAGTGTGGATCTCCGCAGGATTCTTGGGGCAATTTTAATGGAAAATATTCACTTCTGGATCTAGTAGTTCGGAGCAGTCAAATGAAGCTACGCCGTTTCACTCCACTTGGTAATGCACAGTAACAACATTTCATTGTATTATTGCACTTGATTTTCGCACAAAAAAGCAAACAAAATGATAAAAATTCGGGATTTGAGCCTTGACAATTAAGTATGAATTTCAAAGCACATTACATAAAAATGAGAAATGAAAGGGGCCTAAAAATGTCTTCAGTTTTGTTATGATGAGACAAAACATGTTTGCTAAAATTTTGTATCTTCATTTCTTTTAATAAACACGATTAAAACAAATATAAGGCACCTATAGAATCGGGCACTTTTTTCTTAAAAAAAAAATATTTGAAGATATTCGTTCAATAGAGCGTGAAAGTTCACACCTGGTGGCGCGCTTCCGGAATCCTTGAATAACAAAACCAACGCGCAAAATTCTAAAATTTGCATTATTTTGGTACATTGATTTCTTAAGAAAACCACAGTTGAAGACCTTTGTAAAATAGTTACTATCGTGCCAAAAAGTGACCTCTCACTCTAAAAAATCTGAAATACATGTGGACTAGTGGAACTCGGGGGACTTTATATATAATTTGTGGCGGTCATATGGGTAAAACTGAAAGTTAAATATGCGACTAAAATGTCTTTCAGGATATACATTAAAATAAACGGAGAGGACTCATTAGCATTTACAACAAAAATCTTAAATGACCGCTGATAAGGACTGCAATCAAGCCAGCCCGACTAAATCTAGAACCCATCGGCTGTAGGTCGGTAAATCTTCGCGTCATTATACATTTTCGTCGTCACGCAAGTACGAGATGTGAAAACAAACGTGAACGAACGAGGAGACCTGGGAACGATAATGCCGGATGTGTAAGGTCGTAAAAGTAAAATTCGTTTTATCCCAGTGATTTCTTCTTATTTTTTGTGTGAGAAATACCAAGATAAAATTCCAACATGAATGTTTCTTGGGGTGATTATACGGTTAGAAATCATTCTGTTCAAAAATTATAGCAAGAAAAAAGGCAACCTATATAAAATGCCCAAATAGGCGGTCGGCGTGAGGGTTCCGGAAGCTCGCCCCGTGACCTTTTGCTCTCAGGCTCTATACTTGGAGTATTAGCCCTACCCATCCACTGGGACCTCGAAGCCAAGTTCACTTTCAGCTGAAAGAGAAATATGTGCCGAGGGTGATTTGGGGAAGACTTGGTCGCTTCATTAAGATTTATATTCTTTTACCACGAACTATTTCCACCTTTCTTTTCAGATTGTCAACACTTGCATTATTTTGTTGTCAAGGGCAGCGGCATCTACACCATATATCCGGCGTGGATATACACGAACCGAATGAAGGTTTACTGCGATATGGATACAGAACCCAAAGGCTGGACTGTAAGTTTGATTTGTTTATTTGCTCAAATTGCCCCTGTTGAAAAGTAGCATTTAATCAGCAAAATGACCCTGGTGTGAATTCGAGTAGGTAACTGTGAGCTATGTCAATACACAGTCCAAAGAAACTGCATTTAGTTCCATTGGTTTTTGTTGATTACAAAAAATGGAAAAGGCCAATTCCATCGTTCGAGACTTAAACCCAATTTGAAACAATAAAAGTAAAACTGTGTAACGCAAGGTTTTTTTTTATATTTGGTACAAATCTAGCTTAGGCCTTAATGTACATCATGACAAGGTTAAGTTAGGGCTAGCTGAATTAATTAATTTTTAATTAAACGGCCGTTACGGATGTTACGCATTGATAAAAGTTTCTTGCAAGAATTTTGATGAACTCACTGTGTTTGAGGTAGATATAGGTTCACTCTTTAAAAACAACAATAGCATTTTACAAAAAGGAACTATGTGTTGTTATGGAAACATCATACTTTTGTTGTTACGGACATTAAATTATAACGTTACGGACGTTACTTGTTTGAAATAAATTTCAAACACGTGATAAAAACATACTGAATCATGCTATTCTAAGATATTTTTATAAAAATACGAACCTTTCTCTCTGCCTTAAAAACATAAACTCTAAATAACACTTGCATTTGCATGTGAAAACAAGATGCCGAAATGACTACCTAAAACCTATATTTTAGCCTATAAACATTTGTTTGACAAAAAAAAATACATTGCACCCATTCTATCTCATAAGCACATCACTCAAATAAGGCCGAATAAGAAAAAAACATGTTTCTCGTCCGGGTTTTTGACAAAAAGGACGAAGCGGTGCTTTTTATTTTTTTATTTTTTATTTGTTTCAAGATGGCCGCCATTAAAACATTTCCTGCCACCGTTGGTGTTTCCACTGTTCAAAGACACGTTTAAAATGAAAGATAAGTTGGACAAGAGAACTGAACATTTTTAAAGTGTCATTTAGACTTATATTGTCTACAATTCATTTTCCGATGAATTTGTGGACTTTTTCGGTGTTTTTTACTGCATTTTTCAAAAATAAAAAATAATTAAAAAAATCCAGGCGGCCTCCAAAAAAGGAAGCGGGCGGGGACGAGAAACATGTTTTTTTTTACTTCGCCTAAAAGGCATTGTTGTCCCCTTTCATTCGATACCATAATGGTTGTGAGGCTTGTAGTTCTGAGGATTTCATAAATTTCCCTCTTTATCAGCCTTGTCCACTACAGGTAGCAGACCAGTAAATAAACTTCCATAGACCCCAATGGTAAATGCTCCCACTTCAAAAATTCGGGAAAAATACTCACAACTCTCCAAGGTGTTCGAGACACACATCAAATTAAAGCTTATTTCATCATCTTTCAATTTCTGTTCAATTTACGGGGGGTCAACTGATGACTTTTAGGAGAAATTTCCATCTGAAGACGATCACCCCTGAAAATAGTCCTGAAGCCCATCGCCATTTTGAAAAACGATGCCTACACTCCATTGCAAAGTAGAGCGCTTTTAGGGTCCAAATTACATCAAAATTACACAGAACTGCAAGCTCCAAGTCCTGTGCACGGTTTCCACCCATATTTTTAACAAACCATCAAGTTCATGGCCCACAGCATGCTCAAATACCGAAGATTTTGAGGGCATGCAAATCGTGATTTGGCCGGCGCAGGCAATTTCGGACCGATTTACTGGTCTGCACCCTTCAGGTGCAATTGCCCAAAAGCCAAATGCCGCCCTCTATTTGGGTATATACACCAGAGCGGATAAGTGATCATATCTCTTGCATTATGAATTCTCAAAAATAATTATCGCGTTTTGGTTTATAAAATTGCTTTGTGTATCAGGTGTTTCAGAAGCGGTTTGATGGGTCGGTGAATTTCACTCGCAACTGGACCGAGTACCGGGACGGATTTGGCGAACTCTCGGGAGAGTTCTGGCTTGGGAACGAGAAACTCCGTCTACTCACTTCTACCAGAAGATGGAAACTAAAGGTAGATCTGGAGGACGATCAGGGAATGAAGGAAACAATCACAGTCGAAAGTTTCAGCATCCAAGGCAGGGCTTACACTTTGGACCGAGGTATGTTAATACACCGAAATGTAGGTCTATTATGACAGCAATAATAAAACAAAACAAGACAAAGCTGGTCACAGAGCGCACAAAATTATTTCCAATGATTCAGATCGGATTTTGTCCATTCACTGCCGTTACGTGGTAATCCTATTATTGACAAATGTGAGACTTAAACAAGTGACAGTCAGGAAGGCAGGCACTAAGATAAGGTAGGGCCTTTACTGTTTTCCTACAGACCAGCACCAAAACATTGGAGAATCCTGTTCTAACATAAGGCCAACAAAAAAAAAAGTCTCCGGTTTCTGGTATGGAGCTTGCCCAAAAAGTGGTGCGGCGACGCGGCTTTTTTTTTTTTTTTACCTGGTTTTTTTTTTTTTGGCTTCAAATGTCGGCTGATGACTGCAAATGGTGCCCGACTAAACTTAGTGCAAATATATGGGAGTCCAGAGAGGCCACATAAATCTTATTCTCGATCATAACCCCATCTAAAAACACGTTTAAATTGTGCAGCAGCAGAATCCCAGTCAAACCAGTGAGTTTGGCGGTTTTGAAACATCATCTTGTATTGAAAAAAAACCTTTTTCATTTTGCCGACGCGCATGGCTACGGCGACGCGCGCGCATACCAGAAACCGCAGACTTTTTTTTTTTTGGCCTAAACATATAAAATGATGAATTGTACACCAAAATGCGTACAACATTCGACGCTCGTTCTTAAGCCATAACTTAAACCGTTGATATACAATTGCACCTATTTCTTGTCTTTGCCTACAGCGTTCATTTTTGAGGTTTTTGTTATTTAATTAAGTATTAAAATAATGAATGCACTACAGGTCTACTCAAAAGCACACACACCGTAAATGTGCTTGTAATACAATGCACCTATTCCTGGTCTCAATTTAATATTTGTGTTTTTCATCGTCCACTCCCAAAGTGGTGTCGTAAAACTTCATTTATTTGTTTGCTCTTGCGTAGATTCACCGGATTCTGATTCTCAACGTATGACAAAGACCAGGATGAGGAGCAGGGTAACTGTGCAGATCAGCAGGGAGGGGGATGGTGGTTCGGAGCGTGTAGTCATGATATTTCGTACAGCCTGAATGGGAAATATCACGATGGTGGTTTGAAATGGACTGGATGGGCAGGGCATGTAATAGTCAAGTGTGAAATGAAGCTGCGTCGTTACTAATACTGTATAAAAGAAAAACCAACAAAGGAAAAAAAAGGGACTGACCGTCTTTAAAATCGATGTCGGAGATAAACCCAAGGAAAACAATGATAACTTTACAAGTTCTGAATCAATCGAACCGAAATTTATAGTATAAGCAGTTATGAAAGATGACATTGGTTTTAATGTGTACTTTTTTAAGCATTGTAAAAGGTGCAATAGATGAACGTGATGAAGGTTTTGGCTCAAGCATTACAATGAGAATTATGAAAAATAGAGGCTGAAATCTAGTATTAAAATGTATTTGCAATTAGCCCTATTTTCGTGAAATTGACGGGGTTTTAATGTTGCCGTTTTGAGCTAATTTACAGGCAGAAATATGTAGGCATATATCCTTTAATACACAATGAGTGTGGCAAACGAGTCTTATTCAGCATCAGTGATTGAACAAATTTACACATACTAAATAAAAGAAGTTTCCCAGCTGAACATACTTGATGCATTATGTTACAATTTGACATTTTCAGTCCGCACTGAAAATAAGTGAAGACAAACTTGTAATCTAAATATAGTGACGAAGAATAGATGACCTTACTGAAAAAAAGTAGAATTTCTTTCTCGTAAATATTAACCGTATGTAATGCAGTCCGGTCAATTTAGAACAAAACAGGGCCTGACCTAGAACAAATTGCAATATAATTTATTTTAACGTTATCACGCTAAGGAAATATCACTATTTAACATACTAAAAATCTAATTTCATCAAAAGAGTGAAAAAGTGCTTTTATTCACTTTTTCGCCACTAACTTTTCATCATACGTAAACAGTCGTATGGAGGGCGTCGTGTTTTCTTTTGCGTCCGTTACCCATCAGAAAATCCGTTCACATCACGTATGAGACTTCGCGAGACACCACTGATCACAGCAGACGACTTTTCTATGTCCACCCATTATTAACATTTATGGTAATTTACACTGCCGCCGCATACTATAGGATATTTTCTTGAAAAATATCACGAAATTTGAAATTTTTTTCTTCACGAATTATTTATTGGTTAAAATAAATCACTTTGTGCTCAATAAACCATTTGTTTCAGGGAAAATCTTTGTATAAACAGGTCTACTTGAAACAAGGCCGGGCAATGATATACACAAAGAGATCAATTTGAAGTTAAAATTTAAGTGTCTACGCCAATAGGCCGGAGTCCAATTTTAAATATCAGGGGAAATATCCGAAATCCAAGATTCGTGTGTTCGTTTTGTGATGAATTTAGATCATATTGGCATTGACTTATAAAATACCTATAAATTATTCAAAAAATAATGTATACTCAAAAAACCTTAATAAAGACAAATTAACTGGATTAAAATCTTCCAGTGAAAATTTAGCTGAATTCTGGGCTTTAGAGAAAAGAAATATAGACAGTGTGACAAGTGTAACACCTCTACAAATAACATACGTGCCCCCAGATCAAAGCATCAGTAGACCAGGGAGGGAGGGGGGGGGGAATCGATATACCTCGATCAGGATCTTCACAATTTAGCTGTTTAAATTACAAAATTTACTTATGAAAATGTGTGACGTACATGCAAGCTCATGTACAGAACTACATCTGTTTCTCATCAACCTCATATAAATTTTTGTTTTAATAGTGACCAAAGTGTTTTGAGATGTTTTGTTTCATATTTCCATGTACTAACAAATGTACTGTAAGCATCACAACCCGAGGCCGGTACTTCCTGAATGTTCTTAAACCAAATCCAACAAATCACTTTCAGGCGCTCAATCAATAATCTTTAAATAAAGATTTTTCGCTTTACTTTCAAAATGGTTCATGCATGCACTGACCAACCGTTTTCAGTCTGTGTATGATCAAACATGATTTTTAGACATCCCTTTTTGCAAATAATCATATCGTCTGTGGACAAAAAAAATGCGCACTTTAGGCGAAAATCGTCCACTCTATCCGTAGTGCCCTGTATAAAATTATGACTTGAAACAGACATTACCCCGTCAAATGTAGAATTTTGAACCAAGTTACAAACGTATACTGCTCTTAATATAAAACTCACTGTACAAATTTATGTAAAAAGAAAAACGAAATTGTATGACACACGTGACAACTTTGCTTCACTCGCACATGGTCATGAATCCTAAACATTAGCTTATAGGCATGTAAATCGAAGCAAGTCACTAGACGAATTTTTCGAGGACAAAAATGTCCCAAATTTTAATCTCAAAAAATGCTTGGAAAAACACCCTTCCACTCCATAGAAACAATTAGATGTTTTACATGCATGTTTGTGTCTTTATTTGAAGTTGTTTGACGCTTGAATGGTTTCTATTGCAATTTGATCTAGGTCTTAACTTAAATTGACCGGACTATATTAGACTGTGTAATATTTAATTGGTATTTAATATGGTAATACTGCATACAATATATTGTTATGCATGAAGTAGGCCTAAAACAAATATGAGTCATTTTGTAGAGTAGTTCATCCTCGTGTTTTGCGCAAACATCGACAGTTTTCGCCCGTACAGCACTAGCTTCACGCTTGCAATGCACACGATTTATAAGAAAGTTGAATAAAGAATTTGATTGGAGCGGGGTTTGGGCCTTGGACCTCCGGATTGCCGACCTGGTGCTCTACCAACTGTGCTATCCAGCCATCATATCGGCGGCTCCCCATTTTTGTCGATGGCTGTAGTTCTGCAAATCTTGTTCAAGAAACAAGATTGACAGAACTAACCAAACGCATACGCATGCGCGTCTTGATTGTGTCAAGTGTATAGTCATTTGCTATCGCTAAATGCCCACGCTCGTTATTAACTCAGGTCCCAGTACAGGCCTACCTATAGTTACTGGTTAGAAGTTATGATAATTATGATAATTTTAAATAAAAGAATGTATTACTTAGTGTCAGGGGCGGCGGAACCGGGGGACGCAGGGGTGCACTAAAATTACGGATATGTTTTGAGTATAACCATTGCCCCAAATGGTATAGAGAGTTCTGATATGAACGAGGAATATAAAAACAAAGCCCCAAAACCCTAACATAATGCGTAGTTTGCATAATGGCCGGTTTTGAAGAGCACCCCCATTTGGGGAGATGGTACCAGCCCCCTCCCCCTCCCCACCCCCACTTTTCAACACCCCCTACACACACACACTATTTCATTTTACGGAGGCCAAGTGTCCGGTGAAAAAAAAGTGTCGACATTTCAGCACGGATGTGCAAGTGCCCCTTTTTAGTGATGCCCCCCAGTTTGAAAACCGTTCCGCCGCCGCTGCTTAATGTAAAGAGTACGTAATGTTCGATGTGAATGGGAAAATTAGAAATTTCCGTACAGTGCTGCGTCATGTACAGACACGTATATATTACGTATGACGTCAACATCTTTTTGCTTGAAAGAGAACAGTGGATCATGAATAACGAGAACATATTTTATTAAGAGGATTGACATTACTTAGTATATGTGTGGTGAATAATTACAAGTTATTACTATCGGTGAAAAAAACCCAGAGGGATGGAGGAGGTCGACAACTTGACAGGTATATACACTGCAAAGACTGTAGTGTAAATTTAACACCGTTCGGTATCCCATATAGGACAACACCAGTAAAATTTAACACCAGATGGTCCTATATAGATACCAATGGTGTAAATTTATCACTGCAGTTTTTGCAGTGTAACAAGCAGGATAGAATGCGCGTTCTTAAGATATTTTGTATGTGTGAAATACATGTATAGTAGTGCTAAGTGTGAAGTGCTAAGTGTAAAAAATGTTTTTGAACTTATTTTGAAGTACGTGTAAAGCAAAGAATTTAGATTTAATTCTATGAGTCATCATATAAAGTTAGGGTCCAAAGTTAGATCCGAAAATGTGGGACTCTCAATAGTATGAGAGTCCAAAAACTTAAGATAGTGAAAACATGCAATACGAGAAAATAGACTGGCACATAAAACAACCAGTCCGGCACCCGATTAGGACTGTATCAATCAACTGTAATAATGATATCAGAAGAAACATTTGGTACTAGCTCTGACACCAATTAATGATCGTCGGATTTGAAAAGGCGGCCCCATTGAAACTATGGTTCGACACCCCCCCCCCCCTTGATTTTACGGAGGCCAAGTGATTCCGGAGAAAAAAAATGTATTCATTTCAGCATAGATTTGCTGATGAAACATCCCCTCCCTCCTTGCAAAAAAAATCATGGATGCGCCCGCTATTTCTACGCATCTCTCCATCGTACCGACGGGTCAATCTTTTCAAAAAGTTGTACATGTGCCAGTCTAGTCTTAGGCTTCAAAGTATTGGTTTCAATCTCAAGTGCAAAATGTTGAAGAAAATTCTCCTTTAAAATTTGAATTGAGACCTCAAACTTGGCTGGTGAAATACTGAGGACCTTGTCCTTGCCTCATAAGCATTTTGGAGAATGTTGTCAGCTAAAGAGCGAGTAAAGTGGGCCTGATTTTGTTTTACATGTTTGTCTGCACTCAAGGTCCCAGGCTGGTTCAAAGTGTGACACTTTTCCTGTCCCTGTTACCTTGGTAGGCCTACTTTGTAATGCACCATTGAAGTATCATTAGGAATGACTTCAAACGATAGTTTATTTGTTGGGTAAGTGGTTTGCTATTCATAATCACTCTTGGATGACAACAATATCAAGAAGTGCATCAGAATTATGGAATCATATATAGATCCCAGATGTAACAGGGACAGGAAAAAAGTGGACCCCAAATTAATTGATAAAATGACCAATAACGATTCAATATCTGTTGCACAATAAACACTAGTGATACGTGTATGGTACAAACTGATGACCGGCATTCAATTTTTGGACTGTTGCCCCTCCCCCTCCCCCTTGCCTACAATTGGGGACCCCCTATTGTTCCACCTTTTTTGTACTCAACTTTTAAGGAAGACCTCCCATATGACGATGTCCTCACAAGTCACAGTCATTTCAAACAGCCGAAACGGTTTTATTTTGTCCAGATGACAAACACACTTCTAGTTGTTCCATTTCTTGTCTTCCCGCCTAATCTTGTAGTTGGGGTGTTGGGGTGTTTGTTTGTTTGTTTGTTTTTGTTTTGTTTTGTTTTTTTGTTTGTTTGTTTGTTAGTTTTGTTTTGGCTATGTTCGTCCACAAACAACGAGTTCTGGTAGCGGGGCTTTGCTTTGTGGGGTTATTCAATGTTGTCTTTCCCCTTTCTAGCCCTGGCACGATTACAGCTCAATAAATCAAATGTTTTCTTGCGTCATTTGAATCCTTTCAGAAAAATGAGGACCACTGGCTGATGAGGGAATTGCTGTACTGAGATGAGGATGAGCCTGCCTCAAGACATCGTCAGGGCTCCGACAGCCTCATCAAACAGAAACCCGAGGAACCGGATGCAGGGAGGAGGACCGACAGATGAACGGATGACCTGCTTGCTGGGCTTCCCATTACTAATTCTTGAGGTTAGTTTTTAGTTACATGTACCTAAAGAATAAACAGAAACAAGTAATCAAAATGGGTGATCTGGCGCTCTTCTATGTTCTCCCACAAATGAAGAGTGCTGGTAGTGGGGCACTGCTTTGTAGGGTTAATTCGAACATTTCTTTCCCCCCCCCCCCCTCTTGCTCTACCTTTCAGATATTTCTTAATAATAATTCGGATATTTTCTTTCGTCATTTGAATCTTTTTACAGACATGAGGACCATGAGGGAATTGCCCTACGATGGATGAGCCTGCCTCAAGCTGCCATGGGAGGACCGACGGTTGACTGACTCTGCCTGCTTGGTTGGCCATTACCGATTCTTTAGGTATGTTACTTGAAAAGAGACCAGGGATATGTAGGCCTACACTTAAATTTGTTATTCCTTTAATACTATGTCACCTCTTACCAAGCTTGATTTCCTCTTTAAATATTAATTCTAAATTTTGCTAGTTTACTCTTTTTGTCATGTTATAGAAGATGAGGACCGCCAAGTTTGGATGAGACTGGAAAATTACGAAGCTGCTCTGTCTGGACAAGGATGCCCTCATCAGACACTTTCCAATTTGCGGAATATTGGATCAAAAATCAGACTGCATATTATTTTGCAATATCATAAAACATAAAGTGGCTGAGAAAATGATGAAATTTACGCCAAAAGTAACTGAAATCAGTGATGTTTTTACCTTTACTGCGATACCTACCCGAAATATTTGACTAAACGCGTGTGACGAAACGTGGAAACAAAAATCAAATCGGTCCAAATTAAATTACAACGAAATTCACATAGTACGTGGAGTTTCTTATCGCAGCACGGCACTCTGTTTCTACAGGTAGCTACTAGAAAATTACGAATATTACACCGAAAATCAACGCGGCATATAAGTGAAGTGACGAAACATAATTTACACGGCTAAAAAATCACAGCGTTAGTAAGAGAAATAATACTTGATATATCAGTGTTATTTTTCTCACCTACAAAGTAAAAAAAAATCGATTGCGGAAGAACGAAATTAAAGAGACGAAAATTACGGTAAAAAAGATTAACAGCGGCAGCGAAGGAAATAAATATTTGAAAATCGGTAAGTTTCTAAACGTCTAGGCCCTATATGGCATGCAAAAATTTGCTAAGGAAAAATGACCGAAATAATGTTAACAACAAAATTTCAAATTATAATCGGCAGCCACTTCCGGTACGGTACTACACTGCTTAAAAAAAGTCGGAAAGCGAATTTTGGTAAACGGTGGGGAAAATGACGGCAGAAAAAAAGGTAAAAAAATGACGAAAATTAATGAAAAACTCCATAATATCGATGTAAAGAAAATGACTGAATTTCAATTAAAGCAGCATGTTAAAGGCATTCCCCCAAATTCTAGGCCTACACCACATCTTTTAAGTATTATTCGTCAGCGAAAATAACTGCAATTTGTGACATTGTCAAGAAGTTTGCATTCAAAAAGGCCAGAAATAGCCAGGTTATGCATGTGAAAGGGTACAACTTAAGTGTAATCAACAAAGCGATAGGGAAAATGGCTATATAAGACATGTGACATATTTACTATCGCATGCAACATTTCTTCGTGTTTTTGTAAAGGTTTAAACTTAATCTACATCATTTATGTGAGTCCGATTTGGAAAGATCGGCAGGGGATACGTGTTTTCATCAAGTATATATTTCTCCTTTGAGTTACTCATTCGGTTGTCTTACTTTGACCTTTGATAACGTATAAGGCCGACAGTGCTGTTTTATTGAAGGGAAGAACACGAAAACCATAACGGAAAAAAGCGTTGCAGTAATTAAAGAAATCGGTTTGATTATAGACTTTCACGATCAAATCTTTGCAGGCTACGAGTATACCGTACTTAATGTAAATTTTAAAAGAAAGCATTTCAAGATATGCGACAGGTTTAGAGTAACATAGAAAACCACTATTTCCTTGTTGATTTTAGCCTACGTGTAACCCTCCTTCCGTATAGTACTATGTTCAATGTAAGTCCGATTTGGAAGGGATCGGCAAGGATTAAGATGGCATTTTGTCAAATTAATGTCACGTGAATTTCTTTTAAGGGTTGTTTATAGTGTGCGAGTTATATACAGTTTCCAAAGCAACCTGCCATTATCAGCGTATGCACATTATGACAAAGTAATCGTGTCTGTTTTAAAAAGGAAATAATGGAAACATGGGTAGAATCGTTTGGTTTCCATTGGGTCCTACCCATGACCTGGTTATAGGTAGGCTTAGACATAATTATTGGCTACATTTGCAATGTTTCACTTCAGTAACAAATGGGCTAGGCCCAGTGTTTTCGTACCAACTGTCCACTTAGGAAAGAGTTGCAGCTTTCATCAAAGAAACTGATGATCTAAAAGTTGAGACAGACTGGATGAGCTAGGCTGCTTTGTCTGGACGAAAATGAACCGACGATGGACTGACACCGCCTGCTGGCCTGGCCATTACTGATTCTTGAGGTGAGTTTACTTTGAAAACGAAAAAAGATGCATACGCAGCTGTACAGCTGTGCATAAGCCAGTCACTGCATACGACATGTACAATTCGGAACTGTTTTTTTCCCTGCACGTATACATACGTGAACACTGCGAGTTCCGGTGTAATTGCTTCGGTGTATAGTGGAATATAGGCCTATCCCTATACATAACAATAGCTTTAAGGTTAAACGCTCAAGTTGAGTGGTCAAGCGATCAGCCTGGGCGCATGCACATTGTAAGTGTGACTGGAGTAAACTGAGGCACACTTCAATGAAAATGGTAAAGAAAAGCTTTGCTTTGAAATCAGTTTCTCTTTGACAGGTTTCGCTGCGTCATGTTCTATTTTTGAATATGACGGCATTTTGGTTCCAAACAGTGCGACCCTTATGGGTGCAGACCAGTAAATCGATCCGAATTTGCCTACGCCGGCCAAATCACGATCATTTTTGCATGCCCGCAAATTCTTCAGTATTAGAGCATTTTGAAGGCCGTGAACTTGATGATTTAAAAAAAAGGTAAGAAGCCGTGCAGAGGACTGCGAGCTCGTATATCTGTGAAATGTGGATGATCATTAGGACCAAAAAATTTTGCAATGGAGCGTAGGCTTCCATTTTCAAAATAGCCATGGGCTTCATGACTGCTTTTATGGAATTTTCTCTCAAAAGTCATAGTTAACCCCCAGAAAATAGAACAGAAAATGAAAGATAATGATTTGGGAGCATTTCTTGCGGAACCACCATTGGTGACCCCTCAAGTTTTTGAAACGCGCCCCCAGGTCACGCCCCCTTAAAAAAAAAAAAAACACTGTCGTATAGCGCATGCGCGCCGCAACGATGCCGTCATCCGATCACAGCAATTTCGAGCGAAAAGGGGAGGGGTGACTTGGGGTTGGAAATAGCAATAACTCAATTAAATCCTGTTTTGGGGCGCCCTACAGCAAGGCAGCCACAAACAGAGGGTTTGTTTTCAGGCAAGACATCGAATTCAGAGATTTTTTGGATGGAATTTTTGTGGATGGAATTTTCTCCCAAACGTCACTTGTTAACCCCCATAAAATTGAACAGAAAATAAAAGATGATGAAATAATTAAGCTTTCGTGTACGTCTTGATAGTTTTGAGTATGTTTCCTGAATTGCTTAAGTAGGGGCATTTATCATTGGGGTCTATGGAAATATACTTACTGGTCTGCAACCTTATGTCGCAATGTGTTGGAGAGCGCCATCTATAAAACAAATTCTCGCGTAAATGGTGCAGAATCCTTTAAAAAAATCCTGGATCCAGATCCGTCATCACTTTCAAAGTCTAATGGATTTTTACTTTTACCAAGGACCATCCAAAAACACATTTTTATGCAAATCCGTCCATAATCTTTTGATCGAGATATCTTGTTAACAGACAAACCAACCAACCAACCAACCAACCAACACGATGAAAACATAACCTCCAAATTGGCGGAGGTAATAAGTAAAGTCTTTTTAAACATGGAGATCACTGGCCGCGTTTTGGCGCTCTTAACCTGAAACATATTTCTGACGTCACAGCCACCACAGAAAAAAAAAATGTTTGAAGTGCACCGCGAACACGCCTCTGACCACGGCAACAAATTGTCAGTGACGACACACTCACTTTGCAAACAAGCCGTCCATGAACTTTACATGCTTGAGAATGGTGATGGGGGAAGGGAAAAATGGAGAAGATGAAGATGTCGACAACAACATGATAATTTATGTCAATGTGCTAATTGTTGGTAGCAACTGTAGTTTATCATGACGTAATAGCTTAGGACCATGATGACGACCGCAAGTGCAGCAGTATATATAGCTTCGTCATTACAAGAAATCCACCATTGACCTCAAGGTACTTTGTCCATTTGAGTTCATGCTGTAATTTAAAATGAAAACATTACAACAATTCCACAATAGACCCTCTATTTGGAGTACATTGGTCTTCAAAAATGCATTGCAATTTGGAACTACCCAAACTTGGGTTGTTCTATAACCAATTGGTTGGGTAAGATTTTATGTTAAATTCAACCAAAAGTTGTAGTCATACAAGACCAAATTAAATTTGGTCTTGAATGACCACCAGTTTTGGTTGAAATTAGCAGAAATTCTAACCCAAACAATTGGTTATAGAACAACCCAATTTTGGGTAGTTCCAGTTTTCACCCTTTCTTGGGTAACATTAACACAGGCATTTTTTTCAGTCTAGTGTGGGTTCAGAGATTTCGTCAGCACGTGTTAACGGTCACAACGTCAAAGCGCGGCTCTGTGCTATTAACCAAATAATTTAGCAAACACAAGAGGGTATGCACAAGACGTATGCAAATGAGGAACAGTCTGGTGCCTGGATATGCGTTACACATTAGCGTCAAGTTGTTTTTGTATGCGGTGTCTGGGGTAGCAGCGCGAGCACGGCGTGAGTTACGAAAACACGATTTTTGAAATCAAACTGTTACGATCTTATCAAGACAACATGCAGTATCATATTTCATATTAATATGAGCAAATTGGATAGGAAATTATTATTTTCGAGAAGGCGTGGACGAATGATCGCGAAAACACGTACTGCACGTTGTGAATATATAGCACCAAGTACACGATAAAAATCCATTACTAGCCAATTGCGGTATCCAATCAGGATACAGGAAGAAAGTTTCCTATCCAGGGTTTACTATTGGAAACGCGGTTGGAAATAAAGTAAGCACTGGGGACGAGGTTGCATGCACCCAGGCTCATCGCTTGCGCACTTTGTATCACTTGACCGTTTGACCTTCAAGCTACATGTATTGTTGTTACCATGTAGGGATAATGCCTTACTGCACACAAGCAATGCACTCTGCAGTTGCCGCACGTGTATGCTGTACACGTGCAATTGAAAACAACAGTCCTGAATTTCGCATGCTCTATGCAATGGCATGGCATGGCATGGCATGACCAGGATGGCTTGTACACAGCTACAGTTTACGTACCCTTAGTATGACTTAACTGTGCATTATGATCAGCATATCACTGGAGTTACGACCTGTGTGTGGATTGTTTTTACTGCCATATCCGCGTTACAAAGAAGATCTGTGAAGCCTGCATTCCGTTCTGAAACTAAGGTACGTTTCAAATGGCTTTTTAGTGAACGTATCTCGTTCTAGCGTAAACTCCGAGTCACTATACCCTGCTGCTTATAATTAATGGCGAATCATTTTTCCTTATCTTATTTTCATTTCCCGAGGATCTCATTATATGTAAGTCTACAGGCTATGCCATGTGATCCCGTAAAAATAGCCAAGAGTTTCCCTGTACGAGAAACATAGCTGACTTCAGTACATGTTAATACAGTGTACAAATAATGAAGGAAGTGTATATTTAGTCAGCGCCGGCTAAATGTAGGTAAACGCTATTGTTCCGTGCAGGTTGAACAACGCCCTCAACATTATAAAAGGTACCATAGTTGGATGTGGAAGACCTGTGGCCTAGTGAACAGCGCGTGTAAGTCATGGATGGAGAACCGGGTTCAATTCTCAGCCATAGCGACATATTCGATTTTTTTTTTCATCCCCAAAAATAAGAATATTCGTCTTTTATTGTTTTAAATTGACTCCAACATTTAATTACAGAATATGACATTTTCTTTTTGTGATTCTTGGCCCTGGAGGTTTTTTTAAGGGAAATAAAGTCCGAAATAATAAAGTCGTAAAATGGTTTGATTCCCATCTCGTGAATACGAAGTCACTGTCACAACGACAATGTTGGCGCGGAACAAGACTAAGGTTTGTCACGGAAATAATTTCCAAGTCCCTCCCCCCCCCAAAAAAAAGTCGCTGTGCATAGGGCCTATGTTCGGTGCTTAGCCGGCAAAATATTGTTTACTTAAAATTGAGCCGGCGCCGGCTAAATAAACACTGCCAATAATGAATGTCTGTGAGTGCAATGGTAAACATAATTCGGATGTAATGTTCCACTCACGCAAGGTCTAGTGGAAAGGAGCATTCCGCCTTTCACCGAATGAATTCTATTTTCATTCCCAGGAGAAATTCAAACGCATTCCATTAAAGGTGGGATCCAATGTTTGTCCCCATTGATTCTCACAGTGTTCCATTGTGATATATTCAATGCGCACTCTAAATTCATTGGAACGGCACTCAATGGGATTCGATTGCAATTTTCTCGGCTGCACGAATGTGAAACATTCATAATTCAAGTGAATAAATCATCTTTTGATCGGTCGGAGCTGAGCTATCTATAGTTCTTCTGTGTACCGTGGAAAGAACTTTTTGGCGGTGCGGCCGGGCCGTGGGTAGTGTATTTAATGACACGTGATCAACTACCCACCAATTAGATGACGGAATTCATTTAAGCATTGTAGAGCACTAAATAATCTAGGCTCACGAATTAACTGGCAAATGAAAACAGGTTGTACCAGCTGAGCTAAGTCCGTGGTAAATATAAAATAAACGAAGACACGTTCATTTGTTACAGATATCTTTTTACGATGGCCACAAACGAGATTTCTGAAAGTGACAGCGACAGTCTCTGCAGTTCTTTGGCGTCGCTTGGATCTTCTATGTACGCCGTGCCTAACAACTTGTTACAGATAATTTTCCGAAGTCTTAGTGCGTCTGACCTGTGTCACGTGGCATCTTGCAGCCGTTGGCTACGTGATGCAACCAATCAGGATTCTTTATGGTGCCCTGTTTGTCAAAGCAGAGGATGGGAGCACTACGGCACCACCACAGACCTGGCCAAGATAGCGTCCTACGGACCTTCCGAGCAAGCAACTGGCGCTACTGAAGCAAGTCACCGCAGCGTCACCTTCCAGAATGATAGGATCGTGACTGATGACAACACAGCGGGTTTAACCAGCACATGCAGGTGGAAAGGCGCCTACATGAGGGCTTACCATCTGAATAGAAACTGGGCTACGAATTGTTCTAATGTCAAGGAATTATATATAAATATGTACAGGCCCGATGATGTCTTCTCAGACCAAGCTTTTGTAGATGGGGATCTGCTAGCAATGCGTACCTCCGATAAGACAGTCCATGTCTTTGACATTCGGAAGGACACCCTTGAGTGTGTTATCCGTGAGGACGCTCCCAACAAGAGGGGAATCATCAAGATCAAAGATGGCGTAGCCGTGGTGTCTTGTTCCAATGGGACGGTCCGTGCATTCGATGCAAGAACAGGACAGATGCTGCAAGTGATGGAGACAGACGACGGGCAAGGGGAATTCATATCAGCGTTCTTTGACGGTGAATTGGTCATCGTGAGTACCTACGACATTTGGAGATACGTCAGACGGGACAGTCGTTACATTTACGTGTGGGGTGTCCAAGACGGAAGACGACGCCCGCTGACAATGGATGATGCGACAGAGATTGACGGATGGCGCGACATAGATTACCGGAATAAGCTTCTGGCGGCTGCCCACTCTGATAACTACATTCGCGTGTGGGATGCGAGGAGCGGAGAGCGTTTGCATAAACTAAAATGCCCACGGGGCGCCTTCGGTGTTAAACTTGGGGATAACGTTATCGTTGGTTTTAGCGCCGACCAAAACAATGCTCTGATGAACATTATTTGCATTTTCAGCCTGGACACGGGAGAGTGCCAAAAGGAGATATCCTTCCTGTCTGCCAGTACGTGGGATCCGTACTTGACGAATAGTTTGATAATGTTAGTAAAAAGGGGCGGGCTTTCAATTCGATATTCGCTTATGATCTTCGTGGAATATCAGTCACTAGAAATCCACTGAAGGGGTCGAAATTCTATCCCACTTACACGGATCGTGACAATGGAAGCAAGTTCTCCTTCAGTGTGTTTGACGAAGAGGATAGACGGTACAAAGAGTTCGTCTTTGAAGCCACTCCCATGGGCTTGCTGCGACTTGGTGCTGTTAATCGTGACCTACGCGATGTTGAAATCATCTGGATGGACGAAATCAGAATGCTTCGCTATGACACACGTTATAAGAGACTCCTTATCCATCATTACTGGTGAACCAGTGATGGCATCTGACCAAATGAATGCACTCACGATGATTATGACTCAATGAACATCGACATTGTCAGACTTGTCAGAAATACTGACAATAGGTCAGATCTGGTCTCCATCTTTTTCACCAAATTATATATAACTAGTTATGGACTCCAAGCGTAACTATATCCTCTGCGGTGGAAACAAAACACTCGTTACTAGACAGACGAGTGCACTATGATTGTTTATACAACACCTGAATATATCCCCGTCATCTGATTGGTGGATCGTTGATCACATGCCATTGAATTATTCGTACCAACGCACGGCGCGCGAGTGACACGCAGCGCACAGTGCAATGGAAGTTATATTGCACGGTGAATAGAACTTCCATTGCACTGTGTCACTGCTGCTGGTAGTGGCGCTGTTTTAAATCGAGATAAATTGAATATGATTGTTCTCAACCTGTTGAACAGTTTGCATTAATAAAATATGATGAACTTGTCGAACTTTTTAACAGTTTTTTTACCTTTATAAATTGGCTATTAAAAGTCAACCAATCAGATGACAAGGATTTATTCAGGTGTTATATAAAACAAATAATGAATGTTTCACGTTCGTGCAATGGAAATAATAATTTCATTCGGTGAAAGATGAAATGTTCCATTCCACTCGGCTTCGCCTCGTGAAATGGAACATTTCATCCGTCACCTCATGAAATTATCCTTACCATTGCACTCACAAACATTCATTATTTGTATACTATTTCAGTCCACAGCCTGCAGTCATAATAGTTACGCTTTTGTGTTCCTTTTACCGAATGGATCCTGTTATTCTGTGGTATAGGACTTTCACATTGTATTGGTTGAGAACTGTTCACGTGACACACTATAGAGGTACATTATGACGACCTGATGGACTCGACGGAGTACATCACTTCTTGTTCCATGGATACATCGCCTTTCATTATTCTCAAAGACATTTTGAACATTCTCGTTTCCTCCAACCGGAGTTCGAATGCGTTTGAATGCCCCTCCCTGTGGTCTCTCTCCCTTTGTAACCGTTGAGGGGGTACTTGCACATGGATTCCATTTTTAATGTTCATCACTGATCTCAATACTGAATTTATATATACGCCATTTACCATGTTCGGAAGAAATAAGTTTCGGGACCACAGGATTTCCATTTGAAATCCCCCTGAAAGAGGCTTGGGCGGTCTTGACTTTTTTAACCCGATGTTGCCATGCATGTGCACGTGTAGAATTAGATAACGCTTTCTCGACGATACTAATACTTGAGACCGTTTTTGGAGACGCAACCCATACTTGTCTCTGAGAAATAGGAAGACCTTTGGTTTGCTGTGATGACCAGGTCCGGAGTAAATACAGACCTGAATCCTAATGAGGTCACGCATAGTAGTTTACATGTGCGCTTCCCATGCATGGAAGCCAGGTTGGGGCAAGAGAAACATGGCTTCCATAAGAAAGAATGTGTTGTTATACCTCTGTCTTGGATTCGTTGGAGTTGTGATGTAAAAATCACGAAAACAATCGAACGTTAACTCACATGCTTGTCGCGTGCTCAAAACAGCTGGTCGTCTGTTAGTTCGCTGCTCCCACTCATGTGTGAAAACATGGTGGGAAAATAGCGAGGGTACCAACGATACCAGCGTTTCACACTGTGCGTACCGTGCGTGCAAAGTCACAGCACACTCCCTGCGAGTAGTGCGGGATACGCGATATCACACAGGGAGTGTGCCATAAAATTAAAAAAGTTAGGGGAACATTTCACTGGAAGAATCATTGAAGCATGGCTCAGTTGCCTGCAGTCAAGCTAATATGCGCAGCGCCCAGGCTGCTCTTTTGAACGCTTCCCTCTATCCCTACCGAAGCAGAAAACAAAATTGGCGCCCTCCTATCCGCTCCGTTCACGAGTACTCCCTCACCGGCAAAGAAAGAACAGTTGGGGGTGACCAACCGACGCCATCTTGTCTGACTGCAATTTTGCCGCGACGCGCGGCCCGGCCGTACCACTGCGTGTACATAGTACAAATCCCCTGGTGTACGTGCGTCACACACATTGATCTCCATATACACATATATGTGTATATGGAGATCAATGGTCACACACAAGGAACGGTGCGCGTCAACCAGCTAAATGTCCCGCCCATGGGACGTCTTTGCTAGGTAAAAGGGCGCCCTCTTTTTGGCGCACGGAGCCATGAGTTGAGAACCTTTGCCTTTTTTTTTTTAAAAATCCTCTCACCAAAAGAGAACACTGTGGCCCCCGGCACCGTCGCTGTTTAAGAGTCGTCCAAATAGGCTAAAAATAGGAAAATGGCCGCCACCCTGTCTCATTGTAAGGATTCAGATTCGGGTAGGAACTTCCTTCTTTTTGAAGATTTGTATAAAACAAATATTTCCTAATAGTTTTAATTAACAATTTATTACTCCATCATAAAGCTAAAGTTTTGGAGGAAAACAGACACTTAAATAATAGACACGCTCAGGCTCAGAATGACATGGTTAGACTTGCAAATTTATTGCGTTTAAGAATAATTGCATATTTTAAAACACTCAATTGCTTTTAGGTGGAGCTTACGGTGTTTTTGTTTTTACAAAATTGTATAACATGGTCGTTGCACATTTTTCACAGTTGTCTCTGCGTTAATTGCGTACGTGACACTTTACTCCAACTCCGATCATAGCATAGAGTCCAAGTTCCCACAAACATGCTTATGAAATGGCGACATCGTGATACCATTAATGTTTCTTTCAACAGTAGGCCTCTGCAGCATTTATTTACTATAACTGTCATGAAAAGTAGGATTCGAACTCCACACATTAATACTGAAGCCTTGTTGGCACGCACCTTTCATTTACGATAACGATTACAACAACAAATACGACCTTTGGCGTCGTAAGATATACCTTGGGGAGCATGTGGAAATAGGGAGTCTCCCTGTGTGTCATTTACATCAAGTCTTAAACTTTATTTTTACTGTCAGATTTGTGTTTTGAATATGAGGAACAAGTCATTTGTATTTTCTGAAATATTAATGGCGATGTTGATATGTTTTCCTTTGCAAGTTCTCCTCCATTCATCGAGGGGGGAACCGTGGATAGTTTAATTGTATTTAATGGGTATTCATCAGTTCGTAGAACGGTAAATGATCAGTGGTGGACAGCTGAATTTTGTGATCTTCATTATAAAATAAACTTAACTTGGGAATAAAGTACGCAAATTACGTGACATTTCAAGGTTACTATAGTCAATGACATGAATACTTTGAGTCTGTGGTGTTTTTTTTTTTATGAAATGGAGCGAGCCACATGTTTTTATCTTTAATCTAATTCGGTCACTTTCTTGACTCGCCCTGCAATCATGTTGGAATCTGAAATTTGTGTATAGACCCAGTTTGATTTCCCAGGATTTGTTTTAATATAATAAGCAAACTCGGCATTTTATTCCCGCGTAATGAAGTAGCTTAGGTCAAAGGTCATTACGGATACCAAGGTCTGACGAAGAAGAATTACACAAAGTTGCTGCCAATTTTAAATTTGTTGAACACAAAGAACCAATATGGCTCCTCCTTTTGGAGATTTTTGTTTACTCTATGGCCCACTACATTTACGCAGGCGCAGTTAGAATACCGAATTGTTTTTTTTTACAAGATTTTACAAAGGAATTGATGGGAACGGGGTCTGAGCAGCTGACAATCTTGTCAAGTGTTTTCTTTGTGGTTTAATCGATATCCTCTCTGAGTGATCCCCGTGTACCCTTGCCTAGGCTTGAATCATTGCTAAATAATTGATATAGGTTTGTGAAAGGTTCGTGAAATCCCTAAACGGCGGCCACTAAAATAAAAAAGATAAACAAATTTGGAGAAAACATCAAAGGACTAGTCAAAACCGTTCAGTAATTTTCTCTGTTGAACATTATGCACCCACCCAGCACGATATGTGACATTGGGCACCCTCCCCCGCCCCCAATCTCCATATACCCTATGAATACCCTTTAGGTTAGATAGTTAGGTTTAGGGGTGTGGTTTGGGGAACATAGGTATTGGGGACCATAGGTAAGCACCCCTCTGAAACTGCAATGTCGGTCTACGTGTACGTGTATTTACAATGGGCGAAACTGTTTCCAGTTTACCTTTTAACTGATGGAAAAAACAGTCGGCTAAAAACCCACCAAAACATGAGGTTTAAAATTACATCATTTCAGTTAAGGTAAGGATTGCACTGCTCAATGTTTCCGCGTCTCGTCCGGCCGTATGCGAAGCTTATCCCCACAATGGTTTTTAAATTGTAACCCTCTGTGTAGAAGTTAAAGGCGATGAGAAAAACGTTTGCCTTTTTATAAGCACAATAAAACATCCTGAATAATTTCATTTTCAAGAATCTTCCATAGTTTTTCTTCACTGTGATTGAATACAATATAAGCGCTGTAGCGTTTAACATTAGTTTTGTTAATAATCAGCACCTGTTAATATTTGTTAATATTGATTGATTAATTAATGAGACTAGGTGGTAAAAGCCTGCATTCATAATTTCATGTGACAAGATCCCTTTGATTACCCTTCAAAATCACATTTTTTTAAAGATCAGGACAAACACAATTTGACATGCATCTTGCTAATTACACGAGCTGCATGCACGTGTAGCTGGTTTTGCATCACCCAATGTTCAGTACCGTGAACTCTGTAACGGTCGCATTTCAGGACAAGTCGAGGCACTGGACCCGACCTGCGCCAAGTCTAGATTGCGAGTGGAGGTCGGTCAATGTCAGTCAGTCCACCTTCGCAAAGTTCCTTCCACTTTCAGGGTTCTGCATCCATCATGACAGACTGTGAAGTGTAAGGACACTTCACGTACGAGATGACACTTTACAACTCTTTAGGATAAAAGTCAATGCGCGCGATGAGTTTGAATTGACGGCCGAATACGCAATTTCACTGCACACTCTGCCGATCGTATTGTTAGTGTCCCAGTCGACGGCTATAGGCCTACTTTGCGTGATTTGCGGCAGTATTCTAGCACACAGCTTACGAGCAGTAGAAATACGGCGACTAGCTGGATGCTTCCCAGTACAATAAAAGAAACATCGTAGTTACCAAAATAGTCGAACAACCAACCTGCACAAAGACAAGAAATGACAGAAAAATTTACACCAAATGACTTTATCAGCGTTATTTACACAGGGTAAGTAAAAACACGCAATAATGAAAATGGGCCATCTTTCTTTTTTTCAAAACCAACTGGAAGTTTTGAACTGTTTAAACCTTGTAAGAATGACATATTCGTTAGTAACCGTGTGTGAAAAAAATGAAGTTAATTGCATTTACGGTTTGTCTTTTGTGAAACTTTTTACAGCGGTATCCGATTTACGTTTTTGTCTGCGAGCCATCAGAATTTTGCATAAGAGCGGAAACGGTACAATAAAGACATTATGTACAACACCGATTTCAAACTGACTGAATCTTAGCTCAAGCTTTATTTTTCGGTTTCACTTCTTTATGTTTATGCAAAGTTTCTCATGGGCTATACTATAGTGACGATGTCCTTCATTGTTCACACAATTGGAGCTCTGCCCTCTACTTGGCAACCCTGCAAGGCAGATGAATGCATGTCTGAGCTCTAGACCTCATGGAAAGAACGGCTTTGGGGGACACATACTGTGCTGTTATAGACGTCTCGTGAACAAAAGCGTAAATTGGGTACCGCTGTATAAAGACAAACGGTAAATGCGAGTCATGCGACTAACTTCATTTTTCACACAGGGTCACTAACAAACATGTCATTCTTACAAAACTTCAACTTGCTTTTGAAAAAAAAATGGCGCCTTTGCATCCTTGCAGTTGTTTTGACTCACCCTGTAGCAGTTTCATTATAGGTTACAACAATTGTAGAAGAAAAAATAAAAAGGTTATACAACGGTTCCAAAACAATGACTAATAGGAGATATGAGATCATGATTGTCGTGTTTCGGTACATTTGGGACAGAACAATCTTCGATTGTAGACCGTCTGTCAGTGATGTCATATAGGCAAAATAACACATTTAGCTAATCGCTTTCTTGCCTTACGCCAAGAGCCGTGTTCAAAAACGAAAACTCTGATGAAAAAAACTTGTTCGCTTGTAGTCATTGTTGCTTCATAAACTTTTGAATATGTGACACATTCTATTTATGTACACATTAAATAAAATCAAGTTTCGAATAGCCTAGCACTGTGAAAACAGCGAGTATAACACCAAGCAGCCAAAGGTTGTGATATTCAATGGGTCTTTGGCAAACCGGCGTTTGAAATCAAAACCAATGCAATTATCACAAAGTGTATATGGGCCCTTACTTGCGATTTCGTCAGGTACAAATGCCTGACCTGACGCTTCAGTCTGCCCAATCATACATGATGGTTGATAGGTTTTTTTTGGTAGGGTGAAATCTTAATTTTTTGGACGCGCATGCATGTGTACAGATTTTAACCAATTTTCGCAGAGGAAGAACTTCACTTTCCACATCAGAGTTTTATTGATTGTTATTTTTCTTGACTGTGGTACATTTTCAGCTGTATTCCCAAAAATTAAAATATAGAGGTCGTCACAGTCATGAGAAAGATAGTTGGCTATATAGGGTCACCGCAGATTTGTCCTTTACAAACTTACACGTCGAATAACAAGCAATGGTAGCTAATTTGAATTTTTTTTTTAAAATTGCTTGTTATTCTACCTATATGGTTTTTTCAAAGGACAAATCTGCAATGGCCCTATAACCAAATATATCTTTCTTTAAGACATACTCTGACTGTGTGCCAAATGCCATGCTTGTATCACCAAAGGCACAATTCCCCCAAATGATCCCCTATCTGCGCCATTATTACGACTGTTGCAAAATATATTTTTAGCAGGTTTCTTGCCCAGTTCGGGGGCAAACAGTTTTTATAAGAAAAACCGCGGCTTGGCATGAAATACTTTCAATTCTCTATTTTAACTCAACCTATAGGTATCATTTAATGGTGCATAGGATTACATATTGTTTTTGCTTTTTCGTGCATTTTTTGGGTCGTTTGAAAGAGCAAAAGTGGTCTAATTAAATGTACAAAAGTTAAACGTTATAAGTATGGGGTGCATGCCTAAAAACTAACTTATTGAAGTGTTAGCTCAGTCACTACAAATTAACCATTAAAGTTCAGAAAAAAAGGGAAACATCAAAAAATGCCTTGGTCTGGGAACTTGATTCCCAGTGCTAATTCACGTATACAAGTGTGCTTGAGGGTCGGCACCCTATACCATTTCAGGCAGACTAATTTCGCGGGGAATTTGATATCAGTCATTTCTTCTCTTGGAGCAAGGCATGTGTCATTCGATCAGTGGGTATTTTCTGGGTAATTGAAAAAAGAGATCCTAAACGGCTTTAATGTGCCGCCATCCAACATGTGAGGGGGAAGAAACCAATACAAAACATCTCCCGTTTTACCTGTTAAAAAACCCGCCAGCATTCGTCCCACTCCGGCGAAGCCGTACGACCACCCCAAGGCATTGGCGAATTTGGAAGGGTGGACCGCGTCCTTGACCACCACAACCGAGATGGGGAAATAGATGCCACTGGCCAGACCGTAAGCCAGCGAGGCGGCTGTGAGAGTCTCGAAGGAGTTCAGGACGGGGTCCAGCAGCAAGGACACCGAGGCCAAGATGGCGGCCATGGCCAGGAGCTGGGTCGCTGTCAGGCACTTGCGGTCCACCAACACCCCGTGACTGGCCCGGGCGATGATGTTCGTCACGCCCGCCACCGAGGCCAGGAAGGTGGCATCGATGGGCTGGATGCCCTTCTCGATGGCGTGTGGGATCAGGTAGATCAGCCAGCCCATGTAGGTGAACCGCCCGCAGAACTGCACGATCATCAGCAGCACGAACGGCGGCTCTGTGAACAGCGACAGGCCTAGGACGCCCTCGCTGGACCGCCAGCACGTACTGCAGCAGGAGCTGCAGCAGGATCGCTTGCACTCTTTTTCCGGTTCCGAGATCCCCATCCGAGCCGGTGCCGGTGCGTTATTGGAGTCGTCGTCGGTATCGTTGCAAGAATCGATACCGTTCTCGTCGAAGTTGGACGGGAGCCGCTGGTACCGACGCCCGACGGCCTGCTTCTCTACGTCCTTTTTCTCGCGGCCGTAGCCGCGGAGCGGTCTCAGTAAGGCTCCACAGGCAGTCACGTGCAAGGACATAGCACCTATAATGGACAGCGCCCCTCGCCACCCGTAGGTGTCGATCAGCACCTGGGAGAGAGGGGCCAGGGTTAGAATCCCCACCCCGGACCCGGAGTAGGCCAGGCCGTTGGCCATGCTGTACCGTTTGTCGAAGTAGCGGCTGATCATAACTAGGCTGGGAGTTAGGGCCAGCCCTAACCCAATTCCTGCCGAGAGAAATTGAAGAAATACACAATAAAACAAAATAGTAAATTGTATAATTTAGATTTTAGATTATCATCAACCGGTATATTTTAAAGTTTGGAGTACGTGGAGTACGGAGTTTCCGGCCTGTGCATTCACAAAGTGGGTGAACTAACTAACACGCCTACGCAATGTCTGAACCGGGCTTCTGGAGCTGAGGTTACGCCTATTGTCAGCGTGTTACCACGTTCAAGGTTCAAGGTTCATTTATTTTCCACAGTATCAAATCAATAAATGACATGAAAAAAATTACATAACAGAAAAGAATTACAAATAATACAACAAAATTGATATTTTAAGGACACTGCAGAGGGGCCCATTGAGAAGCAGAGCTTTTAAGCATGGGCCCCAGACAGGCATGCTCATTGAGCCCAATCCAAGAGAAGGGAATTAACTTACAATGGACGCTGTTGAATGGTCAGTCACACGAGGCTTAATGAGCATGCTGTATTTAAAGTAATTACATGTACGTAGAAAAGCAACATACCTAAACACAATACACATTGAGACGTAAACAACGGACAAACAAACAATACAATACAGATCATTTAAACTAGTCAGGTCAGCAAAGAGCAATGCAATCATGGATATTCTACAATCTACATGTAACTACATGTACATATTATATCTACTGGCATGAATTAATGATAAGTTTGAATTAAGATTGATTTAAATAGTCGTTTAAAAGTGGAGAGATTGGTAGAAGCTTGCAGTTGTTTAGAGAACGAATTCCAGAGCTTGGGTCCCTTGTATTTAACCGTATTTTGAGCAAGAGAGGTGCGACTGAATGGAATATAAAAATTACAGGCTTGGCGAGTCCAATGAGAATGAATTTCACTTTTCTGGCTAAAAATACTATTAATGGAAGATGGTAAAGTATTGTGAGAAGATTGATACATTAAAGACCCAAGCTGAACGTTATACATGTCATTAAGTTTTAAAGTTTTATGTTTTACAAAAAGGGGATCAGTGTGTTCATAGTAGTCGGCAAAATTAATTACACGCAAGGCTCTTTTCTGTAATAGGAGTAGTCTGTTTAAATTTGTAGCAGAACTACTACCCCAAGCAAGTAAACCATAGTTAAGATGAGAGACAATTAGGGTATTATAAAGAGATTCCAGAACATTTAAAGGTAAAAAATGCTTGAGTTTGTTAATTACACCTACGTTCCTTGCAATGATTTTACATAAATGATCAACATGATTTTTCCATGTAAGCCCTGAGTCAATTAACAAACCCAAAAATTTACAACAATCAGTTTTGATAATTACAGAATCATCAATCATAATATTGCAGGGTAGTTCACTGACAGAGTTACTGAACAATAGTAGCTAGTTTTGGAAATATTTAAGGATAATTTATTGAGTCTGAACCAGTTCGAAACAGATTTAAGTTCGGTGTTAACAGTGTCAGTGAGGTAATTGAGGTTGCTATGGGAAAAGAATAAATTAGAGTCATCAGCAAACAGAATAAAAGAGAGCAAGTTAGAGGACTTTGTAAAATCATTAATATATATTATAAAAAGCAAAGGTCCTAAAATTGAGCCTTGGGGTACTCCGTGTGTAAGAGAACTAGAGTTTGAATTAAAGCCATTAATAGACACATATTGGGTTCGGTTTGAGAGATAACTCCTAAACCACTCTAGGGAAGTTCCTCGAATGCCATAGAAGGAAAGTTTATATAATAAGATTTCGTGGTCAATGGTATCGAACGCCTTAGAGAGGTCAAGGAATATCCCCAGAGTGTGTTTGGAGTCATCAATGGCATTAGACACTTTATTTATAAATTCAAGTAAAGCATGGGTGGTTGAATGTTTTTTGCGAAATCCAAATTGTGAATGAGTTAAAATGTTAAACTTATCTAGAAATTGTATAGTGCGGACATAAGTACATTTTTCAAAAATCTTTGAAAGCATGACAGTAAAGAAATAGGTCTGTAGTTATTGACACAAGTAGGATCACCTTTTTTAAAAACTGGAATGACTTTGGCAATTTTTAGTTGAGAGGGAACAATACCAGTTAAAAAAGAAGAATTAATAATATGGGCAAGTGGTTTACATATTGCAGTAATACAACGTTTTAATATAAATGTGCTAACAAGGTCGTGTCCCGAGCTTTTTTTATTTTGCAAATTGTTAACAATGTCAATTATTTCATATTCAGTTGTCGGTGCAAGAAATAAAGAACTGGCGTTAGGATTTGTTAAGTAATCTTTAAAATTAACAGACGATTGTGTGTCCTGTATATTACTAGCGAGATTTGAGCCAATGTTGATAAAATAATCGTTAAAGCAATTGGCAATGTCAGCAGGATCATTGATCGATTTACCATCTGACATAATGCTATTAATGGTTTTGGAAGATTTTTTGTTATTTAGAACAGAATTAATTACTTGCCAAGTATTACGTAAATTATTCTTTTTCTGTTCGAACTGACGAGCATAATACATTTTCTTCGATGTACGTAATAGGCTAATTAGATAATTTTTATATCTTGTGTATTTAGTTTTTCTTAGGATCGTTGGATTGGACAAATATTTATGATACAATTTGTTTTTTTTGTTAATTGATTTAAGTAGTGAAGAAGTGATCCAAGGTGAACTTGAGCTACGGTTGAATTTCTTTCGTTGATTGTGTTGGATTGGAGGAAAATTTTTTTCAAACAAATAATTAAAGGAATTCATAAATGAAGTAAATGCAACCTCTGGATTATTACAGTTAAATACTTCATCCCAATCAGTGGCAAACAAGTCATCGTTAAATTGATTGAAGTTGCTGTCGGAAAAGCTACGCTACACGTAGTAATAATGGTCAAAGATCTACACAGGATCTACACAGGATCTCTTGACAGAGAAGTGGGACGCGAGCCAGGAGTCCACAATAAGAAAAAGAAGCCGGATTCCATAGAATTTCAAATTCCATATGGTTCCAGAACCAACCACGTGGTAATGTGGATTGATTTTACCAAGCGGCGCTGTATGACGAATGATTACGACGCGCCTGATGCTACTGGTCATCTATTTTGTGCCTGATGTTTCGAACATTTAGGCCTAGGAGGAGGACACGTGGCACAGCTCATGACAAACGGTAAACTGTGCGTCGTACGGGATGACAACTATCTAAACATCTTATGATTTGTTTCGTTTTGGGAGGCCTTTCTTCTTTTTAGTCAAACTAAAGTTAAACCATAGGCCTACTGCTAGCTCGAACTGTCTCACGACCTAAAGTTGTAAAATGGCAATTCTGTGCAAAGCGTTATACATGTACAGCGCCCTCACAAGGTATAGAATGGCCAGTTACCTGCAACGGCCAGGAGCGAGGACAACTGCAGCATCGTCTGAGCGAAGAAGGCGGCAGTGATCAGCCCAGAGCTGGCAAAGATCCCGCCCACCACGGCGACAGGCCGGCAGCCAAACCGCTGACAGAGCGGTCCACTTATTAGACCTGGAATAAAGAAAGCAGTCGTACGGGGTTTATCAAAGTGGTAAAGAAAAGTATTCGAAAAGAAGTATGTTAAAATTAGGAACTTCAACACTGCCAGTGCATCTGGAAGGATTGTTTAACTTTCCACTGATACGCTACTGAAATATAGATGGATAGACTAAATCCATCGATTTGAAACAGCCGACATCACACATGCTCTTGTTTGAAACTTACAAAATCGACTTCGGGGGGATGGCCCCCGTGAAGGGCAGATCGGGGGGGGGGCAAAAAAAGAAACCTTTTTTTAAGTGACGTCGCAATAAAGGCAGGCACTGCGTACACTACCATCTTTTCCTCAAACAAAAAATGGTAAGAGACCAACCTCGTCCCCAGGGTGTCGAGCAGTACGCGCCCACTACTACCTGCTCTCTCACCCTGGTATTGGATCATTTGCATGTGCAAGATTTTTGCAGACGTATGCAAATGAGGAACAGTCTGGTGCCTGGATATGCGTTACACATTAGCGTTTGTTTTTGTATGCGGTGTCTGGGGTAAAAACAGAGTCAATTCGTAGCAGCGCGAGCACGTACGGCGTGAGTTACGAAAACACGATTTTTGAAATCAAACTGTTACGATCTTATCAAGACAACATGCAGTATCATATTTCATGTTAATATGAGGAAATTGGAAAGGAAATTAGTATTTTCGAGAAGGCGTGGACGAATGATCGCGAAAACACGTACTGCACGTTGTGAATATATAGCACCAAGTACACGATAAAAATCCATTACTAGCCAATTGCGGTATCCAATCAGGATACAGGAAGACAGTTTCCTATCCAGGGTTTACTATTGGAAACGCGGTTGGAAATAAAGTAAGCACTGGGGACGAGGTTGGTAAGAGACTGCCTCAGATCGTACTACAGCGCATCTAGAATTAAAAAAAAAACCACGCCGTCATTTTTGGGTTCCATTTTTTTTTGGGGGGGGGGACTAAATTCCCCCCCCCCACAAAATGGTGCTCTAGATCCGCCCTTTCTCCCCCCCCCCCCTTCGGTCCCCACTATCTTGGATGTCATTGATTGGCCAGTGATTCTACGACGTCATGCCTTTTGTTTAATACTGAAAGGCAAAGATTCTGGGTAAGTGCGTCATAATATGCTTTCACATATCTAGTGTAATTTCGATATGAAAATCATATTTACATTGATAAGCATGTAGTTTTATAGGGTGAAGTGCTTTTTTTCTCTAATGATAGTCTGCTTCACGTGAGCATAACAGGCAATTTTCAACAGTAAATTGTGAGATGGTCCACAGGAATATGTTGAAATCATCAAAACTTGACTCAGTGCTTTGCACAGAATTGGTCCCAAACACGTCTTGCTATTTATTGAGACCAGACTAACATGCTCATCATCTTCAGTAGACAGCTTCTCGCCTTCCAATTATTATGTCTCTCGCCAACTCGTGGGTAGAAACGGGATAACATCAAATCATAGGCAAGGCGAGCTTTTAGAACGCAGTGATGTTACCAGACAATCTTGCTCTCTTTTGTCCGAGAGAGCTGCAGCTTTAATCCACCTTAGTTTTCGAAGACTAGTGCACAATCCCCGTGGCCAGATTATTCCACTCATCTGAACGATCTGCAGTGAAACCGCCCCGACTGTCCTTACTCCCTGCTACCCCCGGCTATAGTATTTTTGTCTGGTGCCGGGGACAGGTGGTTCGTATAGACTGCCATCGATCCGCTCTGTGTGAGGCGATCGTCTCTCGTATTATAAAGTATCCGCTCGTCTGGTTCTAGGGTCTACGTGCATGCGCCACTATCTCTCCCCATTGACGTATCGGAGATGACCACGGGGCGGGCAGCGGATTCGATTTCCGGGGAAACATGGCGAAATTTCCCCTGAAACTCTTTTTCGGTATATCCTCTTAAAATATCGCCCGTGATGTTCATCGACAGTCTAACTGCTCGGAGGGTTCGGGATATTTTTTTGTTTTAAATCGACTACCACAAAATGGCATCAGAATCTAATGACAAAAATCGTCACTTTACAAAATTGCAAAAAGGTAACCCGTCGCCCAGTAGCAATGACCCCGAATGCTGGAAACATGGGCGTCAATCGGTGGGGGACGCCCCCCCCCCCCCCCCTTTTTAAAGTGTGTGTGGGAATACCACATCGTTTGTGTCCCCCCCCCCATATCGTTTGTCCCCGAATCAAAATTTTAGCGTACTATAATGAGTCCATAGCTCAGAATAGCTGATTCAATGACTCCAAACTCGAAAACGATGTTTAAGAGATGATCTTTTGCTTTAAAAAAAATGGTTTTAATAGTCAGAAATTGCCTCAGATCGCACCACAGAGCATCTACAATCCAAAATGTTTCGGGCCCTGAAACGCAGACCCCGAACGCCACGCCGTTATGGTTTCGCGCTACGCACTCGCATTAGTGCTCATCAAGTTATGTCCGGCCCCCCTCCCCCCCCCACACTTTTGAGAAGCGATTTACGCACTTGGCTGAAATACATGTAAACAAACAGCAAAAGCTTTGAGAATTCCAAAGGCATTGGAATTAAATATTGTAGATATGATGACCCAAATAATGTTTTGACAGTAACTTTGTGACAGCCAAAGACAGCCACTGATACCATTCCATAAGTGAATTTAAAATATGATTAGTATAGGCCTATATCAGTTTCTGGAATTCATCTACGTTATCAATACGCATGGGTATGCAGGGTGGTCCAAAACACAAGTTTACATACTTTCAGAGGCAGATTTTTCAAAATAGAAGAGACATGTTGAAATTGTTTGTCAGATATTCCTAAACTGCCAAATGTTTGTCGTATATGGTGAGAACGGCGTCGCAAATAAAACTCGAGTTAGGAAATAGTGGCCGTTTACAGAAAATAGTCAAAAACTAATTTGTCCGCTTCTCTGGAAGTCATGTATAGACGTATAATTATAATTATCGCAGTTCTTTAAGAGCGCGGTGTTATTGTGTTGCCCTGACTTGACCATGGCAAAGACTTGCACATGAACAAAGGTGTTTCACCACTTTTCTTAAACCATCGCCATTTATTTATTGAGGCTTTAATTTCAGCGCCGTTTTCACCATACACATACCACGAAGTTGCTGCAAGGGCGGATCCAGAACACTTTTGGGGGCCCCCAAAAATGTGGTCCCCCAAATAGTGGGTCCAAAACTGACGTCGTGGTGTTCGGCTCCCGCTTATAAATATGGGTCCCGACAATTTCTTGAATTGTAGAGGCTCTGTGGTGCGATCTGAGGCAATTTCTCACCACTCTAACCAATTTGTTTAGGAAAACATGGTGGTGTATGCAGTGCCTGCCTTTATTGCGACGTCACTTTAAAAAAATAGGTGTTCGCTATTTCTTGGAGGGGGGGGGGTCATTGCCCCCCCCCCCCCCCAGGCCCTACTCCACCCTAGGCACCGGCACAAAATTCATGCTATCAAAGTACAGAGCACTGTGCAAATCAAGCCGGGGCAAACTGGTATACGTCATAGCTTTAAATGCCTGTTGGCACCAAGGGGGTCAATCGCTTTTCAAAAGTGGAAATGGTACATGTGTATCTATATGTATGTGTGTAAAAAGTTCAGATCAGATCTTGATCAGAACTAATGTGAGTGCAAAGACTAACAGCCTGGGGGTCGGGGCTCGCTTGAGTGCCCGAAAAAAATGGATCCTAGACGCAATTTGATGCGGTCTATATAGGGTCAATTTCTGACCACTTTATCCAAAAGATCACTACTTTAAACATCATTTTCGAGTAATTTGGGAGTAATTGAATACGCTATTCTGAGCTATAGAATCGAATGTAGGCCACACTTGTTTACTCGGGAACGAAAATAGTTGGGGAAAAAACAACATGTCCCCCCGTTCCCCATCGATCGACATCCATGGTTGGCACCGTGCTTCAAAATGACAGACTTTACACTCAATTGTATACGTAGGGGCTACATGTAAGCCTACATGCTGTACAGCGTCAGTTGTTCAAATGTGTGCTAGCGTGTTTCTGGGTGCAGAGTGGGCCAATGGGTCACGGTCAGCAATTGAACCAATAGGCTATTTTACCAGCTATAGTTATGTTCGAGTTGAAAACCTATTAACTATTCATTTTTTTTCTCAAGATCGTGGCGTTAAATTGGTTTCAGTTGTTGACGGGTAATTTCGATCAGGACTAATGTGAATGCGAAGCATATTAAACGGCGTCGGGTTTGGGGCCCTCTTAAGGGCCCTGGGTAAGGGGGGGGGGGCTGGATTCTAGATGCTCTGTGGTGCGATTTGAGACAATTTCTGACCAACTTAACCAATTTTGTTTTTGGCAAAACATCACCATTTTCAAACACCACTTTCGAGTTTGGAGCCATTGAGTCAGCTCATTATTATCATATAGGGGCACTTGAAAGGAAACTTCTTTGCATGGGCGTCGCGAGGGGGGAGGGGGCAAAGCGCCCCCCCCCCCGGAAAAGCAAAAAAAGGGGGAAAAAAAGGAAGAACAAAAAGAGAAGAAAGAAAAGAAAAGAGGCGCAACGTCATAGTGGTGTAAATGGGTGGGGGGGGGGCAAAATGTCCATGCCCCCCCTCTAAAACTGATAAATCGAGAATATGTCGAGAAATACAAGAATGTTTTGGGGAAAATATGTTTTGCTCCCTCTAGAAAAAAATCCTGGCGACGCCCATGCTTCTTTGTCATTCTGTTCCATATCAGATACTGGCTTCGGCACATGGTCCTGAAGATAATGCATTATACTTATTCCAAAGCATCTATACTCCCAATGCTGTGCTATTTCCACATTGCCCACTGTCGTCTTTTCAAGATGGCGTTTCCCTTCCCGCCCAGATTGTAACGGATTTCTTTTCAAGATTCCGTGCAGAGAGACAGCTACGTGCACATCGGCATATCACGCTGCCGCGCCAGCCCGGGGCGAAATCAATATCGTTTTGGGCCGCGTGTGTGACCGAATGAAACGATCTCACAAGCGAGAATAATGTGTGTCTATGACTAACTGAGGCTCGAACAGAAGACAATAAAGTTAGTTTGATATTGGACATTGGACATTCACATTCGCTTGTACAGGCCATGGCTTTGCATGACGTATGTCCATAGTTAACTTAGATATTGGATATTGGACATTACAATTAGTTTGCATAGCGAATGTCAATAGTTTTAAAAACCAGGGGAGGCGTAATTGTGATGCGCCCCCTGCCGTGAATCGCGCCGACGGTTCCCACGAGACGCCCTTACAATTTTGTCTGGTGTTATACGTATACATTGGAAATGCCCATAGCTTTGCACGGCGAACGTCCATATTTTACATGGATATTAGACTTTGGAAATGCACGTAGGTTTGTATAGCGAATGTCCATATTTTTACGATCTTAAAATGATGGACATATCAAGTGCCTTCTGATTAAAAAAAACATATGTTTACGAACTTGCATAATTTACTAGTGAGAAAACGTTGAAGATGGTGAGATAGAACTAAAGCGGCCCCTGGCCCTGCGGCCCCACGCCGTAATAAAACAAAGCATACACGAAGGAATTTACTAAATGTAAGAAAGCAGCCTTGCAACAATAATATTTACATGCGATGTCATGCATAATGATGCGGCGTATTGTGTGGTTGCGTAACTAATAATAACGATGATGCGAGTAAATGCTTCAAAATTGGAAGTAAAAGCAAATGCCATGTTTTATTCATACGAACATGGTATCATTTGTACCCTATGAACTTTGTTAATATTAATTTTACGCGATTAACATATAATTATTTGCTTTATAATTTGAAGGTTGCCCCAACCCAGCCTTGTGAATGACAAGTGCATATTTGAAATCTTAAGCATTTACTCCTTTTTATTCATACGAAACGAAGTATAAACGATAAATAGTTTTTTTCTGGTAATGAAACCAAGGATTTCTCAAAAGTGCATGCCCCAGGCACTGTAGCTCGCAAACCCCGAAAAAAAAACGTATAGAGAAGACAATGAGAAGAAATTACAGTTTTAGAGGTGGGAGGAAAACCCCAGAAGAATAGTCTGGGGAAAACCCACGGAATCAGGTAGGGACTGAAAACCCAATCGACATGTAGACCATGGGTGCCGATGCACAGCGCATTGTGCGCGTAAACGGCATTACGTTCGTCACGTTTGGTGCGCTTTTTTGTATCTGTCCTCCAGCACGTGACCCTCCCCAGCGCCGCTTTCCGTCTCGGTTACGATAGTTTTATTTTCTGCAAACTTATAAACGTGTAAAGCTTTACATTTTGCAGGCCATTTACTCAAGAGCAAATGGTTTTCAGTAAAAGCCTTTGCTTAATTTTTATTCATACAGATGGGAGTAATGCAAATGCCAGTTTTTATTCATACGAACTACCGTATGGTATTATTTGCTTTTATATTTTCAAGGTAGCCCCAACCCAACCTTGAAATATGACAAGTAAATATTTGAAATCTGAAGCATTTACTCCTTTTTATTCATAAGAAACGAAGTAAACGCTTATAGTGTAGCAAAAGCTTAAAGGTAAAAAGTAATTATTTTCAGAATTTAGCAAACGGTTTTAGTAAAAGTGTTTGCTTAATTTTCATTCATACAGATGCGAGTAAATGCTTCAAAGTGGTAGCAAAAGCAATTGCCATGTTTTATTCATATAAACATGGTATCATTTGTACTTTATGAACTTTTATTAAATGCAGTAATTTTTTCGCAGAATTATTTTACTTTATAATTTCAAGGTTGCCCCAACCCAGCCTTGTAAATGACAAGTGCATATTTAAAATCTGAAGCATTTACTCCTTTATATTCATACGAAACGAAGTAAACGATAAATAATTATTTTTCTGGTAATGAAACCAAGGATCCTCAAAAGTGCATGCCCCAGGCACTGTAGCTCGCAAACCCCGGAAAAAAAACGTAGAGAGAAGACAATGAGAAGAAATTACAGTTTTAGAGGTGGGAGGAAAACCCCAGAAGAATAGTCTGGGGAAAACCCACGGAATCAGGTAGGGACTGAAAACCCAATCGACATGTAGACCATGGGTGCCGATGCACAGCGCATTGTGCGCGTAAACGGCATTGCGTTCGTCACGTTTGATGCTCTCTTTTTTATATCGGTCCTCCAGCACGTGACCCTCCCCTGTGCCGCTTTCCGTTTCGGTTACGATAGTTTTATTTTCTGCAAACTTATAAACGTGTAAAGCTTTACATTTTGCAGGCCATTTACTCAAGAGCAAATGGTTTTTACTAAAAGTGTTTGCTTAATTTTCATTCATAAAGATGCGAGTAAATGCTTCGAAAGTGGTAGAAAAAGCAAATGCCATGCTTTATTCATACAAACATATGGTATCATTTGTACTTTATGAACTTTAATAAATGCAGTAGTTTATTCGCAGAATTATTTTGTTTTATAATTTCAAGGTTGCCCCAACCCAGCCTTGTAAATGTCTCAAACCACCAAACTCACTGGTTCGACTGGAATCCTGCTGCTGCACAATGTGAACGTGTTATTTCTCCTAAAGTTATTTCTCACGTCTAAGTTTATTTCAAGCATGAAGAACAAAGGAAAATGGATGTTAAATACAGTTTTTCTGAGTTTTTTATTTTTTGCACTCCCCTTTTTGAAAAATCAAGCTCCGCCCCCCAAAATTGTGCAAGATCCAAGATGTGTTCACCTCTTAAAATTACAGCCCATTTTAATTGGACCTGCCAATTTTCAGGATTTTACTACCAAACCGAATAATGTTTTCCATATTAGAACCAAACTGCTAATATATACCGCCTCTTTTGTACATCTAGGCCACGCCCACAAAATGGGTGGAAATTAACTGGTGTTCGAATGCTAGAATGTTATATTTTATGTTTAAGTTTATTTCAAACCATAGAAAAACAAGGAAACTGGATGTTAAATACAGTTTTTATGAGTTTGTATTGTTTGCACCCCCTTTAAAAAAAAATCAAGCTCCGCCCCCAAAATGGGCAAGATCCAGGATGGGTCCCGATCTTAAAATGAATTCTAGCCCATTTTGACCCCATTTGCCAAATTTCATGCTTTTACCACAAAGTGCACGATTTGGGCCAAAAATGGACCTGAGCAGCTCCACTATATAGTATAGCTCTCGATATATTTGCAGTGTTATTTGTTTGGTACAGGGAATGGCAAATATAAAAGACTAAAAGACCAAATGCATCTTTATGTTTATGCTCGGTAGATAGCAAGTTTGGGGCTAGGCAAGGATTTATCGGTGTACTGGGTTTTTATGAGGAAAAACTTGTGGAATACTGTGGCCTCGTGGTTAAGGGCACTGATTCGTGGTCTGTGGGTAAAGCTATAGGTTGTGGGTTCGAGTCCTGGCGGGGTCATGGTGCGTGTGCCCTTGGGCAAGGCACTTTGTCACTCATTGCTTCTCTCCACCCAGGAGTAAATGGGTACCTGTGAGGGCGGAGATGGTTATTGTGATTGAATTAGCTTCCTTGCGCCTAACAGGCTGCATCGAGCTGTATACTCCCCAGGGAGCTGAGATGGTATTTGGAATGTTTCATGTGCCCAATGAGTAGGGGTAATAATGATGTAGCGCCTTGAGCACCAGTCCTACGTGGATACGTGCGCTATATAAATATCCACTATTATTATTATTTATCGGTCTACTGAGATATTGCGGAAAAAGTTGCAGAGGGTAAAACATGAAAGCTTTTTTATGGCAAGGATTTATCGGTCTACTTAGATTTTATGAGAAAAATTTGCAGAGGTAAAACATGAATAGCTTTTTTATTAAAACAAAACTACACTGAAATTGGCGTTAAGCATGACTAGTTTCAATAAAAGCCCGTCTCACTCCCTTTAGGTTGGGGATGTGTAACGGTGAACCTTGCTATTTGCAGTAATCTTGAGTACAGAATGCTAGCAACGTCAATGAAACTTTTACATGAAAAAAAAAAACATTCAGGCATGGGCGTCGCCAGGATTTTCTCTAAAGGGGGCAAAACATATATTTGCCCAAAAAAATGCCTGTATTTCTCAACACATTCTCGATTTCTCAGTTTTAGAGGGGGGCAGGGACATTTCCCCCCCCCCCCCCCCAACTCATTAAATTAACACCACTATGACTTCGCCCCCTTTTTTTTTCCTTTTTTTTTTTTTTTTTCTTTTTGGGGGGCGGGGGCTTTTCAGGGGGCAAGCGCCCTTGCCCCTCGCGACGCCCATGCCTTCAGGGGAAAGGTATGAACAATTGTCATATTGAAAGATCGAATGAAAAAAATCCTGGCAGGCATAATCAACTTTGCCACCATTGTCATGGCTGAGGTTATTGCTTTCGGGTCAAAGCTTCCACCATGGCGGAAATATCATAGACATGTCATGATTTTGGATAAGTGGAGAGAAATATCGATTCTGCACTGCCTGAAGATTTAGAAGACACCTCCTCTTGACATTCCTTATATACCAGATGTGCCCCTTTGTACAGAGAAAATTTATGCTCCGCCGCGCCCAGTGTTCATTTAATTCACCTTATAGTAAAGCCTAACAGTAAAGCCTGTTAGAGATGTTGTTTCACACTGTACATGTAGTTGTAATAGTTTTACAATATTTACAATACATGTAGTTGCATTATGCATCAATCCCACATGCTGTTATTTTATTGTATAGTATTGTTGTCATGTATTTGTAAATGTATTGTATTCGTACATGTGTGTAGTCATATGTATTCTATGCAGGACCCCAATGGAAACCATGAGTTTTAAACTGTTTGAACATACCCTTGGTAAAGAGATGTAATACATAAATAAACAAACAATAAAGACTTTTTAACATGCACATATGCTGCCTTCCCCGGCCACAAATTGAATGAATATATATATATATATACCGATATTTGCTTTTACAGTTGGATTATTGAGTTTACATCTTTCACTACGCTGATGGAACAAACTTTTGTCAGGGGGTGCTGGAATATAGGATGGACAAAATTAATGCAAAAGCGGAGCCAAAGCCCCTACGTCGTGGCTTAATTTGGAATATAGATGCTCTGTGGTGCAATCTGAGGCGATTTCTGTCCACTTTCATTTGACTTTTTAGCAAAAGTGTTTTGAGATTATAAAGACAATTTATTTCATTATTTTGTTTAGAATATACTGGTGCTCTTAAAACGTTTAACTGTACTGAAAAGTGGAGAACCCTTTTTTTAATCTCCATTTTTGGTTCCATTTCATTCTGGAAAAAGAATTGTATCATTATGCATGACATCGCAAGTAAATATTATTGTTGCAAGGCTGCTTTCTTACATGTATTAAATTGCTTCGTGTATGTTTTGTTTAATTACGGCGTGGGGCCACAGGGCCAGGGGCTTGCTTTAAGGCCCCGGAAAATCAGTTGATTCTGGATGCACTGTGATGAAACTAATAAATCCCCAGGATTGTTTTTGGTTCAAGTAAAAACAAATGGTTCCACTGGAAGCGGATGTATTTCTGTTCATAAAAATATTCACATAATTCTAACTCACCAAACGATGTATAGCTCTCGATTTATTTGCAGTGTTATTTGTTTGTTACAGGGAATGGCAAATAAAAAAAGACTTAGAGACCAAATACATCTTAATATTTATGATCGGTAGATGGCAAGTCTGGGGCTAGACAAGGATTTATCGGTCTACTGGGTTTTTATGAGTTTCTGGTATGCGCGCGCGTCGCCGTAGCCATGCGCGTCGGCAAAATAAAAAAGTTGTTTTTTCAATGAAAGATGATGTCTCAAAACCGCCAAACTCACTGGTTTGACTGGAATCCTGCTGCTGCCCAATTTTAACGTGTTTTTAGATTGGATTATGGTCGAGAATAAGCTTGATGTGGCCTCTCTGGACTCCCATATATTTGCACTAAGTTTAGTCGGATACCATTTGCAGTCATCAGCCGACATTTGAAGAAAAAAAATCAGGTACAAAAAAAAATCAGGTAAAAAAACCAAAAAAAGCCGCGTCGCCCCACCACTTTTTGGGCAAGCTCCATACCAGAAACCGGAGACTTTTTGTTTGGCCTGAAGCATGAATAGTGTTTTTATTAAAACGAAACTACACTGGAATTGGCGTTTAGCATGACTAATTTCAATAAAAGCCCGTCCCACTCCTTTTAGGTTGGGGTTGTGTCACGGTAAACCTTACTATTTGTTAATCTTGAGTACGGAATGCTAGCAACGTCAAAGAAACCAGTTTAAATGAAAAGAAAAACCTTCAGGGGAAAGGTATGAACATTTGTCATATTGAAAGATCGAATGAAAAATCGTAAAATAAAAATAAATAATGAAAAATAACAATTACCACAGTTCACGTGTAATAATGGGTAATGAGCCGACCGATACACGAAAGACAGATATTAGCACATGTTTTGTATAGGCCTACACGTTAATTGTTTAATGCCAGCGGGAAAGTGTATCTTGAGTACAGAATGCTACACTCTAGAAATTAATTCATCATTGAGGCCTCTTTGCTTGTCAAAATGAATAACTTTGTCTGGTAATTGCTGAATGACTAATTATCTGTTATGGAAGACTAATTTGCCGTCAGTGATGACTAAAATAAGTTGTCATTCTGACTAATGTACATTAGTTACGTGTATAAGAAAGTCATTGACTAACCTAAATTAGCCATCATTGGTGGTTTAGACAAATGACGCGCAGTCAATGTCTCTGAAGAAAGATCGAATACTTGTCAAAATTAGTCATAATTATATTCCTTCTGACTAATGAAGTTTGTTATTTTCCCGCCGTTGATGTGTTCACAAAAAAAGCGGGACTCGATCGATGATGCTATGTAAGGCGTACGTGTATATGGATATGTTACACTCAGTTTGTCAGGCAGCCATTAAACGGACATCTTCCTTCCTCCATTTCAACCATGACGAAGGTAGGAAAACTATTTCGTATGAAGTTGTTAATTGACATTAGTTATGAAATGAGAGTACGGTTGTGAGGGAAGTAGGTTGAATCAGTAAGAATAAGCTGTAGCCTATAGATACCGAGTGAGACTCTTACAAAAAATTATGTTTGTACTTAGGCACATCTTTATGCTGCAAAAACGTATGCGGTAGGCCTAATAGATACGTATCAGCCATGTCGTTGTACAATGTCTTTGCAACACACTAGTGAGTTTGTTGTGCCAAACAATACATGTACCAATTCCTAAACTAAATATACTAAAGATAGGAGAGGAACTTTACATGATTAAGAACATTCCACGATTTTGTTGATTTTGAAATATGGACATTAAATTTTGAGTAAAAAAAAAAAGAGGAGAAAAAATAAAGAAAGATTTTCTCTGTGTGTTTCTTTTGCAGGTGCGATCGTGATCATGCAGTAGAAGATGCAAGGAGCATCCACAGCACCCCCGTTCCCGGGGGCTTGAAACTTGATTGTTATTATTCAGAAATTAGTCCATGCTTCCAGAAGAAGCATTAGGCTATGCCCATACGGGTGATTATGGAAAACAACATGGTCAGTAAAAACCGATTGGCCAGAGTTTTTTTTATGGAAGTCGGCCTAGTGGCCCAAGTGCCATTTTGTTACATATTTCCAGAAGCATGTCAAAGTAACAGAAAATAAGTGGGAGAACTGTTCCAAAAAATTGAGCTGAAATACATGTACATTATTTTCTATTTGTTATTCAAAAACAGCTTCATCGTGTGTACTTAACGAAAAGAAGTTAAATCCACAAATGTGCGTCTGCAAGGTGAAATAATTATTGACGTTCTAAAAAAAACGAACTGATGTGATAAAAAAACTAATGACTAGTATGACTAATTAACACATACATCTCATATTGGGTATAAACTTCTCTAAGTCATAGATGAAATTTGTATAATTATATGTTTGAGTACTATTAGGCTGAGATTACATTGCTTTTTAATCGGGTTTTTTTTGCGAAGACTATTGTTTTGTACTGCGGAAAAGAAATTGTATGAATGTTCAATCAACCAACTAAGAGATAATGAACTGACTTGTATGGGTTGTAGTTTTTCGTTGACTGAATTGAGTGGCGATTATAAAAATGAGTACAAAAATTGTTTTGAGTACACCTATTTCTGAATATTCAAAACACTCTGTAAAGAGGATGACAAATCACCAAACTATTGGATATTTGTCCAGATTTTATTTTAACCTAAACCCTGTGAAGTGTTGCATATTTCCAGAGTGATTTTTAAAGTTAGGGGGCCTATATTTATTCGCCCTCACAATAAGGGTGCACATTTCTGTTGACAATATAAAGCTAATTTTGACTCCCCCCCCCCCCAATTTAAAAGTTAAACATATTCCGAAACAAAGTCCTTTAAAGGACCGTCTTAAAAACAAGAAAACAGATTTTATAAATCGTATTGTTTGCCTAACCAGGGTTGTAAATAAAGAAATTGTATGCTACAGTTGTTGGCAGTTGTTGGAACAAGTATTCTGAGGCAATTTCTTTGTTGCTCCAAACAGTCAGAATACACAACATTTTGTATGTGTGACGAAACAGGTTTTAGGGTCATTGCGTTAAAATGTTGATATTCTCTGAACGGATTGAAGAAAATGCACTTTCGGGGGAAAAATGAAAACGAAAAAAGTGATATTCCTCCATGATTTGCACCCGGAACCTGCAGCATTCAGACCACCGATTCAACGCAGCATGCTCCAAGCCACACTGACCGCAGTGGACTATAAACTATAAGAACTTATTTCGAATAAGGTGTCATAACGGGATATGCTTTACGCATGCGTATTATGATCAACGACTTTACTTTGATGCAAACAAATATGTCCGGGCGGTGGGGGCGAGCAAAAACACATACTTTTTAACTGTTCGGGGATTCTTTGAAAGAGATCGACGCCTCAGCTCATCTTCTTCAATCGAATTATGTAATGCCGTGCGGAAATTAGCACGAATCCATGATCAAACTCGTTTCCATCCTGCTCATAGGTGTCGGCACTCCATTTAGCTTTTGTTCTCTCTTGAAGGCTATACGTATTCAGTTGCCGCATGCATTGTGTTGCATTATTGTGATTTCTGATTAAAAAGCTATTTATAACTACAGAATACCACCTGCCCCCGCCATTCGGTGATAATTAGACTTTCTGTAACACACGGCAGGTGATTTCGTTTAATTTTCCTTTCTAAATGAACTTCTGATTAAAGTGTTGAGCTACTGATATGTTTTTTACCACGGTGAGCTAAGTAATAAGGGATTCGACTTTAGTTGAAACACCGTTATCAATTATTCCACAACAATGTGAAACGATCCAAAGAGCGACAATGTCAACCAGCACAGTCAGCAAAATAAGAAGTACGGTAAATTGGGTTTGTTTATATGATGTGGGCAGACGTCCCTACGATAAGGTAAGCAAATCAGTTTTGAAATAAGGCCAGACTAAAACGCCAATAAAGCATTTGCTACTTCCAAACGCTTGACTTGGGGATTACGGCGAATACCCTGACACATAAAAGCCTTAAAGACCCAGACATGCCGAAGCTACGCCTCGGCCCCGCTGTTCTACAGGGTTAAGGGGGCTTAGCCCCCCAATTTTTCTAGCCCCCTCAAAATAAATTCCGTAAAAAGATTTTGCTTTAGCAAAAAGAAGGATTGTGATGTACAAAGAAATAGTCGTGACAAAGGTGCATTTGTAGTTAATATAGTGGTGCATTTGTAGTTAATATAGTGTGAATGATTTAAGGATTTTATTGGCGCTCCCCATTGAAAATATGGCATGGCCCAGACTTGGCTGACAGATCAGCTTCCTTTTGTGTCCTAACCGGCCGGGGCGCATTCCAGTATAACAAAAGAATTTCCTACTGCCTTGTCGGCCGGGCGTCTTTGATTTTCCGTGGTTGACATTTTGGGACTTCTGCGGTTAAACTTCGGCAGGACTCTAGCCAGACTTCCGTCGAAAGGCCCGGCGTACTGGAGGCCATTGAGATGCTGTAAAGAAACGCGCTTTTGCAATAATAAAAAGTCACGCGCAAATACTTTCAGTAAACCAATCATACGATTTCTTTTTCTCAAAACATTCCAGGCTCAATGAGTTCTGCAGCAAATCCAATCAGAAGACACGAAGAAAAACCCAGACGTGAAATAAGCAAATGTCAAGCGCAGAGAGCTGATTCAGCCAATGGCTTCTGCGTATTTAAAGCATGGAAAACATCAAATCAGAGCACGCGTAAGGGAAACACTCACCTGTGAAATCAGCAAAGGTCACGCACAGAGAGCTGATCCAGCCAATCAGGGACGTGCTCGTGCCGAAGACGTCCCGGAAGGTGGGCAGGAAGACGCCCAGGCACTTGGCGATGCCTTCCCGGAAGATCAGAGTGGAGTGGGCGGCAAGGAGGACGAACCAGCCCCACCCACCATCCGGGGCCGCTCCTGGTGACGTCATGACACCCCGCCTCCGTGACGTCAAAGATTTTCTGCACAAGGGCGCCCGCGGCGTCTCAAGTGAGGCATAATCTGTTGGAGAAAGACAGAAACGTATTCCAATTTTACGAAGATTAAACAATACTACAAGCCCAGGCGAGAGATACTAAGGTATGCACACCTATAAAAAAAAAAATAAAACATCCTGCTCTTTTTTAGTTGACCGTTTAAGTAACTTTCAGGACTTGTCTTTCCCCTCAACTGTCTGGTCACCATCATTGCCAAAGTAACTAGTATTATAGGTTTTCCCGGCTATTTTAAAAGGTTTTTGTTTTAAATTCACCATATCTAACATTCAATGTCGTCCGAGAAAATTGTCACACTCTTAAACAAAACCAATTTAGTCATTAACCATTCAATTTTAAAGTTTGGTCAACCTCTACCACTGCATGAAAGTTTAGTCACCGGGTCGAGAATATTCGTCCTTACAGATCAAATTCGTCTGTGCCGATTGGCAAAATTCAAAGATCAGATTCGTCTTATATAAATCAATTAGACGCATTTGATTTCTGAATAGCAAGGTTTGGCGTAGACAAGCGAAATCGAATACTCCGGGACGAAAACGTGTGCTCATTGTTTGACTTTGCTTGAACTGATTTTGAAATTGTCTGACAAAAAAAACGAAATTAACATTTGGAGCGCACTAAAGCGCTGCTGATGGACGACTTTGAATATTAGAAACGGTGAAATCGAATAATAAATGTTTAAAATAGCCTGGTAAACGTATATTACTAATTATTTCTTGTAATGAAATCAACGATTCCTCAAAAGCACCGCAATGTAGCTAGCAGCCCTGAAGAAACATAGATGAGACAGAAGAAATAACGGTTTTAGAGGTGGGAGGAATCCCCCAGAAGAATATTCTGGGGGAAAACCCACGGAACTAGGCAAGGTCTAAAAACCAAATCCACATGTTGGCCCGGACGGGATTCGAACCCGGGTCAACCCCCAGGGTAACCCCAAGCCCCCCCCCCCCCCCGCACACACTTTTTAATTTTACGGAGGCCAAATGTCCGAAAAAAGGGTCTAGATTTTAGCACGGATGTGCAAGTTCCCTTTCCAAACAATCAAAATGGCCTGCCTACGCCACTGTTCCAAAAAGAAAAGTGCCAACAAACATAAATTACTTGTAATTTTAGAAACGAATACAGCAAGACTTAGTGTTCAAAAGAAATATGCAAATGTCAAGAACTACCCTCAGTTCTGAGTGTATGTGCCTGCCCAAAATCTAACGTACTTTTAGCTGCGGGATAACAGCTCAAGAAATCATCATGTCTCTCCGTTAGTAACAAACGTTGACATTGTCTATTACTCCTACATAATTTTGACCGATTTCAATCAAACTCTGTCAAAAGTATCAGTTGCCCAGCCCCAACATGTCACATGACCAAACTTGGGTCAAAGGTCACCATGGGATCACTGGGGTCAAAAACCTGATTTTGTTATTCAAAACACTACACCTTCCAGAAAATTGAATGGCACAATCTAGGATGATGAAAGCCCAATTCATTAGCTTTCTTTCAGCACAAGAATCATCTAATCACTCAGTTGCGGAATTTTTAACACAACTACTATTCAAAAGTTCTGTCCACGGATCACAAAAAGGTATAAAGTGTTCTTTCAGCAAAACGAAAACAAATCACAAAATGGGGATGTGTGTGAATTGATTTCATTTAGCTGAAAGAACGCACACCTTTTTTTGTGCGAGTGCTGATAACCCGTGAAAGACGCATCAACATTAGTGCGGAATTATGTTCATAAAGTTAGCGGTCTTTCTTTGCTTTCTAGCGTATAAGCACAGCCACGAAATTGGCCGTTTGATTCTGGTTCGTGAAGAACGTTGGCGACGCGATCAAAAACAGATTTATCGTAGTCGAAACCAGTAACAATACAAAAACGCTATAATTTTAAAAAATTCTGAAATGTCTCATTTTGCTCCTGTAATGTCTTTTTCCCTGTAATGTCTGAGAATGGCTCAAATTCGACAACAAAACTTGTTTCGAGTTTAGACATTGAGGCTATTGTTCCATAACAGTTTTCATACATATTTGCAAACTTTTCGCATCACTGGTAAACTCAGGTATCATATTTCTCCCTGCTATTGGTGTTTGGTTAAATGATATAGTATTTCCTAACAAAATTGGACATGTTTCTCAGTCCCAGATGGTGTTATCGTCATTTTTGCAATTAATGACCTTCATTGAGATGATATATGAAGAACGAAGTGGAGTCAGGTTGCAACATTTTTTTCCAAAGATGTTTTAGAGTGGGGAAGAATCCCGGGTGTGGCACATACCCGTATCCTACGCCAGTAATAATAATAATAATAGCTGATATTTCTAAAGCGCACGTATCCACCAGGACTGATGCTCAAAGGCGCTACATCATTATTACCCCTGCTCAATGGGCTAATGAAACATTCCAAATACCATCTCAGCTCCCTGGGGAGTATACAGCTCGATGCAGCCTGTTAGGCGCAAGGAAGCTAATTCAATCACAATAACCATCTCGGCCCTCACAGGTACCCATTTACTCCTGGGTGGAGAGAAGCAATGAGTGACAAAGTGCCTTGCTCAAGGTCACACGCACCATGACCCCGCCAGGTATCTTATCAGTTTGTTGAAATGGCATCCGCTATGACTTTGACGAGTCGTTGGCTGTTTAACTTGCATCTTGAATAATTTCAAACATGACATGGTACAGACTGATAAGATACCTGGGACAGACTATTAGTAACAGCTTAAAGTAATAAAAACTATAGAAACAGTTTAGTGCCGTGTTATAGTTAGGTACATCACAAGTTCATGCAAGTACCTCCTAAGTCCAGAAACAAGCCATCCAGTCCCAACACAAGTCACAATTCAAAGGAACTGTGACTAAGGCATTCCTTATCGTCCACTCTTACGTGTGACCGGACTTGTGATGGACTTGACTACATGTACAACACTGCTAAAGTGACACAACGCCAACAACAAAAAAGGAAATCGACAACCGTCAATTTGACGATACACTGACAACATGAAAAGTGGTAGTCCAAAATACCTGTTTCAAAGTGTGACAGTCAGTGATTTAGCGCTCTTGTCAGTGGTCCTTGTGATACAGCGTGTGTTTATCTCGAGTCCTCGAGATTGACGAGTGACGATCAATCCCAGGAGTGGGAGGTAGAAATGAAATATCGACGCCGAGTATGATCGTCGCGCATGCGTGATGCACATTTATCCGTACTCGGTGGTTTTACCCCACCGCTGGCTGGACGCGGTGTTTTTATTTGGAGCACACATCGTCAATGATGCACATTTATCCGTAGTCTGTGGTTTTACCCCACCGCTGGCTGGACGATTATTCAGCTAGTTCGACGTTTATTCATAAGAAAGTGACAACGACGTCACACCATTGCTATATAACTCTGTCATGCATGAACATTACAGCATTTCAAAGAACAGCTTTCGTCGAGCTGCCACAGTGGCCTAGTGGAAAGTGAAATGAACTATGAATTAGCAGAGTATCAAGCTTTTAATGTCGGGGGGGGGGGGGGGGGGGCAACAGCACATCCGCATAGACATGTTTTTCTTCGGACATTTGCCCTCCGTAAAATCTAAAGGGGGGGGGGGGGCTGGTACCCATCTTTCAAATGGGGGCGCTCTTCAAAACTGACCATTATTATGTATACTATATTATTATATGGACATTTTCACGGCGCATTGTAATCGTTGAGCGGGATTTCTTTGGTGGAATTGATGTCAGAAGAACTCTATAAACACTTTCAATCATCGCTGTAAAAACAAAAAAAGTCAAATTTGGTGAGTCAAGGAAAATTTGGTGTTTTTTTTTTTATGATTCTACAACTAACATACGCGATGCTTCTCCTCAAATGAATCGGGGATAGCCGGGTAATGCAAATGGGCAGCTTTTTTCCCCGAAATGAAACAGCCGTTGACATAAACTTCTAGCGCATATTTAATTAGCTCAGCACCACAGGACAGGTGGACGAAGACTGGATGCTGTTCGTCCAATTTCGATACCCGTCCGCTTCATTTACGCGGGATAATGAAGGTAACTTGTACCTGCCCCGGCAATGACGTCAGCATGGATTATTGAAAGCCACGTGCGATTTCCAAACCGTTTTTAATTTTAAGAAATGGTGGTTACTTGTTTATTAATTTAATTGGGAGAAATACATTTTTATGTCTGTTATGTTTCGGACAAAACGGCAGGAAACCGATTCTGCATCAGCTTATTGTAAGTGTTAAATTGAACACGGATATATTGACAGGCGCGGGGTACGAGGATTCTAAGATCACCCATTTAAAGGAATTCTATAAAGTTACTCTTGTAGAATTCGTATAAAATTCTCTTTTTTGGGGCTGGTTTCGATCCCCCCCCCCAGCAGATTTTCTGCTAAACTTGTCTCCCTGATCAACATGCAGAATTCAAGTCGGAAAGCAAAGTTTGGACATCTAGCCTAGCTAATATTGAAACTCGCATCTGGTGGCGTATTTTCATTTGACAATAATGCGAGCAGGAATCTATAATATCTCAATATTATACCGGTAGTGGACATGTCTGTTTAAGCTTCTGACGTCTGGGACATAGACGGTGCCACGGCGGTCATGGCGGTGCCGCGGCAACCTCGTACCCAGGGTGTCGAGCAGTACGCGCCCACCACTACCTGCTCTCTCACCCTGGTATTGGATCATTTGCATGTGCAAGATTTTTGCAGACGTATGCAAATGAGGAACAGTCTGGTGCCTGGATATGCGTTACACATTAGCGTTTGTTTTTGTATGCGGTGTCTGGGGTAAAAACAGAGTCAATTCGTAGCAGCGCGGGCACGGCGTGAGTTACGAAAACACGATTTTTGAAATCAAACTGTTACGATCTTATCGAGACAACATGCAGTATCATTTTTCATATTAATATGAGTAAATTGGAAAGGAAATTAGTATTTTTGAGAAGGCGTGGACGAATGATCGCGAAAACACGTACTGCACGTTGTGAATATATAGCACCAAGTACACGATAACAATCCATTACTAGCCAATTGCGGTATCCAATCAGGATACAGGAAGAAAGTTTCCTATCCAGGGTTTACTATTGGAAACGCGGTTGGAAATAAAGTAAGCACTGGGGACGAGGTTGGTGCCGCGGCGATCCCACTGCGGATTGGCCCAACCCGCGGTGGCACTGCGGAAGTTTTGAACATGTTCAAAGATTACGCCGTGCCACCGCGAAGGTCCGCGGTTTTGACAGTTTTCCGCGGTGCTACGGCGATCAATGACGGAACCACTGCGGAACCACGGCGATCATGGCGGTTCCACTGCGGTTTATGCCGTACAAGCACCCCAGTGGCACCGCACCTCCGGTGTGACGGGGGTATCAGCGAAACCGACATATTTTCGCAAACACTGCGCAAATGTTTGCACGTTATTCACAAAGGCCTCGCAAACAAACGGAGAGACTTGATGATTTGTTGGGCTGCTATCCCGCAGCTAAAAATAACTTTACGAGCACCAATAACGACCCATTATATTCAACTACTTGAAAAAAAATATATTTAATGCCAAGGACAGTAGGCCTACTTTCTAAGGCAAACTGCACTTTGACAATAAAGCACGTCTGCCGGAACGCTATTATTGAAGTATTAAGCAAACAAAAAGGAATGGGATCGACGTTGGCGGCGCACTTCCCCTATCCTTGAATCTCTTTGCATTATGGGTTGTATCAATCATGGTTGATTTAATACAAAATTATGAACTCGTATAGAGCGGAACCGTGTCGTGACTCAAACGACTAGCGTATTCAAGTAACCTCTTTGACCACTGCTGTACTTTACCTTCAAAGTATTACCTAAATATTTTTGCACGTCCAGGGTTTATTTATCTAATAATACTGAAGAAAGAAAGATATATTTCCAACCAGCAACAAGAAATATTGGTATTTTTTTGTTTCAAACCCAGAGCTGTGCAAACCAATTCAATGAAAGCCGTATGTTTTTTTTCTGCCAAATAAATGAAGGTTTTGAATGGTGTAAACGAAACCCCTGAAAGTTCAACTTATTTTCTAATAGAGACTTCACAAAAATGGTCATAAAATGAACATTATCCAGTTTATGTAAAAAAAACAATATTTCTCAAAACAAAATAATCAACTCATAGCAACTCTAAACAAATTAAATGTATACAGGGTGGTGCAAAAAGAAGGAACTCACTTTTGTCAGGAATGTTAACCTATTTGATTAACTTATTTGAACTGGTTTTTTTTTTATAATGTAGTGAAGTGCATGTATAGGCCTAGCTTTTCAAACATACATGGTGAAAAAAAATATTTTTTTTTAAATTGCAAGAATCGTGTTATTATGCTAAGTTGAATACAAAGTCACCAAAATCATTGTTGTCCACGCGTTCGTCTAATTAAATCGGATGTTTCGTAGTTCACGAATATTTAGAAAGCTGATCGATGTAAAAATGCACCTCATATTTTTCATAACAGGAAACATTCCCAAAGTTATCATAATTTACTTTTAACTTATGCTTTGACGATATTAAAGAAACGCATGAAAAAGAAAAAAAAGTAACAATCATTATTTGAGGTGTGTGGTTTTTTGGTCTTTAAATCAAGCTCCGGAGTTCAGTCAAGCGGATGGAATAAAGCCGTCTGTGGACAAACAGGTTTGGCACATGAAATTGTTAAACTATCAGTTCTCAGAGACAAAATATGCATTTGCAATCATTTTTTTCGTCACTTATGTTGAACGATAAATATTTCAATACCCTTCAACTAAATTTTTGAAATATGCTCAACAAGTAAGTGAAAATTGCTGTCAAAAGTGGGTTTCCTTCTTTTTGCACCAGCCTGTAGAGGCTAAAGAGAATATTCTTTTTAAGTATATCGAGTAAAATCGAGTATAAGCGAGTAAAATCTCTCAAAACCGTCCAAATATAAACTATAATACTTCAAACAAATTTGGGGGAAAAAAGTCACTTGTTGTTTTTCGATACGAAGAAATGAATAAGTTTTGCCTTGCCCATTGCCCTTGGGGCAGCTTTGCCCCGAGATCACGGTCCGATCCCGCGACAGCAGTCACTGCCACAACATTCAACGTTTGTCATTGAAAAATATCGAGCCGCTCAATGTAAAGGTCAAAAAGGCACTCGACAACACCGGGGATCTGTTTTTGGAAGTTGGAGTGTCTTGTGTATCGACAACGACATGTGCTCTATGGGGCGCCCATAGAGACAATCATGCCACTTTTTTACCATCATTGAAAATAATCTCTTCTTGGTTGGTTTTCAAGTGTGTATCTGTTTTATTGCATGCAGTTCCCTTTCATGTAACACGCATGAATCGGCAGATAAGCCTGTATGTTGTAATAGGCGCCCCATAGGTAAGAATCATGTTTTTAATCTAATTTGATAATCATAAAATTGTCAACCAATGGCGGTGTAGCGTGAATATCCGACTCCATGAAATGTGGACTCATTGGTAGTACTGCGCACGCGTGAGTACAATACTATGCTATTTTTAGGATCGTTTCGGGAGAGTGACCTGTCACGTGCGAGGGATCAATCAATAATAGGGAAATAGGAGTCGGATTTTCATGTGACAGCGTAACTGAAAGGCATAGGGAACCATTTGCTTGTCGTGCATTTTGTTCGTTTACAATAATAACACCACTCAAAATCCAATGAAGAATGTTCAAAACCAAACAAGTTGAAGTTTCACAGCTAGCTCAGTGGATATTACACTTTTCGAGAAAATAGTGAAAACCATGCACATCGACCTTTTTGATCACAAGACACGATTTCGTCAGTAGCACTCTGAGCCTTAGCAAGGCCTTCTTCAGAGGCAATTGACATGAGGAACAAGAAACGACCATATGTAGGTGACACAAAAGCATGCAGTAGTTTAAAGGTAATTTATACAACATTTGCAAACATAAAAAACTACCAAATTATTATGAAATATGAAACATTTGACTTGACTGTATGTAAATAGTCTCAAGCTTCCTGTGAAATCATGGCACCTGGTGTGCTGTCGTTTTCAAGAAAAGTGAGATTTTTATTTCAATTTCCAACGATGGCCGGCCGACCATTGTTGGAAAAAAACGGACTTTTTTTCAAATATTGTCCCAATCTCCCAATTTAGTTAGTCCCCATTTTGTTTGCAATCGGTTACACATCTGTGAATGGGTGTAAACCAGCTAGTCTGGTTCCCTGACCTGACAATTCCCGACATCTATATATTGGTCCGTTTCGCCTGAAGTATGGTCAGGGAACCAGACAACAAGAACTGCATTTTTTTCTTGGTTCTTCCATCATCCATGAACACATAACTTTAAACGGGCCAGTGTAACAATATTTGCTATAAAAATACCTACCCCCAAATCCGATATTTGCTATAAAAATACTAACCCTCAAATCCTTCCATTTCTGAAAAGTACAGCAAAAGCTTAACGTTGCATATTACCTTTCGTTCATTTTCATATATTTAAACAGCATGAGAAACACTGTCGAACAGATACTATGTCGCGGCAGACATTCACTTAATTCAATTGAATCTTTTTTCCGTCCAATTTGCCGTGCCCAATTAGTATCCAAAATAGCTTGGGTATATAATTAATCGCAGACGCACTTACCGCGCGGCTCATTAGGCCAACTGTCCATAACAGTTGCATTCAGAAACAGTTTCCTGTGGTTGAAAATAATGCAATGCTGGGAGACCACGGATGTTTTTGCTAGCTCCATCTTTGCACAATGTCTGGCATTCAATTGGAAACAATGACCCATGGATCAATGGAAACCGATCCCTTTGTCCGGTGACAATCAACTCACCGCGGTCGATGCGAACAATTAACACTAATTGATAACAGAAGCTAATTGAAAATGCCCTTGATTGAATTCAAATCCCAAATAAATAAGTCAACAATTGGAGATGTTTAATCGATGCGTTAACGTTTATCTCGGTTCAACTCTATATACTTTACGCAAAGCCATATTTATTTTAATTTCCAAGCGAGCATTAAATGCGCTTACAATGGGATTTATTTTTCGTTTAGCGCGCGGTGTATTTTTATCAGTACTGTTCACCCAGTGCTTTCCGACAGCACGTGCACAAGACTACGCTAATGCACAACCGCTGAGAAGGTCGTTGGCTCAAGACCTAGCCGGGTATAAGCTTTTGATTTTCTCAAGCGAAACACCGTAGATCCGCATTCGAGTATTGTATTACAACGTCACTTCCAAATCTCAACAATAACAGCGAACCACTGTTTAATGCATGGCAGAACTGGCGAGCAAAGTTACCATATAGCGCTTTTTCATCAAAATTAGGCTAAGGTGGATAACACAGCTAAGCAGTGGATCTTGCATCAATCAAAACGTTTCAGCTAGTAATTAGAAACAAAATACTGTCGCTTTATTACAAAAATAATAATAATTGGTACTTATATAGCGCTTTTAACTGAGATCAAAGCGCTTTACATTATTATTAGCCCTGATCATTGGGCCAATTAAACACACCAACTACAATCTCAGCTCCCTGAGGAGTATACAGCTCCTTGCTGCCATTTCGGCGCAGAGCAGCTAAAATCAATCACAATACCATCTCTTTGTCCTCACAGGTAACCATTTACTCCTGGCTGGGGAAAAGCAATGAGTGACAAAGTGCCTAGCCCAAGAACACACGCACCATAACGCCAGGATGGACTCGAACCCACAACCTGCAGAATTACCTACAGACTACGAATTCAATGCTCAAGACCACGAGGTCACGGCACTCCACTTGACAAAGACACAAAAGATCCGTAAAAATAGTGGGTTATCTTTCCTTCAGATAATATGTCCCGACGGCAAGGTTTATAACAAAATTTTATATTAAATTATTATAATCTTATTCGATTTTGAAGCTGCCATTGTTAAAATGTCCAATTAACGATGACAACAAGGTATATATTAAATCTTACGGTCACACTAAACCTTGTATAGGCCTATATAACTCATACGAGCAACTATTATATCGTTAACACGAATATTACACGGCAAAGTTTATACAAAATATTGTATATGAATAATTATTATCTCATTCAAACCCGCTATTATTAAAATGTCCAATTAACTAATGAAAGGGCGCATTATCTGTTGGTTAACGTTGAAAATGACAGCGACGTGTTATTGAAAATGACAGGGACGTTTTATTGGAATTTGTCCCTACGCTGTCAGTTGAACATAGATTTAACCTATGTTAGGCTGGTTAAGCCCCCCCCCCCTTAAGGTAAAACTGTTGGATGTTCAACAATTGGCTTCATTCGCTCCCTGCGTATATCCGGACACTTAATGAAGATGTCAATGAGTAACTACGTTACCACACGCCTGTCGGCCGCCAATTTCCTGCACATTTCGCTGAGATGCATTATTGGTATAATATAAACCAGCTATGTTGGACTGCGTGTTGAGCAAAGAAAGCCTTCAGAGCGTGTGATTGATATACGCGTGGGCCAAAACGGGACCTAATTAAAAAGTCTCTCAGTAATATGTCTATTACATGTCATCTACTCAAAAAGACAATTGTCAATCACAACGATCCGGCAACTCGACGTGGACGTTTCCCGTTCACTTCGTTCGAATGCAACAGGTGTTCGTCCGTGACGTCACGGATCGCCATGGGAACGCACTTTCTGTATAGCAACATAATAATTACTACACGCGAGTACTATGCGCATAGCCTCCTAGCTGTAGCACAGAATTATGCATAAATGGTTCCTGCTCGGAAACCGTTACAATATGCACCTCGTTTTGAATTCGACGTTCAAATTTGTTTCTTTTCCTTGTTTCCAAATTTTGGTATTTACCTTTGGTTTTCACAAGTCCATTCACAAGTCCAGTTGCAAGTAACGGGATGAACGATATCTAAGGAATGTTTAAGTTACAGTTCATGATTTTGAATAGCTAGTGACTTGACTTGTGTCCGAAGGACTTGTTATGGGAATTGTGATGAACTAGTGGTGGACTCGGTACCTTCGACACCTCTGTGCTCCGACACCCCTATGTTCCGACACCCCTATGTTCCAACATCCCTATTTTACGACATCCCGCACACAAGATTGTGTTACTCCCGGTTAGGGTTACTAGGGTAAGAGTTAGGGTTAGGGTTAGGATTAGGGATAGGAATATGAGCAGTTGGAACATAGGGGTGTTGGAACATAGGTGTGTAACCGGGGACTCCAGTACATTGTACAACACTGATATTTACTACAAATCTATTTCCATGAAAGGAAAATTTGTCATGCTTTATTTAAGTTCACATACATTTACGACAATTACTGCTGTTACGAAGGGACATTGTGCTTTTGTCAATGAAAAGACTTATCTATTTAGTTATAATACCTTTAGGCACATCTGTTTACGAATCCTGCACAACGGGAACGGTTAGGGTTTTTATCTAGCTCAATATCTGCACAATCAAGATGCCAAACTGAATTATGTAGCAAAGTGAAGCGCAGAGTGTGTTCTTTCTACTGCTGTTTAATATGTGTAATATCTTGGCTTATCCCGTATGGGATTTGGTTAGAATTTCCCCGAATGATGAAACTGAGGATAGTCTTAAGTTGGACGAGACATACCGTATATTGACAGAGGTATATTTTCGAAGTAGATTCCGTCAGAAATGATATTTCCACCGGTAATCGTGTAGTTTGGGACCCCGTTCCAATATAACAGCACGAAAGGACACTGTTATGTTTGGGGACTTAATGCCTAAACACTTGGCGATGATACAAGCAGGAAAATTACTTTTGTGTGTGTTTGGAATCATCTACGTAGTTCGCTAAGATACCATGTTGAATATCTGCCAGATTAGTTTGGAAAAGGGCAGGGTTTTGATTATGTACAGAACTCAAAACGTAAAACGTAAGGGGTGTCCTAAACTACACGATTACCTATCCACCATAGTGATACACTTTGTCGAGGTTTATTAGTGTTTTAAGGTTGCAGCGACTGCCATTAGTAGTCCTAAGGTTTTTTTTTCTTCAGTTTTGGCTGTACCGTTTATTGTGCACGCTCCCACGTGGTCTGTGGCGCTCTGGGCATGGTATCAGACAGCATCGAATGCAGCTTAGGAAATTTGGCACACGACCTAGCGGTATAACATGACAGTATTGGTTTACGAGAGCGCCGATATCGCGGAGAGCTAGTCCGGCCGCAGAGACGAGCGGATATTACCGTGGCGCGGTTTACGCCATGTACGGCCAAGATTCATATAGGCCGTCCGTATCAAAATATTGACTCGCTCAAGCAACAACGTGCACAGCTTCGGAATGGGATAGGTCCGGTTATTATCAGTACTAATATAATACGCTATCGGTTATTATATGATATTACAGCGGTACACTGTTGACCTTAAGATAAACGTAAAGTATCATTTTACTAAAATAAA